>SJYA01002830.1:761081-804267 GCA_006410615.1 Neotragus moschatus | reverse complement strand
AGTAGTAAGTGATCAGCATGCACGTTTCCTTGACACCTCTACACAACTTAATCTGAAACAAAACAGATGCTCTCCTCACACTTACAAATTTGAACTGAATTGCATTACATAGAATTGTCAAGGAGGGACAAGGCAGAGCAGCAGAGCATTATCTAGGAATGCCTCTTCCACTTCTGGAGATGTGTCCCCTGGCTGTAGGGTCTTGATTCAGTACTTTTTACAGAGCCTGGAGGATTCCTGTTCAACAGGAAGTGATGGTGCACTTTCCCCACTGAGCCAGAGAAGGAGGATGGATATAGTCCCATGAAATGAAGACAGAACACATAGCCCAACCTGGAGGAATCTTTTGTCGTGGCTTACTTAGAAAGGATGTTAAGATAATGCTGTATTAATCAGGTTTCTCCAGGGAACCTACAGGAGATTTTTGTATATACACTATTATTATTAGTAGTATTAATTGCAATATATGAATTTATTATAAGCAATTGGATCACATAATTATGGAGGAGCAAAGTACCACAGTCTGCAGATCCAGAAGAGCTGGTGGCATAGTTCCAGCCCAATGTCAAAGGCCTGAGCACCAGGAAAGTCAGTGGTAGAAACTCTAGTCCAAGTGCAAAAGATCCACATCTCAGTTTGGAAACTCCCAGGCAGAAAGAGAATAAATTCTCCCTTCCTTCTTTTTGTTTTATTCAACCCTCAACAGATTAGATTAAACCTGCCATACTGGAGGGCTTCCCAGGTGGCACTAGTGAAAAAGAACCCACCTGCCAATGCAGTAGGTGTAAGAGACACGGGTGCAATCTCTGGGTCGGGAAGATCCTCTGGAGAAGGGCATGGCGACCCACTCCAGTATTCTTGCCTGGAGAATCCCATGGACAGAGGAGCCTCGCAGGCTATAGTCCATAGTGGTGCAAAGAGTTGCACACAATTGAAGTGACTTAGCATAGCACAGCACCATATTGGGAAGGCAGCAATCTGCTTTATCCAGTCTAACTGATTCAAATATTAATCTCATCCAGAAACACCCTCATAGATATATAGAGAAATAATGTTTAACCAAATATCTGGGTACCTTGTGGCCTAGTCAAACTGACACATAAAATTAACCATCATGGGTATTGTTCTTGAATTTTTGAGAGAATCATCCTTAAATATTTATCAGCTACTTAGAAGTCATACTTCCTCTTCCTCTTTTGCACCCTGTCCTAGATATTCTGGGCCAGCTCTAGGAAGTGATCAGTATTAGAGAAGCTGAAGGCAAAACTCAGTGTTATCAATAAGGAAGCAATTCAGGTGGTGAAGCAGCACATTTTCCCCTAAATCACTGATACTGCCCTCAGTACCAATCTCTTTTCTCTGTTACTGTTCTCTAAGTCTCGAAACTTGATCTAGAATTTTATTTCAGAATTAACTGAGAATTACAGACAACATATCATAATTTAGAAAAGCAGAAAGCTAAGAATTCAGACAGACTCATATTAGAATCCCAGTTCTGTTTTTCATTTACCTGGCAGCTCTGGGGTCATAGTTTGACCTCTGCAAGTTATAGCTCTCACTTGTAATATCAGGAAATTAACATATTCCTATAAGATTATTTTGAAAAATAATTGAGATAATAAAGTGATATGCTGAAAATATGCTCACCGTCACACAGCTAGTATACAGTAGAGCTGAAATTTGAAACGAGGATTTATCTTATTACTTAACCCTTCAGTAGGCTGGATTTGACTTACAGGTTTATAGTTTGTTGACCCCTGTCCAGTTCTAGAAATAGTTTTATTGGAAGAGAGCTACACCTATATTTTAAAATGTATTACCCATACTTTTGCAGGCAGAGTTGAAAAGTTATGATATAAACAAAAATTTTAAATATTTACTATTTGTTTCACTGCATAAAGTTTGCAGAGACCTCACATTATACTGTTGGGGATACTTATGATAATGTTGGAATTTAAAAGATAGGAAAAATAATATAATTATGCTGTATCAACATGGGTTCATCAGTTGTAACAAATGGACCACTCTGGGGTGGGATATTGATGGTAGGGAGGTTGTGTCTGAGTGGGAACACAGGACATAAGAGAATTCTCTATACTTTCTGCTCGATTTTGTTATGAACTTAAAACTCCTGTAAGAAATAAATTTAAGTAATAATTAAGCAAATACATTTACATTATTATTAAACTTTCATATTATTTAATTATGCTATTATATGCTATTTATAAATATGTATACTGTAGGCTGCAGTCCATGGGGTCGCTAAGAGTTGGGCACAACTGAGCGACTTGACTTTCACGTTTCACTTTCATGCATTGGAGAAGGAAATGGCAACCCACTCCAGTGTTCTTGCCTGGAGAATCCCAGCGACGGCAGAGCCAGGTGGACTGCCATCTATGGGGTCGCACAGAGTCGGACACGACTGAAGTGACTTAGCAGTAGCATACCTTTACATATATATATATTATATATATATATATATACATATATAAATTTTTGAAAGAAAAGAAAAATTGAAACTGAAAAGCATATTAAGAAGTCCCCTGGGACTTCTCTGGTGGTCCAATGGTTAAGACTTCACCTTCCAATGCAGGGGGTATGGATTTGATCCCTGAACAGGGAGTTGGATTCTACATACCTTGGGGCCAAAAAGCCAAAACATAAAACATAAGTGATAGTGTAACAAATTCACTAAAGACTCAAAAAAAAAAAAANTTCTCTGGTGGTCCAATGGTTAAGACTTCACCTTCCAATGCAGGGGGTATGGATTTGATCCCTGAACAGGGAGTTGGATTCTACATACCTTGGGGCCAAAAAGCCAAAACATAAAACATAAGTGATAGTGTAACAAATTCACTAAAGACTCAAAAAAAAAAAAAGAAAGAAAGAAAAAGGCCTATATCAAAAACAACAAAGTTTCTTTATTTCAGCAAGTGAGGTAGTACCTGGTCCATTATCTGTCTACAGAGTAACTAGAAATCATATTTGGCAGCAATTCAGGTAAATAGCATTAGCCACACTCTATTTTTCTAGGATATCGCTATTCTAATAATAAATTATTTTAATATGTCCCCACTGGTATAAGTGTATACCATATTTGCGTATTATGACATACTATCTAATAATAATACAACTAATAATAGTTATGTCATTATTAACAAGTTGTCACTGTAAGGTTGACAAGGATTGTTCTGTCAGGGACAGATGGACACTATATTCAGCTAACCAATTGCTCTTTTCTACACTGTGTCTAAGAAATGCAGCTTCCTGTGGATGCCTGGGTATTTCTAGTACATCCAGCGATGATTTCACTGCCTTCTAATAATCAGAGCATTGTGTCTCACCAAAAATATTTTTAAAAAGCAACCACTTGTGGATTTTTAAACAGGATGCTCCTTTTTAAAATACTAGTATCTTTTATACTGCTCACATAAATACTTTCTAACAGATTATCAGAATTTGGAAATACAAGCTATCCCCACATTCCAGATTTGACAAAATCATGGTTTTTTTTTTTTTTTAAACAAGCTCCAAAACAACTCTTTGGTGAATTCTTGCAATAGATACTGTTTAACCTGTCAGACTGATTTTTTTAAATCAAAGTTAAAAATAACAAAATTCATAATTTATAGCTAAGAAATTAGTTAATGGGTATCTACAAACTTGCAACTGAGTTTTATGTAAGCTAAAAATCTGCAAGATTTAATTGATTTTCCACTTTGTATCCTGAGAAATAGTGTTTTGTATCTCATAACTAATTCACGAGTGTGATTCCTCAGGAGCATGCATACACACTCACACATAAGTATAGATGCATAACTATATATTATGTGTGTATCATACATGTCTCTGTGTGTATGTATACATAAATATACATATATATACACACACACAGCATATATATGGCTAATTTTTCTGGTAGCAAAGGTCAAAGGTCAAAGGACAAAGTGGCCACATACATTAATAATAGTTTAGAGGATTTGTATGGAATGTGGACCCAAATTGCTGTGTTACACTACCTTGCTGAAATCCTATTGCTGAAATTTTGCACTGCTAGGCAGTAAACTAGAAAAAAAAAAAGAAATTGAGAAAGTGTTAATTTTTAAGCAAGTTTGACAAAGATTGAGTTTCATATGACAAATNATACATTAATAATAGTTTAGAGGATTTGTATGGAATGTGGACCCAAATTGCTGTGTTACACTACCTTGCTGAAATCCTATTGCTGAAATTTTGCACTGCTAGGCAGTAAACTAGAAAAAAAAAAAGAAATTGAGAAAGTGTTAATTTTTAAGCAAGTTTGACAAAGATTGAGTTTCATATGACAAATATTGTCAGCAAGACAGGATTCTGTCAGTGGAAGAAGTTTAAACATTAACAATTTCTGTCAGGCTGTTGACACAATCATGGCAGACATTTCCCAAGATGCCGAGATGACTGCTGGCATTTGTCAACAATCCTGTCATAGTGACAGCAATAAGAGCATGTCTGGAAATGTGACAGTTTTGGCTTTGTGCTCCCCTGAGCAATAGCCCAAGTGTTCAGAGAAAGTGTGGGAAAACCCATATTTCTGCATTGTCATTCGAACACAGAAAACACAGGAGGAGAATGAGCTGTCACCCCAATTCCCATGATGCCTTGCTGCTTAGCATAACTCTACAGCGCGGCCCTAGGTCCACTGGTCCATACTCTGACAGATAATTAAGAAAGCAGCAGCTTTTTCTAGACGGCTCTTCCTCATGATTTGCATTTTAGCCAGAGGCGACCAGTTATAAAAAAAACATGATGGAAAGATGGTAAGAAGCCAATTAGATGGATGGATGGCTGACTGACAGCTCTCTGGTATTACGACTCCAGATTTCAGACTACATAGCCTGGCAGTTTTCTACAAGAACCAACTTTTTTGCAGGTTGGTAAAGCTGTTAAATGTGGGACTATATATAGCGCTATATAATTTTTGCAAAGTTGTACATTTTCCTTAAATAAGCATGTATTCTTTTCAATCAGGGTTTGCATTAAACAAGTTTTCACAATTTAATCACAACTTGTGTCACTAAATTTAGCAATATTAAAATTCGAGACAACTTGTAGGCACATTAGCCGTGCCAGTAGAGAAGTGATTAAAAAGCTGAGAACCACGTTGCGCCAGCAGAGATAAAGTGAACTAATAATTAGAATGTCTGTGCAAATGTGCCTTTGGAACTTTGAAATGTACATTGTTTGGTTCTAAGCAAGTAGAAGCAGAAACCCAAAACTTCCTCTCCGCCTTTAGATTCTACACACATATATTTACTTATTATCTTTGTAGAAGGTCTAATATATGCTTGCATGTCTGCTACTTCATCTAATTTTGATGTAAAAAAAAAAATAAACTGTTAGATTCAAGCTTCCAGTTTGGCCATGATATTCTATAGCTTCTAGCCAATGGGAGTTAACTCTTCGTAATACTGTCCAATTTGGAACCTTAACCAATGTTTCCTGTGTACTGCATGCTGTGTGTGTATGTTGTCTATATACATACACAGACACGCTCACACACACAGATATACTTTCTGAGAAGCCAACCATTTGTTATTAGAGCAACATATCTCCATCTGTAGCTTGAAACGAGAGAATTTTCTTTCAAACTGTAATGTTACCTTTGATTTTTTTTTTTTTGATTTTGCAATACTAAGAGAAGGCAATTATTTCACTATAAATTGAGGTTTTAGTAAGGAACATTAACACAAGCCAAAATTACAAAGTGTATTTTCTTGCTGCGGGTAATGCATCTTCAAACTGAGAATGAATATTAAATCAATAGTGAGTCTGAATGCTTTTAGTAGCATAAAACGGAGCAGTGTATATTTCAGAGGTCTATGTTTATCACCGAATGTAATTTTGATGTCAAAATCCACAATACACAGAAAGCCTGATTGAGAATGACCTGTCATATGTATTAACTGTACCTATTTATTTTCTTTTCAATCAAATTGGTACTTGTCCTTTTTTTACTTTTGCTTTATAGGATGCTATTAGAATAAAATAACCTTATTATACCTATAACTGTTCTAAAATATTCTACAGGTACTTACTTGGAGAGTTGAAACAGCAATTCAAGGGACTAATGACAATTCCATAAACTACCTCACAAATTAGAGAGGAATAAAATACATGTTGGTTTTTCATTAGAAACATCTTTTCCTATTGACACAGTATAATAGTTTACAAATAAAAATCTTTTAGAAGAGTTTTTATACATTTTTAAGAACTCTGTTTCCTCTCAATATTTGAAAATCTAATTATATAAGGAAAATATACTTTCATTATTCAACATTTTAGTTTCCTCTGAATTTGCTAAAGAGACAAATTCCATGCCCCAATAAGGTAATTCTTCAAATGAGAAAAGTGAAAAGCACTGAACTATTTACTTATTTGAATAGATATTTTTGCTCAGAGTCTCACTGGGTTTTCCCTATGCCCTCAGCTTGTACCAGCCACTCATATTTTTTGCTGAAATTTATTTCCTGTTTGGATTCTTTTACTTATGGCACAATGTCAATGCACTGTATTTTTTCAAGCTCTGGGGGAAATTATGCATCTTTTAAAAATAATTAGAACTGAAATGTGAGTAATAACATATAATAGATTTTGAAATAACAACTGCACTTACTATGTAAAACTTTTTTAAACTACATATTAAGAGGAAATTTCTGTTTAANTTTTGCTGAAATTTATTTCCTGTTTGGATTCTTTTACTTATGGCACAATGTCAATGCACTGTATTTTTTCAAGCTCTGGGGGAAATTATGCATCTTTTAAAAATAATTAGAACTGAAATGTGAGTAATAACATATAATAGATTTTGAAATAACAACTGCACTTACTATATAAAACTTTTTTAAACTACATATTAAGAGGAAATTTCTGTTTAAGGGAAAAAACCTGAAGCATGATGGTTATTAAACTTAGATGAGTTCTGAAAATTTTAGTTTTAAAGGAGAGATTTGTGTCACTGTATTACAAAGAGATATATTTCTAAATAAAAAAATGAAATGTGTTATCACCAGAACAAAAAGATACCTCACCACGAGACTTGTGGAGTTGTGCCTGGAAAATGTACCAAAACTCATTTGAGCTTATTGCTACCACCGCATTCATATTAAATTTATGTGCAATTTAAGTGGCTGGAATTTGAACATAAAGAGCAATGTGAGCAATACAGACATGTTTTTTTAAAATTGGTTTCCTTCAGTGTATCTGTATTTCTAATTGAATATTTGGCTATAGAAGTGCTCTGTCAGATTTAAAGTAGAATGTTCTGATAAAACATAATTATTGTAGCTCTGCCTCTCAGGTAGATATATGCAAATAGTAATCAGAGACATATTTTGAGAATAACAAAGGTTCTTTTCAGCACATTTTACACTAACAGAAAAGTAAAGAAAAAATAAGGTGAAAACCATTATTGTGAATGTGAATTACATTAATGTAAAGTGAAAGTTATTTCCTGTTTCTTTTTTTCTTCCAGATAATTTATAGAAATAGAGCTTCATTGATCCCTTAGAATAAATCTTTATAATCCTACATGAAACTGGATTTTTGTTGTTCAATATGTATAAACAATTTCTGTAAGTACAATAGCAATTGTCCTTGAAAGTCTTTTAAACAGTGTCATTAAGGAACAATGTTATTTATGTTGAATTGATCCTTAGTACCTCACATACTTTTCTAACTCCCTGAAACACCCAATGAACCTGAAAACCATTGTAGTGACAACACAAGGGTGATATGCCTCCTTTACTTACCTGCTTTGGAATACTTAACAGAAGCCAAGATATAACTTAAAATCTGTTCATCTTCCGTGAGTTGGAATTCAGTCTGGCTATATATATATTATTGAGAGAGAGAGAGAGAGAGAGAAAAGAAAGGGCACAGAAGGGGCAGAGATACTGCGAGAAAAGCAAATCAGCAACAATTCTTTGTTATACCTTGCTCATAAATTGTGCAGAATCCTATTAAAATGAATGATTTGATATGTAAGAAAGTCCACCAACAGTGAGACACATATAGAAAAACCAGAACCTTCTTAAAGACTAGAGAGGTATGCACATCCCAACAGTAACATGAATCCTCTCTCTCCCTGCATTCTGATAGTCTTTCTCTTAAATGTCTTTGCAAGCACATCTCTGTCTGTGTTGTGTAACAGCAAACTGCAAGCTCTTCAGAGGCAGGAGCTGCACCTCCCTTGTCTTTTTATTCTGGTACCAACAATACCGGCTCACAGTAGAGGTTCAATTAATAGTGACTGAATTTAATGCTGATGTGTGCTTGGCTTTTCAGTCATTCATTCTCTTATCTATCAAAGATTTAGTATTCCATTGGCTACTCACTTATGTCCAAGCTGTGACCAGGCCAGGCAGTTTCACTATATTTTTCAAGCACAACTGAGCCAAGGTTTTATATGTGCTTTGGCTTTGAGAAGACTGGACGAGAAATGATGGTGAGAACAACGTATGTCCTTCTTCTCATCACATCAAAATAATCATAGTAATGGTTCCCAGGTGGTGTAGTGGTAAAGAATCTGCCCTGCCAATGCAGAAGACCTGGGTTTGATCAGTGGGTCAGGAAGATCCCCCGGAGTAGGAAGTGGCAACCTATTCCAGTATTTTTGCCTAGAAAATTCCATGGACAGAGGAGTCTTGCAAGCTACAGTCCCTAGGGTCGCAAAGAGTCGAACACAACTTAGCACACACACAGTGACTTGGCTATGAGAAGACTGGATGAGAAATGATGGTTAAAGCAATGCATCCTCCTAATCATCACATCATAATAATCATAGTAATGGTAGTAACTATCATTATAACCCATCATCTGCCTAAGGCTGACCATTGACCAATCATCTCTTCTGTAGGGAACAGTGTATGCTGTCTTTCACAGCAAGATATGTGGGTAAAGAAGGATGCTAGAATTTTGGTTATTTCTTACTATTCAACTCAATTTTTCCTATTCAATCATTCAAAACTACTTTAAGAAAGTGAAAGAAAATGTTAGTCGCTCAGTTGTGTCTGACTCTTTGTGGACCTTATGGACTGTAGCCCACCAGATTCCTCTGTCCATGGGATTTTCCAGGCAAGAATACTGGAGTGGATTGCCATTTCCTTCTCCAGGGGATCTTCCCAACCCAGCTCGAACCCTGGTCTCCTGCATCGTAAGTGGATTCTTTACTATCTGAGCCACCACCAGAGAAGCCCTCATTTGCATATGTGACATTCAAAAAGTTAAGTGGCTCTCCCCAGATGTAATTTGAATTGAGATTTGATTTCAAAGTTTCTCTACAGTGCCTGACTTTTTAGTGAATAAATACATATTCGCAATAACAATAGGTTCTAATTTTAATGCAAGCATGTCTAAAGGCAAACAAACAAAAAAAACCTTATAAAGCATTAGTAGTCTTGTGTCCCTTAGTGAATGGACACTGACAGACTTAACTGTGTTAATCCTCATGTTATCAATCCAAAACGGAATTTTTCTTATAACCTGGAGGGGCTCAAATTAACACGAACAAAATGGATACTAATCCTGTTTATAAGACAAATTTAGGGAGATAGAAGGAGAAACAGTATGGAACATAATATAGTTCCATAATAACATAGTATTTGTCTTCTTTGACCTAAAAATCTATTGGAAAAACACAAATAATTCTTTTATAATAATTGATACATACAGTATAGGGTTCTGAGGAAATTATTCAGTGATGGCCCGGAGATGTGAAAAGAAGTCTTCATTTGTGTTAGGTCTTGTCAAGTGATTATAAAACTACAGTGGGTGAGATAGCAGGGAGCATTTAAGGTAAGAGGAACAGCAGGAAACAGGAGCTGTAAGAAGGTACTAAATTATCACGTGTATCTAGAACATAGCGTGAATCCTGCAAGCATGAGATTGCGCAGGAGGCTTGTGCAGGGACGAGTACATTGACAAATAATCTTGAAAAGTCAGGCTGGGACAAAATAAAGGAGACACTTCTTTGCCAGGCTCAGAAGCTTCCACTTTCTTCTGTAGGTAATGGGAAATCATCTGTAAGCATCACTGTGATGCAACTGAATTAGTGAATTAGGATGATAGCTCTAACAGCAAAATGGATCAAGGTTGAAAAGTAGAGTTTGGTGACAGAGAGACCAGTATGGGGACTGCTTCAGTGACAGGGAAGATGAATAACTGAGCTAAAATTGTGACAGTGGATTATAGCGATGAAGGTTTAGCAGCCAGTCCTGATTGGTAGTGTATCAAAACACCTCATTTTTGTGCGATTTTCTCTAGTTTTCTAACAATGCTAATAGCTTTACTTTTCTGAGACTTAGGCTCTAAATCTGTTGGTGATTGCCCAATTTGATTGTTAAGTATAGTTCTCTGTCAGGAGGGAAGAGTCAGAGTATAAGAGGAAAATGTTTCAGTAATTTTCTTCTCTTTGGGAAAAGATTTATTATATTCATGTTAATTTTTCTATTTTTATTTTTTCAACAGAAGGTCATACATATGCTATTTCAGAGTTCACAGCTAGCCCCTCACTACTCAAATTGTGGGTGTTATTATTGCCAGACTGCAGAGATGCAGAAGAACTGACTTGAGAAGCCAGGAGATTATTCATGCACCCACACACACTGTTATCTCTGGGAACTCTTAATCAATGCAGGGTGAGAGCCAGTTAGCACGACTGAGGTTAGGGCACCCGGGCTGTTCTGTGGAAGATGAGAAATTAAAACGTGACTATTATTCAAATTGGAATATAAAATAAAGAGCACAATCTAGGAAAGAAGAAGAGGATAATAGAAGTAAAGACTTAGCTACAGAATCACTGGCTATATTGTGTCTTTTCCTTGAAATGTCAAAACATTATAATAAGCTTTGATGGGAGAGAGGAAAAGGTTTGGGGGATATATACCCTATTTTTCTTGTCCCTGTAGATATGCTGAAATAGAAGTTCTTAAAAGCTGAGAATGTCTACTAAGGATGCCTGAATATATAGACTAATCTTCTTATAGACAATTGCACTAAAATTTAAAACATCTATGAATGAATCAGAAAATAAATTATAAATGTCAATTAATAGTCCAGTGATTACAAAGAAAATAGACAATGGACCAAAATTCTAATTATAACCATTAGAACTTGTATCACAATTTTGGAGCTCATTAAGGACATGCTCGGAGAAGGCAATGGCACCCCACTCCAGTACTCTTGCCTGGAAAATCTCATGGATGGAGGAGCCTGGTAGGCTGCAGTCCATGGGGTCGCTGAGGGTCAGACACGACTGAGCAACTTCACTTTCACNAGAAATATCCTTTGTGGAGAGTGTTGACAGAAGTCAAGCCAATGGTTTTAGACAATGTGGCATTAAGTCAATAGCTTGTTTTGCAAACTTCACTGATGTCCTTGACTTCTTTATAGTAGGCAGGACATCCACTGTGAGCTGCTATAAAAGAGCCTGCTCTCTACATGGATGCTCCTTCAATGTCCCTTTCAGAGATTTCTTCCCTTTAGCCCTCTACAGAGAGCAGAAAAGTCACAGCGTCCAGTAATCCCAGGCTGTTATAATTAGCATCCCCCGTGCATTATTTAAGGTGAGAAAAGCAGAGTAGCCAGCAGATTAAGGTTTGTGTGTTCTGTTCTATGTTGGATGAATGTGGATTGGAATATTATTAACATTCCTATAGAAGTCAGCAAAATGGATCCGAGAGAAAACCGACATGTAAATGAATACCAAGCAGGCTGTGGGGCATTACCCCAAGGCTTCACACATCTGTAAGAAGAGACGAAGGAAAACCAAACTTGCCCACAGTGACATTAAGAGAACATCTTTTCTTATCCTAGGTTAGTCTCAAGTATTTTACATTCATTGCAAGGGAGCACTTTCTCTTCTTTACTGGATTTAAAATATTTATATGCTGCCTAGGCAGGACAGGCACCTTGTGAAATGATAAGCAGTGTGCAGAAGAGTGATAGACAGAAGAGCCGAACGATAAGGAAAGAAGGAGGTCATATAATTTTTTATTTTAACTGTTGAAATTCCATGGTCCAATTTCTGGACAGAACCAGTAGCTCTGTCTACATTTCCCTCTATTTTTTCTCCATTCCTTTCCAATATTCTTCTTTACCATAGCAGAGCTTGAAAAACTGCAGAAGCAATTCTGAAGGCAATGACAGTTTTTGTATGGATTAGATAATTTAAGAAATCCTACCATCTCATAGCATGGATAGAAGCCACCAGCCTCCTACACCTACTTCTGGCGTCCTCTGCCTCCTCCTTGTGTGTTGGACAATTGTCCTCACTAGACCCCAGCCCGCCACCTGTGCTCTGGGTCCTATGTCCTGAAACCTCTTCACGATTGATTCACAATCCAAAACAACATGATGGACCTAGAGATTATCATAGAACATGGAAGTAATTCAGAGAAGGACATATATTATTTGATATCACTTATAAGTGGAATCTAAACACTAGTACAAATGAACTTATTTGCAAAACAGTAAAAGGCTCACAGACACAGAAAACAAATTTAGGATTACCAAAGAGGAAAGGGGGCTGATAAACTAGGAATATGGGATTAACAGATGCACACTACTATATATATATATATATATAATAGATAAACAACAAGGACCTACTGAATAGCACATGGAACTATGTTCAATATCTTGTAATAACAAAATTGCTATTTAATAACCTTGAATTAAATTATTAATGATAATTCTTGTAATGAAAAAGAAATCTTAAAAATATATTTTCACATATATACATATAACTAAATCACTTTGCTGTACACCGAAAACTAATACACTACATAAATCTAGTATACTTCAATAAAAAGGAAAAGAAAAAAGATTCCTCCATAATTCAATTTCCTCATTCAATTCAGTTCAGTTCAGTCACTCAGTCATGTTCCACTCTTTGCAACTCTATGGACTGCAACACTTCAGGCCTCCCTGTCCATCAGCAACTCCCAGAGTTTACTCAAATTCATGTCCATTGAGTTGGTGATGTCATCCAATCATCTCATCCTCTGTCGTCCCCTTCTCTTCCCACTTTCAATCCTTCCCACCATCAGAGTCTTTTCAAATGAGTCAGCTCTTCACATCAGGGTGCCAAAGTATTTGAGTTTCAGCTTCAACATCAGTCCTTCCAATGAATATTCCGGACTAATTTCTTTTAGGATGGATTTGTTGGATCTCCTTGCAGTCCAAGGGACTCTCAAGAATCTTCTCCAACACCACAGTTCAAAATCATCTTTGGCACTCAGCTTTCTTTATAGTCCAACTCTCACATCCAATTTCCTCATTAGTTGTATCCACTTGTTGACATAAAACATGATTCAATCACTGTGTTGAAGGAAGGAAAGAAGGTGGTTGTGGCTTGGGCTGGGGTGAGAAAATTCAGGGACAGCAGGGGATGTGTTGGAAAGCCATTGAGGACATGTGCTTTTTTACGGTCATAACCATCAAATGATATAGTGTTGTTGTAGGGTCAGAATTCATCTCCCTTTTGGCTTTATCCAGTCTATTCTCCACAGAAAAACACAGTTGTCAAAATGTGTGGTTTCTGGACTCCGTGAATTCTTCAAGTTAATTCTTACTCACTTCATTTGTCTGTTCTTTACCTGGGAGGACCAACATCTCTAGAAAGGTGAAGTTAAACACACAAACATTCTAATTAATGACTTCTTTAGTAATAGTAGCTCATTTTCTGTTTGTTTAATATGGATTCATTGGTCAAACAGCAAGTCCAAGCATGACCAATGAATCCATTTGTAAGGCGAAATGGTTGATGTTGAGTTCTTTGGCAACTTCTTATATAGATGTAAGAGGATCAGCTTCAATGATACTCTCAATTGTAGTCATCAACTTTCAATAGCTGGCCACTACATTCCTCATCTTCAAGGCTCTTTTCTCCTTTTGCGAAACTTCTTGAATCACCACTGCACTGTACTATGTTTGTTAGCATTTCCTGGGCCAAATCTGTTGCTGATGTAAACTGTCTCTGCTGCTTTATGACCCGTTTTGAACTCAGGTAAGAAAATTGCTCGAATTTTCTTTTTGCCTAACATCATTTCCCTAGTCCAAAATGAATATATAATAAACAGCAAGTAGTAAGCCATTGGAAAAAAACATAAAGCAAGAAATGCACATTAAAGTGATGTATAACCTGACCACATTTATTTATTAATAGAATGTATCCCATACCAAATGGCAAATTTCAACTGTGCAAAAATCACAGTTACTTTTGCAATAACCTAATGGGTCAAGGCTGTGGTTTTTCCAGTGGTCATGTATGGATGAGAGAGTTGGACCGTGAAGAAACCTGAGTGCCAAAGAATTGATGCTATTGAACTGTGGTGTTGGAGAATACTCTTGAGAGTCCCTTGGATTGCAAGGAGATCCAACCAGTCCATCTCCTAAAGGAGATCGGTCCTGGATGTTCATTGGAAGCTCCAATACTTTGGCTCTGATGCAAAGAGCTGACTCATTGGAAAAAACTCTGATGCTGGGAGGGATTGGGGGCAGGAGGAGAAGGGGATGACAGAGGATGAGATGGCTGGATGGCATCACCGACTTGATGGACATATGTCTGAGTGAACTCTGGGAGTTGGTGATGGACAGGGAGACCTGGTGTGCTGCGATTCATGGGGTTGCAAAGAGTCGGACACGACTGAGCAACTGAACTGAACTGAACTGAATGGGTCAAGCCAAACCTGTAAACATTTAGAGATAGCTCAGAGCAGCCATACTTCTTTGGAGATCTGAACAAACTTAAAAGATAGCAGAAGACCCAAGATCTCTCCTCCCTGCATTAGGAGTACATAAATGGACTCCCTTCCCTGGAGCTTTGAAAGAAAAAGATAGAGACCACTGAGAGTTGGAGAAAGATCTCTGACTTGAAATACTTACCCTAATGGTGCTGGGCAAACTAAAATAATCATTCTATATTTAAGTGTAATAGCTCTCAACTATTCAAAATCAGTTCTTGCCCATCTGACTTGTTAGTTGCAGCCCCCCTGGGGAGACTTCCTGTGACTCTGAGTCAAATCTGGACATCACACCTGCCAGTTCTGACTTATGTGGGATTAACACTATGGTAAGAGAATAGAATAGCCCTCCAAGAACTTCAGGGCTTACTTGTTAGTGTGGAGTGGAGGAGAGAACACATTTCTTCAAATGAAGAAATTGTGAGTTTATGGAGCAGCATCATAGCTTAAGGAGATCCAACGAGCAAGGAGATCCAACCAGTCCATCCTAAAGGAAATCAGTCCTGAATATTCATTGGAAGGACTGATGTTGAAGCTGAAACTCAAATATTTTGGCCATCTGATGGGAAGAACTGACTCATTTGAAAAGACCCTGATGCTGGGAAAGATTAAAAGTGGGAGGAGAAGGGGACGACAGAGGATGAGATGGTTGGATGGCATCACCAACTCGATGGACATGAGTTTGAGTAAACTCCAGGAGTTGGTGATTGACAGAGAGGCCTGGCATGCTGCAGTTCATGGGGTTGCAAAGAGTTGGACATGACAGAGAGACTTAACTGAAATGAATCATAGGAGAGGCACTCTGGCTGCAGAAGCACCCCATGGGTCTGAATCCCAGCTCTAACACCTAGCTCACTGGATCTCATTTCTCTCATCTCTAAGATAAGGATAATATTAATGTGTAGTACATACAATTGTGTGAGGGTTAAGTAAGTTAATATATGTAATGGGTTTAAAACAGCACCTGATACATATATAGGGATTATTGTTATTGTTGTTGCTATTTTTGCTTTCTTGCTTGACAGATTTTGCTGGGCACTACCATCCATCTCCCAGGAATTGTGACAGATCTTAGAACTGTTAATGGTCTTCTTCTTTACCCCTGTTGAGGCCAGAATGGGTTTTCTGGTCAGGAGGGTCCTCAGTTGAATCAGACTCTATATATTGCATCATGCCTCTGGAAGGACAATGGCGTCACAGCATTGTCATTTAGAAGAAAAATAAATTGCCTTTCTAATATTGTCTCACTGGTCCCACTTTCCACACGATTGTTCTTCAGCTTTTAGAGCAATGACATTCATCCCGCGCAGGTGCTTTGTCATATTTTTACATGGAGGCTTAATTTCTTGACTATCTCAGGATCCCTGTTCGTTAGTCTCTTAATGGCAGCGTTGTGTTTCTTCTGACAGCTTCCCAGTTTGTCTACATTGTTTTCAAAATGAGATATCTCAGCGCAAATGGGATTCTGAAAGTGGAATTTCCCCATCATTAGAGGGGGAGCCAGCATCTTCCTGCTCCCCGCCTGATGACTCTATGTCTGCATCTCCAAATAACATTGGCCTTTTCAGACTCAGTATCACATGTCTAGCTGATTTCAGTGTCACCTCATAAACTGGCCCCCTTCCTGCTACACAGTTCTTTGACAAAATCACTCTCTGCATTGTATACTTCTTCTTGACTGTCTACAAGCCAAATGTGCAAGTTTTCTTTTTCTCCAGATGGAATCTCATTGTGTCATGTTCAGCTCCTACTTAAAATGACATCTGATGGAGACAGTAATAAGTTGCTCTCAACACTTTAGTAGGTTACCTCCTTGCATCAGGGTGAGCCTTCCAAAGCCTAGAAGAAACAGTTTTCAAGTATATATATATTTTCTTTCTTTCCTATGTGTGGGGGGGGAAATGGTGCCATGTTTTATAAAATGATCTGACTTTTTTTAAATGCATGTAGCAAATCTGGTCCAATTATAGAGCCAGGAGGCTCATGCCACTTACTCACCAGTTTGCTTTACCAAGTACACAGTTTGATAACTATCCACAGGATGACTGATATATATTTTGTACGAGAGGAAGAACTTGCCTTGGATAATGCTGGAGATCTTGTTAGATTCCATTCCCAAATCTGTCAACCATTTAATGACAGCCAGAGCACAAAACAATATCTTGCTTGTTCATAAACAACAAGGCTCATGAGTAGAAATAGCTACTTTTCTAAGTGTTTATATGGCGATGGCTAAACTATAGAACATAGCTTATGTTCTTGGGAAATCACCATAAAATGGCATGCTGTGTTAATTTTCAATATACCTAATCAGTAAGATTCTATATGCATGGTTATTATACTGCTAAAATACCTACAAAAAAAAAAACTCACTATAAGTCAAATGCTAATGGATTTGCCTCTCTTAATATAACGAAATGTTTCAAGAGAATCCTTTCAGTATGTGTCAAATTTAATTCCCATTTCCTGAAAGCCAATATCAAAAATTGAAGTTTTTAAGAATTTCAGGACACCACCACTTAAAATTAGTATTTTGGGGAAAAAATATACGTATATAAAACTGAATCACTTTGCAGTATACCTGAAACTAACACAATATTGTCAATCACCTAAGTTTCAATCAATGAACGAATGAATAAAATTAGTGTTTTGGCCAAGTCCCAACAAATGTTCTATTATTTCTTTCATTTAAATGAACAACAACAACAAAACAAGATGGACTAGAAACTTACCATGAAACAGAATTTTACTTATTGCCCTAAAATGTGATTCATCAAATGAGTACCATGGTGATCTCACTCCAGGCAGACTGGTTGTATGGAATTAAATTAACCTCTTCTAGCAGACATGCATTGGAGAAGACAATGGCACCCCACTCCAGTACTCTTGCCTGGAAAATCCCATGGACAGAGGAGCCTGGAAGGCTGCACTCCATGGGGTCACTGAGGATCAGACACGACTGAGCGACTTCCCTTTCACGTTTCACTTTCATGCATTAGAGAAGGAAATGGCAACCCACTCCAGTGTTCTTCCTGGAGAATCCCAGGGACGAGGGAGCCTGCTGGGCTGCCGTCTATGGGGTTACACAGAGTTGGACACAACTGAAGTGACTTAGCAGCAGCAGCAGCAGACATGCGTGTCTTTGCTTCCTCATCTCTCTGACCTCTTAATTATGGGCTCAGTTCCTTGACACTTTTTTCTGCCCTTACTTACTGCTTTGGTGATTTCTCAAAGTCTATGGAATTCAAACATTTTGTATATATTCTACCCATTTATATAAATACCTCTGAACTTTCCTTGCACTCTAACTCCTATGTACATCTGGTACTCACCATCTCCACTTATACTGATAAATTAATATGTCCAAATTTAGACTTAATATGCCCCACATGACCTCCAGATCCATTTCCTTAGCATTCTTTGCAAAGTCTGACCCATCTCAGTTAGTGGCAGTGGCAACTCCAATTTTATTTATAATCCAATCGTTCTATGTAAGTGGGTGATTAGATGGTAAAGATAAAGAGGAGTATAAACTCCCGGCATCCACATGGGCTCTACAGTTCCTGGTACAGAATAGCCACTTGATAATTATTTGTTAAAAGAACAAAAGAATGAATAAATACAGAAATATTTAGCAATTGAGACAAAAATCTCCAAATATCAAAATGTATTTTAGACATAGCTAAGTCTGAATTGTATGTTTGTTTTTCAAGTGAAGGGCAAAAAAGCTGTCACATGGACCCGGGCACCATCGAGCTCATTAATAACTCATCACTTTCCACCACTTGATGCTTCTGAGTCATCCATGTCCTAATGACTGTACTTGGTTATAGGCAGGCTTTCCATTACAGCTTATGGAATCAGTCACATGATTTTCTATTTGCTTTCAAACTAGTATTGATTATTTGCTGAAGCCTTTTTTATTGAGGTATAATTGACATGTAACATTATATTAGTTCCAGGTATACGGCATAATGATCCAATATTTATGTATATTGCAAAATGATCACCACTGTAAGTCTGGTTAACATCCATCACCGTACAGATTTATACTTGTTTTTGCTTGTGATAAGGACTTCTGATATTGACTGTCTTAGCAAATTTCAAATGAGCTCTACAGTATTATTAATTACAGCCACCATGCTGTACATTGCACCCCCATGATTTGCTTATTTTATAATTGGAAGTTTTTATATTTTGACTTGCTTCACCCATTTTGTTCATCCCCCATGCCTCTGCCTTTGGCAGCTGCTGAAGTTTTTAGTCCCAAAGAATTTCTTGTGTTTTGCCCCCATGGGTTTAGATCGTCTATGCTCAGCTTTTTCTATAATCACTCACTTCTTTGTATTGCCTATCATGTGTCTATGCTTAGTCGCTTAGTCGTGGCTGACCCTTTGGGATCCCATAGACTGTAGCCCACTAGGCTCCTCTGTCCATGGGAGTCTCCAGGCAAGAATACTGGAGTGGGTTGCCATGCNCCCCCATGGGTTTAGATCGTCTATGCTCAGCTTTTTCTATAATCACTCACTTCTTTGTATTGCCTATCATGTGTCTATGCTTAGTCGCTTAGTCGTGGCTGACCCTTTGGGATCCCATAGACTGTAGCCCACTAGGCTCCTCTGTCCATGGGAGTCTCCAGGCAAGAATACTGGAGTGGGTTGCCATGCCCTCCTCCAGGGGATCTTCCCTACCCAAGGATCGAACCCAGGCAGATTCTTTACCATCTGAGCCATCAGGGAAGTCCATTGCTTATCATATCCCTAGAAAAAGGAGTCCATCCATCCACCCATAGAACCCAGTAATCACAAGACTGAAACAACAGTCTGTGGCTTTCATATGAGCTTAGATTCTTAACGATCCTTAGACAACTGGTACAAACCATATATCGTAGAGTTAGCTTCTGCACTCTCTCTCATACCGTTCCTCTACCTGGAATGCTTTTTCTCTTTTTCTCTCTAGTTTCTACATACTGACCAAAATCTATATTTATAAGCCTGGATTTAAGTAACTCTTGCCTGCCCATCTGTTCGACACATCACAGATGTTTTGTCACATTGGCCATATTATTTTTTCAAGTGATTTGTTTCTTTTGCACAAAGGCTGTATCTTGTATCAGTTGGGTCCTACAGTATTGATCATGTTCCACTGTGAAATAGTCACTGAACTGTTTGCTGATTAACTGACTAATTTTGAGTGATCTTGTGTCTTCCATGATGCTAGTTCTTTATAACATGAACGGTCATTGATTTCATTCCTGGCACTTATGCAGGGCACTGTGCCTAGAGGCTCAATTACTGTAATCTGCACTTCTACTTCTAGACCATTGGGGAGAGTTTTTAGCTGCAAATATTGGAAAATCCAGTGAATAATGATCTAAATAGTTTTTTCTTTCACCTAATAAGAAGTCTGGAATAAATGGCTGCTGTATTTGATTCANCAATTACTGTAATCTGCACTTCTACTTCTAGACCATTGGGGAGAGTTTTTAGCTGCAAATATTGGAAAATCCAGTGAATAATGATCTAAATAGTTTTTTCTTTCACCTAATAAGAAGTCTGGAATAAATGGCTGCTGTATTTGATTCACTAACTCAGTGATACTAGGGCCAGTGTTTTGAAAAGTATGATGGTCTTTCTGTAACAGATATAAAGTGGCTGCTAAAAGTATGGCTTCAAGTTCATGTTCAAGGGAAGAATGATCAGGAAAAAGGAAGGGTAACGCTAGCAATTCAATCCCTTTTAAAAAGAAGCCTGAGTTTTTCAGGAAGCACTTCTACACCTTGCATGTTTCTGCACACTTCTCATTGGCCCCTGGAGAGGTAGGGAAGAGAGACTGTGGTTGCTGATACTTTGGGTTGATTAATTAACAGAATCTGCTGAAACATCCTCCTGAATATGCTTTGTGTACCCCAGTTTCTCTAGTCATAAACTCGGCATAAAACTAACAATAAGTTATGTCAGAGGAGGCTGAGGTTGTGAAGTGTTTGAGCTCAAGATAAAATAGCATCCCATGCATTTTCTAACTTGGGGAACGAAATCTCTGATAAATGAAATAGAAGGTGACATGCAGTGAAGCAGAGAATGGAGATGTAAGTAACCATTTGTTAAGTCTGGACTGCGAGCAAAGAAAAAGAAAAGGAGCCTTAAGTTGTTTTCCTCTCTCAGGGAACTTCATGCTCAAAAAAGGAGGAAAGTGTCAAAGAAGACAGACTCGTTATGCCCTCAAAAAAACCATAGGATAGATTCATGGGTTTATTGAAGTCAAATAACAGATCCTATTTTGATCCTATTACTCTAGATTTTTGACAACTTGGATAAAGGCTAGACTACTGTTTATATCTGTACTACTTTGACATATTAATAAGAACATTGGTGAGTGTAACCCACTTAAGAAAACAATTCTTAGTCGTTTTAAATAGCTGGACCTATATCCAGAAAACTTATTGTGAATAATTATCAGGCACCCTTGGATATTTACTAAAGTCTCTTCTGTGAAAATGGATCTTGATAATCATACATGAGTCTGTATTTTTAAAATAAAATACAAAATTATAACTCATGTTTTACTAATTCACAGAGGTAGCATCCTCTTAAATTTCAATTAATAATGATACCATTTTACTGCAATATATTAATTTGACAAGGTTCTTATCTTTAATAGATAATGATCACAGAGATAGAGAAGGAAATGGCAACCCACTCCAGTATTCTTGCCTGGAGAATCCCGTGGACAGAGGATCCTGGTGGGCTGCTGTCCACAGGGTCGCACAGAGTCGGACACGACTGAAGCAACTTAGCATGCATGCATGCATTGGAGGAAGAAATGGCAACCCACTCCAGTGTTCTTGCCTGGAAAATCCCAGGGACGGAGGACCCTGGTTGGCTGCCATCTATGGGATCACACAGTCGGGCACGGCTGAAGCGACAGAGCAGCAGCAGCAGAAGATCACACAGCTGTAGTTTCATGCTTCTATTTGGAATAAATAATCCAAATAGTTCTTTGTTAGGCTAAGTAAGAAATTACTATTTTTTTATACTGAAGTGATTAGAAGAATTAAAATTATATTATTTATACTTTTAAATAAGAAAAGTAAATTATGTGGTTTAACTCACATTTAAATTGTCAAATTTTATCTTAGGTATGAACAGAGATTTAGGATTCAAAGTCAAAGTTTAAATTCGGGTTTTAGTTTCAGAGTTCTCCATCAAACATTAGGTGGCACTGTTGTCACAATGAAAAACTAGCATTCACCCACTTTTCTATACCATCCAGAAGAATCTTCTTTTGAAATTAAATTTAAGACCTCACTCTGGATTATTTTCACTTTTCCAGTGTGATTAAAATATATCTTTAATAAACATAAAAAAAGATTAAAATTCGTTATCAACATCTGCTATTCACTAAGAGGTGTGAACCATGATAATTTTTAAGGGACTGTTCTTGTGAATCCTAGAATTTAAAGGATAGTTGCAGAAAGACAATATAACTCTTAAAATTAAATGTTATATTTTCTTTGTTCAAAAGTCTCTATTGCTTTGATGTAGAAATACTATGTCAAAATGGTTTTTAAAAATTCGTTTCTGGAAAATACTGCCTGAAGTTTTATGCAATGCCTGAAAAATCACAGATCAATGTTTTGGTTTTAAGAATAGAATTTAAAAAATTAAGAAATATTGCCTTATTTGCAGTGAAAATCAAAATTAGTAAAGAACTGAATCTCAAAAACATCAGTTCAGACTTTTGTGTTGTTTTGCGTGTACACGGGGAAATGGAGATCAATGGAAAAGGGGAAAAGCAAATTATCAGCATAAGAAAAAGTTCTTGCTTCTAAAATGAATTAAAACATTTCAGATAAAGTTACAACAAAGAGGAATGGAGATAGAACACACTTCTAGGACCAGAAGGCCACTGCAGATGTTTTACCAAATAATATAGTGAAGATGAGCTTGTCTTGACTTACTCTGAGTTTAGATTACTTGGGTAAGTTTACTGACCTCTAGGGACANCATTTCAGATAAAGTTACAACAAAGAGGAATGGAGACAGAACACACTTCTAGGACCAGAAGGCCACTGCAGATGTTTTACCAAATAATATAGTGAAGATGAGCTTGTCTTGACTTACTCTGAGTTTAGATTACTTGGGTAAGTTTACTGACCTCTAGGGACACTCCTAGCTGTAGGCGACCATGGTTTTTAACACTTTGCTGAAGGCCGCAGTTTAGTTCCAGAGATAAGAACACAGCAAATGTGCCTGCATTTGAATCCTGGCACATAGGCAATTTATTAAACCTCTAAACCTACATTTTCTCATACATAAGTTAAGGGCAATAATATTCCTTAGACTTGATTTGAAATTCACATAATATATAAAGCCTACCACTCTGTGAGGCCCTAGCTGGAAAAGTCATGCTGGAAGGGTGTGTTATCTTGTTATTAATACAGTCATAGAGCTGAAGAGGTTCCCATTGCATTGTGCACCCCGACCCCTGGGTCGGGCCTCAGGGCTCCTTACTGTGAGGCAGGGCCAGGGGTTCAAGAACTTTAGGTCTAAAATCTGATAGCCACGTCTGCCAACTTGAAAGGTTGTGGGAAAAGGACATTTCTCTAAACCTCAGTTACTCTACCTGCAAAATAGAAATAAAAGTGAGTAACCCTCACTACACAGTATATATACTTATTGTGGTGGCTCAATGATAAAGAATCTGCCTGCACTGCAGAAGACCTGGGTTTGATCCCTGGGTCAGGAAGATCCCCTGGAGGAAGGCATGGCAACCCACCCCAGTATTCTTGCCTGGAGAATCCCATGGACAGAGGAGCCTGGCAGACTGCAGTCCATGGGGTTGCAAAGTGTTGGACACAACTGAGGTGACTAACAGCAGCAGCAGCACAGTCATCATATTAATGATAAGAGCTCAGTAAATGTTAGAACAACCGCCACTACCATCACCACAGACAATCCACTTGTGATTTCAATCTCTGAAAGCTTTTGACCTTTTCATGTCCTTCTACTTGGGAAAGCACTTGAAGATTCCAAATAATATATTGCTATACTGACCTCTCCACAGATCTGGGGAGAAAACAATTTACCAATATCAAAGGAATTTAGAAAAAATTGTAACAGTCTCAATCAACCATAAAAACCAAAGATTCTCAATGTAGGCATATTGGAAATTGCAAATCCAAGTCACTGTAATTTGCTGACCTCACTAAATGAACAGCAAATGTTACATTTTGATAGACTCAAAATCTTTTTTAAAAAGTGAATGTCAAAGCAAAGAGGATCTAATCTGTATTTATTAAACAAATGTGCCCATACTATCTGAAACTTTCCTGGTTATAAATCTCCCTTCCTCTTATTATACTCTAAAGTGCATAGTGTAATATTGGTTTCTTATTCTGGCATTGATTTCAACATCTTCATGTACTAGGCTCTGAGTAATCTTTGTTAAGGATGAGCAAACAAGTGAGTGAAAAACAAACAAGCACACACTTGATCTGTCAATCAAATCACAAGGGATCCATTTTTAAAATTTTCTTTTCAGCATTTGTGTAGAAACTACTCCTTTTCAAGTCTTACCTGACATCACTATAACTTGTGGGCCTTCAACTGCTGACCTTTAGAAACTGTAAACTGGCCAAGGAAAAGCCGACCAAGTTCATATCGACTTGTGCTACTTCACCTTTCCCTGGAAGACTCCAAATTTCTAACTCTATGGAACTTGGGGACTTACTAAATAATACTGCTGCTGTTGCTAAGTCACTTTAGTCATGTCTGACTCTGTGTAACCCCATAGACGGCAGCCCAGCAGGCTCCCTCGTCCCTGGGATTCTCCAGGCAAGACCACTGGAGTGGGTTGCCATTTCCTTCTCCAGTGCATGAAAGTGAAAAGTGAAAGTGAAGTCGCTCAGTCGTGTCTGACTCCTAGGGACCCCATGGACTGCAGCCTACCAGGCTCCTCCGTCCATGGGATTTTCCAGGCAAGAGTGCTGGAGTTGGGTGCCATTGCCTTCTCCGACTAAATAATACTAACTTGTCGCAAAAGAATTAAGAAAGGTAGCAGGGAGATGGAAACCTTCTATTTTATCTTCCAACTTACTATTAACTTCTACTATTCCCATTTGTATATTTAAACTGAATGTTGTTGCCTGCATTTCAGTCTAGCAGGGATTTATTTTCATACATTTCCAGTTTAAATAAATAGTAGCTATAATAAATGTTTTAATACTCTTCCCTTGAGAGGCAGCTTTGCAGTACTATACATTTGTATGTAATATGTAATTTAGAAACAATCAAAGTTGCCTTTCAGTAAGGTCTCCCATGCTTCAGGTACTATGCTGGCCACCTGATATTTATGCAATTCTTAATAATTCTGAAAACCACTTATTGCTGTAAATGAAGCTGAAACTTAGAGAAGTTAAATTACATCTTCATGGTCAGACAGCTAAGCAATCTGGGAGCTGCAATTTTAATCCAGATATTTCTTTTTTTATATAAATTTATTTAATTGGAAGCTAATTACTTTAGAATATTGTATTGGTTTTGCCATACATCAGCATATATCCAGATATTTCTAATGTCAAAATCTGTACTTCGCTCAACTTTCATTTACCACTACAAGTATCTGCTGAAAGTCACAATTTCTCCTTAGGAGGTCCATTGTTTAAGGTAACTCAGGTTGTATATATCTGGTATACCGACTTTGGATGGCCTAGCTAATTTAGTAAATAAAGGGCAATTTCTGGGAGAAATAAGATAAATAGCTGACCTCCTTAAGTGAGACAGTATCTCACGATCACAAAGCTCAGAAGGGAGGGGTCACTCTAGTAAGTGTCATTGGTTCCCTTAACCTATATTTATTAAACACCTACTATGTGACAGGCACCTTGTGAGGGACTTGCAGGAAACAAAGCAAGTGGAACAGGCTCTGGACAGGTGGCGCATTCAGCTAGATGAGAAGTCACAGACTTCTAATCTTGTTTAGAAGTTACAGGTGGCTTACAGGTGGGTTTTTTTCTGTGTTAAGAATGAACATGTGGGTCTCGGTACTTCACATCAACAAGAATGGAAAACAGCAAAACGTACTGAACTAAAGACTTGAACAATGTGACGAGAATAAAATAATGCCACTGGAGGAAAAAATTAATCAAAGGGAATGAGGTAGGTTATATTATTTTGACTCCAACTCCCACAGCATGGGTCTAAGCTGCCTGGATGTTTCCCCCTCATATATTCTCTGTTCTTCTCCTTCCTTTATCAGCTTCATCGGTCAGGAAAGTAAGTGGTTGTTGTATCAATATATTTCGTATATTAAGGCCATCTGCCAGCTCAATTACTCAAATACGTTCTCACAGTATGGGATTTCTCGGAGGAGTAATTCTATTGTAACGCTGCCGAAATTATATAAATGTCCTATGTGACTGAGAGAGAGAAATATTCAGAATGACAGTCATAAAGGGATCCAAAGTGCACTGTTGTTTTATTGTTGTGTTTTTTTTTTTCCCCAGACTTTTGAAACCAATTTTTATTTTGGCATCTTAAAACTAAATATGGAGCTTTTGTTTAATTTGATTTTGATGAGCTAAAACCACACTGCTAAGGTTTAAAAATTTAAAAAGGCAATAATGCATGGAGCATTTAAAGGCAGTACAACTTAATAAAATTAATAATGGTAGAACTCAGGAGCAAATCTTCCCTTTCTGTCTCCATGGTCAATGTCATGTGTGACCTTTCTCTTCATAAACCTCAGTTTCTTCATCTCCAACAGGACAAGGATGAATCAGGGTGTTAGTGGTTGGAGTGCTCCTATCAAGGGAAGCTTTATTCTGAGTTATAGACCTATCTGATACTCTTCTACCCACAAAACCTACTTTTTTTTAATTTTAAAAATAGATTGTTAGAAAACAAAAATGCAATTGACTATAATTCTGTGACTTGACAGAAAATAAAGTGTAATAAATTATAATTGTATAACATAAAAGGGGATATGTAGTGGAAATTCTCATGGAAAACAATGACATAGAAAAGGACCATTCCCTTTGAAGTAAAAAAGATGTGTTCAAAATGCATCAGGGGGATTTATTTAAATGTACCCAATTATTATTATGTGCATGAAATCCTAGTAAATATTACTGTTGGAGGCTATAAATTCTTTTATCTCAAAGACTATAAATCTTTTCAAAACAAATAAATACTGGATCAACTCAGGCCTTTTTCAGAAAACGTATTCCTATTTTGTTCATGTTCAAGAAAATAAAATCTTCACATTTAAATGCATTCAAGTGGAAGTTTGGGTTTTAGCAAAAGAATAAAAATGGGTATCCTTCCACACCATTCTTACAAGCTGCCTTCCATGCCTTTCCTTTAAATGCAGGTCTGATTTACTAGAGAATATATAGTACACAACCAGTTTTCAGAGATGATTCCTGGAAGTACGTAAATGAGTTTAGTATAAATCTGGGTTAGGCAATTCTCTACTGTGCATTCTACATTTTGGCTTAGAATTCAGCATCTATCCTGGTTTGTAGGAAGAGTTTTCAGTGCTGTCCTGCAGGGAAGCAGGGATTAAAAACAGGTGACCTCCAGCTCTCTCCTATAGCTAAGAATCTATTTGTTCACATTCATTAAGCTGTTCATATGCTCAAAGCCCTTGTTCTGATTACTCCCTTTTTCTATGTTCTCTCTGGGCAGAGGTGAAAATACTCAATTGGTGTCAACACCCTATTATTTTTCTCCTGAATTCCCTTCCTGTTCCAGTTTTCACCAAGCAGTAGAGAGTATCTTATACAAAGTCGAATTGGGCAAATTATCTTTATTCCATGGATGAGAAACTTGTTGGGAAGAATGATCATTGGCCTCTCTTTCCTACCCAAAGTGAATTTATTCAATTAATATTTATTTTTCAAGGGCCACCTCTGTGACTATATAGGTTGACTTTGCACTGGGAAAAGGTCAGAACGTCATTGATATAAACTGACTCTACAGTTGCAGAGATGGTATCCATCCATGCCATTCTTAGAAGCTGCCTTACCTGCCTTTGCTTGAAATGCATGTCTTTGTTTTGTTAGAGACTATGTAGTATACAACCAGTTTTGGGAGATGATTCCTGGAAGTATTTAAATGAGTTTAGATACATGAATATTTCTTTATAAACTGCATAAAGTCTATAAATACAAGGAGTCCATTTTTAATAAAATATTCCACCCCTTGTTTTATTAATGGGTGAAAGTGAAAGGGAAAGTGTTAGTTGCTCAATGCTGTCTTACTTTGGGACCCCACGGACCATATTATCCCACCAGGTTCCTCTGTCCATGGAATTCGACAGGCAAGAATACTGGAGCAGGTAGCCATTCCCTTCTCCAGGGGATCTTCCCGACCAAAAGATTGAACCCAGGTCTCCTGCATTGCAGGCAGAATCTTCTCTGAGCCACCAGGGAAGCTACCAATTATTAATGGGCAGAAGTCCAAAAATAATAATAAGTCTGCCACTTGTGAGTATGCTTTTAAGTGCAGGGTATCCACTCTGTGCAAAGTGGGAAGAATAGTCCATGACTCCTTAGAGGAGTTTCCTTCTGCCCAGAGTTAAACCTGAATGGAATTTAAGACTCCAGAAGTCCCAGATTCTTAACCAAGGCCCGTGGCTTTGAAATCATTAGGGTGATTAATGGGTTAGTCCAAAAAAACTTGCTAACTTTTCTTAGGAATAGCACACAGAGAAAATAATACTGCTTATAAAGCACTATGGGCTCTATGAACTCCTGGGAGAGCTCAGAGCACAACTCCTTTGGCAAATGTAGTCACTCCAGATCCCTACAACTCCTCCAAAGATTCAGGCAAATGTTTGTCCAACTTGAAACCCACTAGGAAAAGAGGAGTGTTAGCCAACAAAGTAAATAGTTGGAGAATATAGAAAACAAATTCTTTCTTTCCATCATCAAAATTCTGTTGCTCCGTTTAGGCCCCAAGATTAAAAGCAGAGTGATAGATGGATAGCATCTTAGTCAGCACTAAGTGAAGTCGCTCAGTCGTGTCCGACCCTTTGCCACCCCATGGACTGTAGCCTACCAGGATCCTCAGTCCATGGGATTTTCCAGTGAAGAATACTGGAGTGGGTTGCCATTCCTTCTTCAGGAGATCTTCCCAACCCAGGGATTGAATCCAGGTCTCCCATGTTGTAGGCAGATGCTTTACCATCTGAGCCACCAGAGAAGTCTAGTTGGCACAGGTACAGGATAAATATGATGGTACTTGATATATATGATGGCTAAAAAAATCTATGTATGTGAGTCTTTGGTGTGTATGGTATGTACATCTGCTTAGATTTCATGTGTGTGTGTGTTCATGTGCACTGGAGCTATGAAATGCAGGAGAAGCATCCCTACAAGTGAAACCTCTGTCCCCTTGGTTCTTTGGCCAGTCATGTCTTCCGAACTTGCCTCTAGCATGACGACACTGAAGGCTCTCCAACGCCACAGGAAGACGTGGCAGTTACTGAGGTTGAATCTGAGCAAGTTTTGAAGAAGAGGAGTGAAGCATGGACCATTTTATGAAAAGTTAAATAAAATGAAACAAGTATTAAGCGGCAGAAATGGCAGGCATAGAAACTTATAAAGAAGGGCATTGAGAAAGTCAGAAGAAGGAAGGTGACAGCAGAGGGCAGGGAACTTCTCCCTTTCACTCTGCTCACCATTAACGTGACTTTGACCCATGGCAGGAGTCACTCTGAGTATTGATTAGTGAGAGCACTTGGGTTACCGAAGACCCTTCATAAACCTCCGCTACTGTCTGAGGATGCCTCAGGGGAATAAACACTTATTTGAAAATCCTAAAGTAACAATAGGCCAAATGCAGGACACTGAAGGAAATATACAGCATCTTCACATTTCAGGAAGCCTTTTACAACAGACGTTTCCAAGATCTTCTTGGAAGACAGATTTTTTTTTCCCCCCCCTAGGCCGGCTGTGCTGCAAATTTTCTCAGTCTATTGGAATTTACTGCTCTTTTCACCTAAAATCACTATAAATGTTGTGACATGTCTAAAAATGTGTCTGCCTCTTCCTTGTTTCATCTCGCCCCAAACTATTTTTCTTTGTAATTTGACCATGTACTTTCAAAGAATATATCATCTTCCCTGCTAGGACTTGTTCTTTATTTTTCGGATGGGAATTAGCTTTTTATTTGATTTGAGTGAGATGCCACAGGAGATTAACTGATCTGTGGAGAGAATCCTTTTGTATATGGGCTGTGCACAGGAAAAATCATACCTTAGCTAAACTTGCTTGAATCAAAAAAATGGGTTAACTATGAAAAGTAGAATTTATAATTTAAATTGTAATGCTAAATTAACAATACAATTTGTTGGGTGTGGAAAGGGAAAGTATTGATAATTATTCAGGGACAATAACTTAAATTGAGATTTTTTTTTTCCCCCAAAACCAGAAGATATGGTCACCCTGTTGACAATCTCTTTCTCTGCACTTGACTGTATAACCTAACTTACTTAACCTTGACGGGAGTTAGTAAGTGAAGAAGAATGTGAGCTCTGATGCTTGAATGAAATCTAGGCCATACTCCTTACAAGTTATGAGAGCAAAGGTCTCAGGTAGAATCAGGTGTACANAACTTAAATTGAGATTTTCTTTTTTTCCCCAAAACCAGAAGATACGGTCACCCTGTTGACAGTCTCTTTCTCTGCACTTGACTGTATAACCTAACTTACTTAACCTTGACGGGTGTTAGTAAGTGAAGAAGAATGTGAGCTCTGATGCTTGAATGAAATCTAGGCCATACTCCTTACAAGTTATGAGAGCAAAGGTCTCAGGTAGAATCAGGTGTACAGTCAGCCAGACTAGAGCAAAAAGAACTGTTACTAAGGTAGAGTTATTATTCCTGGGCCTCACCACCATCACACACTTAAGAGAGCCATGGAAAATACCCCTGGACTTATATCCCAGAAAATTAATTGATCATGATCACTATGTATCCTAAAATTGAAATTCAAAAATTAATAAAATTTAATAATTTGAAATAAAAAGGGGCTAATGATATTAATGAACTGGTGAATTTCATGTTACTCTCCTCAGCATTCTACATAAGCTCCCACCCATGTTAGCTCTATCCTAACTTTAGGCAGCTCCAGGAGAAAACCAACTAAGATGCACACAAGCAACTCAAAGTTAGGGTAATACAATTCCCTTTTAATAGAATGATAAGAATAAAATATTCATAAAATTGTAAAACTTAGCATAATTTTAAAAATCAGGAAAATGTCCTCCTATCACTTTAAGATTACTTTCTAAAGAACAACAGTGACTTTTTAATTTGTTGATGGAATCACCTCATAATTTTAAGTTGTGGGTTGGAAGAAAAGAAAAAGTTTGAAAGTTCTTACCTCCCCCAAACGGAGTTACACAACAGGGACATCAGAAGAAAGAAAATATAAATGACTTTTATTCTTAGGTCTAAGTTTTCCAATTAAGAGGGTGGCACGCATTTCCTGAGTTCACTCAGTTTTCATTAATGTTATAGGAAGTCTTAGCCTTGTTTGTACCTATCAGAAAAATAAGCTAATCTTTGATTACATGCAAACCTAGCTTAAAACAGTCATTCAGTCCAATGAAAATGTTGCCTTTAATGTTTAATGTTTTATAATGTTCTGTAAGAGGTCATAAAAGCTGAAGTTGAACGGTTCTATGAAGACCTACAAGACCTTCAAGAACTAATACCATAAAAAGATGTTCTTTTCATCATAGGGAACTAGAACGCAAAGGTAGGATGTCAAGAGATACCTGGAGTAATAGGCAAGTTTGGGCTTGGAGTACAAAAGGAAGCAAGGCAAAGGCTAACAGTTTTGTGAAGAGAACACACTGGTCATAGCAAACATCCTCTTCCAACAACACAAGAGATGACTCTACAAATGGACATCACCAGATGGTCAAAACTGAAATCAGACTAATTATATTCTTTGCAGCCAAAGATGGAGAAGCTCTATACAGTCAGCAAAAACAAGACTGGGAGCTGACTGTGGCTCAGATTATGAACCCTTAATGCAAAATTCAGACTTAAATTGAATAAAGTATGGAAAACTACTAGACCATTCAGGTATGAANTTTTTTTTTTTTGGCAAATAATTGGCCTATCCAATTATGCAGCAATTGAAGCAAGCCCAAAATTCATAGAGCAGACTGTCAGGAAGTGTGGACTGGAAATCTTGGGCATAAGCTGACTCTTCAGTCCACAGAATTTCTTCTTTCTTCATTCTGCTCTTAAAGCTTTTCAACTGATTGGATCAAACTCACTCAGATTACCAAGAATAATCTTTACATAAAGTCAGCTGATAATAAATGCTAATCACATCTACAAAACACTTTTACTACAACACCTAGATTAGTGTTTGACTGAATAACTGGATACTAGAGTTACTCAAGATCATATCTAAAAATGCCAGAATTTCATTCCAAGATATTTTAATAAATCTTGGAAATGTAAATATAATAACATGTTAAACATTAGTAATACTTATATTTAAAAAATATATAATAATACTATTTACATACATTTTACAATTCCAGAGTTGATAACTACATTTGTATTTTCATCAGATATGCTTTTTAAAAGTATTCTTAGAACTATCTTTATTCGTTTTACTTATCATCAGATGATCTGTATAAGCTAACGTTGCTTATTCCCTCTTCTAGTCTAAGGCATTGTAAGGCAGAACTTCTTTTATCATTAATACCCCGAAGTCAGCACTAATAGAGGAGAAGAAGGAGGAGAAGCAACAGTTTTTTAATTTCTTAATTAAAGGTGCTACTTGATTAAATGATGTATGCGTGTACATCCTCAAAAATTCAGAGCAATGAAAATATGGGATGAGAATCAGAGTGCATGCCCAAAATAATAAAATTATTTGAGGACAAAGAAGATGCTACATTCTCTCTCTTTTTAGAATATATTATAATCAAGTAATTGTGTCTAATATTATTGACATGGGTGCCACAAACCTTTTTTTAACACAGAAAATTTTGTTTTAGGATTATGTGATAATTTTGTGTTTCTACTTTTCATAAGTACTACTATGGAGATGGTTCCACTCCAGCAATATTGTTATCCAGAATTTTCTAGCCTAATGGAATGACATTGACTTTTTAATTTTTGTAAATTTACAGTGTAATTTTCACAAACCACTTAAATTCATAATAAAACATAATCATTACTTTATTATACCAAAAGCTTTCCATTTATTCCTAAACCCAATATCAATCTTACTTCATGTTAATCTTAAAATCCAAAATTCTGAACTAGTATTTTCTGACTTCTCTCTGACGACCAGGGCAGTATTTTCTCCTGTCAATTCTGAAATATGAAATGAGGAATCAGCTTTTATTAATCTAGTTAGAGGAATGAACTTCAGACTTCTAAAAGGCAGCAAAGAAATTGAGTCAGGCAGGAAAAAAAAAATAATGAGAAAGTTAGGATGCCTTCGTGAGCAGGCAGTCATTTTATGTAGAGGTTTCCCTCAAGCAACTAAATCGAGCCCAAACAAGCCTATTTCTCTGAAACTTGCTTTACCCGCCATTCCGTCGCAAAATACATTGTAATAATATCATAAAACAGCTTGAGACGAAGAAGGATTCTGATTGACTGTTCAACATTCCAAAAGGGTAGATTAATATCTGTGAATCTCACAGCTGAAGCATTTTAATGCAAACTTGCAGTTTGTGGGAATTGAATCTGTCCGCCAAAATCATTTATTTATATATAGAAAATGGGGGGGAAATAGACATTTCATAATAGCAATGAGTCCAGGGGATGCTGTTATCATGAGCTAATCACATCCCATGGGCATGATAGCACTCAGCTGTGTCCCCTGTCTTGTATTGCTCCAGAGGAATGATTATCTCATGATAATAACCCTTATCGTGGCTTAGTGGGTAATAAAAAAAAAAAAAATAACTTTCTTCCGAACTTCTTGGGTATTTATTTATCAGCTAACTTTTCCCCTCTTGAGCTCTGGTTGTATGTAACTTCCTGTTTACGAAATAAAAAGAAATTCTGTGTTTTGAAATTTTCAGTTAGCAAAGTGCAAAAAAAGAAAAAAAAAAATCGTGTAACTGTACTGATCTGACCAGAAAAGAGCAGTATTGAAGACAAGCTGTGATCTCCTGAGACCAGTATACAGAAGATCCATACTTGCATTGACATTTTATACGATGTCTAGACTGGCTAACCCACTTTAGAGAAATGAATGTATTTTGTCTCATAGGAACAATAAGAGAAACATATCCTTATACAGTATTACACTTGTTTAAGCACTGCAGTGTCTGATACGTACCTTTAGCTGGAGTGCACATATCATGCAACTTAAAATCTGGCTGTCCCACAAACCTCCTACCAGTGACTCTCACACTGCCAAACTGCCTGATATGTCGACAGAGATTCAAGGTCATGTCAGTCACAACAGCAGGGATGCCAGTGCATTCTGTCAGTCTTTGCAGCTTAGAATGCAAAGGCAATGGGCGTGCTGAAGCAACATCATGGAGAAACAGAAAATCAAAAAGGAATTAAACAAAAAGAGGAATTAGAGCAAAAGACAACAGAACAGAAGCAAAGTAGAAGGGAGAGAATTTATAGCGTGTTCCACTTGTTCATTTGTCGCTAACCTGATAATCCCCAAACTCCCCAGTTTGTCCCATTTGCTAATAAAACACCCATCTGTGACTCTTCAGTTTAAAAAATATATCCTTAACACAATGCTTTCTGTGAAAAGTACACTATTTACAAGATGCACTTCTTTTTATATACTAAGATGGATACATTGCAACATGCCATATTTAATGTTTATAAAAATTAAAGCTAAAGCAATTAGCCTTCAATTAAAAATTTTAAAAAAAGCCTGACTTTGGTCCTCAAAAAAAAAAAATTAAAGGTGACCCAATGAGATAATATTTGCCCTGTTAAGCACAGTATAAAAATCCAAACAATTCAATTTAATAAATTGTAGTCAGTGTGTAGTAACATAAAACTAAATATGAGAGAACAGTGTTCAGAAGCATTGGTACATGGAAGTTTCATTCTGTAGAGACAATTCTCTAAAGACCATACACCTCACATAGGGAAACAGAGATTGTGGTCTATAATGGAGCTAAAAGAAAGAATGAGACTCCTTTTACTCTCTACTTGACTATCAGTAGGGCAGATGGATCTGACCTAGTCATTTTATTTTCCCATTCATCAACATCAGGTTTTTTTGTTATATTAAAATAAAAGTTTAGATAATATCTTGTACTTTGTCCAACTTTGACATTCTAAGCATTTATAATTACTAATATACATAGATTACACTTCAGTTTATCTCACAGTGCACTATAAACAACAGTGGAAACTAAAAGCACCAACATAAATCTAAGGCCAAGAGCAGAAAGAAGAAGTATAATGAGCATGTAGAATATTTTTTATTATATTTCAGGTTGTATTACAATACAGGCAGGTTGCATATCTGTCAGTTTGGTTAGTCCAGTTAAATAATGAGTCTTCTGAAAAAACTAAAATGTCATGTTAAAATTGTTCATTACACTTAAAAAACGTCTACATTGTTAATGAAGTAAAATATCAGCATATTATCATTCATATGTTACATAAATGGCTGCAACTATTTTTACACAATGCTAAAAACAAATGACTACTTTCAAGGTAAGATGGTGATTTGTGCTATTATGTTTATTCTACCTTCTAAACACTCCATAAAATAGATTAGAAGGAGAAAGAATATTAAATGAAAGAAACAAATAATTATGCTTATTTGGTTGGTCTAAAATGTGTTAGGTCATTGAAGTCAGAAGAGGTATTGGGTGAAATCTATTTAAGATTAGGGAGTGTTTACATTGTAACTAAAAGAAAAGGTTATCTAATTTAGTTGGAGTTCTAGCAAATGTAGGAAATCTACCTGAATGTCAGCTGCATCAATACCTTTCTGATCATCACCATTATGGAAATATTCTTACACTGATGACTTATAGAAAGGTGAGTAATGTAAAAAAGCATATTGAATAATTAGGGATGAAGGAAACACAGCTCAATTAGCTCAACTCCAGAATATATCAGAGGAAGATTTTTAGGGGGGTTGAAGTAGAAAGTGAGGGCTTTCTTCTAGAACAGAGTTCCACAGGGAGGAGGAACCTTTGGAAGGGGAGTCAAAATTATGCAAAAGAGAAGGAAAGGGAAAGTCAAAATCAAAATGGTAGAGGAGACCAAAGTCAGGAAGATGAGGTTCTGTCAAGTTGGATGTTTTCCTAAACTATGCCTCATCAAAAACAAACAAACAAACCAAACAACAAAATAAAAAAGCAAAACAAACAAAAAACTAATTCCACATAAAAATGAGAGACAGAAACTAAGACCAAATTCTATGTAAATTTTTAAAAATAAAATAAGAGGAAGAAGCAAAACAATACTCCCATAGACAGAACTAAGACTATTTTAAAACAAGGTAAAGATGTTAAGAAAATGATAATGAACACTAAAGAGAGCTTAAATTGAGATTAGAAAAAATTTTAAATGAGAAGTTAGAACTAAGGTATGAAAAAGAAAGTCAATTTTAGAAATAAATAACAAACTATAAAGAGCACATGACATGAGCTAATAAATACAACAGATAACACATTAAAGGAAATAGAAGGTGGAAAAACAAATTCTAAAACAAATGAAACAAGATAGATGACAAACAGAATTTAAGAGAAAGTGATAATATTGAGTATAAGCAAAAAATATATAGATGAAGAAGAAAACTAAAACAATAAAACAAAAAGTATAAAAACTATAATTCAAAGTATCTTTTATGAAATAATAAAATATTTGAAGCTACATATTGAAAGATTACATTGCATATCTGATAATATTGACCACCCCCAGAAAATGCCTAGGTATATTTTTGCAAAATTATTAAACTTAAAAAAAATTTTTTTTTCTCATTTCTTTCACTTGTTGAAACACCCATGCCATATGTCCTGTAGGATTTCCCAAAGTCTGGATTTTGCTGATTATACACACATCAGTTCAGTGCAGTTCAGTTCAGTTCCTCAGTCATGTCTGACTCTTTGGAACCCCATGAATCACAGCATGCCAGGCCTCCCTGTCCATCACCAACTCCCAGAGTTTACCCAAACTCATGTCTATAGAGTCGGTGATGTCATCGAGCCATCTCATCCTCTGTTGTCCCCTTCTCCTCCTGATCCCAATCCCTCCCAGCATCAAAGTCTTTTCCAATGAGTCAACTCTTCACATGAGGTGGCCAAAGTATTGGAGTTTCAGCCTCAGCATCAGTCCTTCCAATGAACACCCAGGACTCTCCTTTAGGATGGACTGGTTGGATATCCTTGCGGTCCAAGGGACTCTCAAGAGTTTTCTCCAACACCACAGTTCAAAAACATCAATTCTTCGACACTCAGCTTTCCTCACAGTCCAACTCTCACATCCATACTTGACCACTGGAAAAACCATAGCCTTGACTAGACGGACCTTTGTTGGCAAAGTAATGTCTCTGCTTTTCAATATGCTGTCTAGGTTGGTCATAACTTTCCTTCCAAGGAGTAAGCGTCTTTTAATTTCATGGCTGCAATCACCATCTGCAGTGATTTTGGAGCCTCCAAAAATAAAGTCTGACACTGTTTCCACTGTTTCTCAGTCTATTTCCCATGAAGTGATGGGACCAGATGCCATGATCTTTGTTTTCTAAATGTTCAGCTTTAACCAACTTTTCCACTTTCCATTTTCACTTTCATCAAGAGGCTTTTGAGTTCCTCCTCACTTTCTGCCATAAGGGTGGTGTCATCTGCATATCTGAGGTTATTGATATTTCTCCCAGCAATCTTGATCCCAGCTTGTGTTTCTTCCAGCCCAGCATTTCTCATGATGTACTCTGTATATAATTTAAATAAGCAGGGTGACAATATACAGCCTTGATGTACTCATTCATAGTACAGGTCAGTTTCTTTGTCTCTGTTTTCAGGAAATAGGTTGTTTGATCTTGAAACTGGATCACCCTCAGATTTATTATTTTTGCACAGCTATCAATAGTGTTAGTCAAAAATACAGGAGTAACATGGGATCTGTTTTTCTGTTATTTTATGATGTTGGGAACTACTGATGCCTAAAACCTATATCAATTAGGGATTTTAAAAGGTGATATTCTAGTTATAACATTTATTTTTCCCTTATCAGTGGAAATACTTTGACAAGTTTTCTCAGCTACTATTTGATTATCCTCTGTTATCGTTTAGAGAGGAAAGGCACAATTAAAACATGTTATTTCTCTTTATTTTCTAGATTTCAAGTGAATAAATTGGTTCCCTATGATTCTCCAATGGTGACAAATTTTTTAAATACAGCATGCATTTAAACATCTTAATTGAGTTCAATCCATTGAAAATTGTATCACTGAAACTCAAAATTTCCAATGTTTGGTTAGTAGGAGACTTTCCAACAAGTAAAAGAAATAATTAGAGAGGAAACATAAGATTAAAATAGAATTAAAAGTCATTGAATTTAAAAAGAAATATACAGGATTATAATGCCCGAGAAGGCACTTTTGGATGACAGGCTTCCTTTAAAGGTGCAAAGTAAATAGTATAAAAATAGGATGATGGTTACATACAGGGGAAGGTATGGCTTGTGATTGGTTTGGGCAGTGGAATTGGTCTTCTGGGGTGGATTACAAAGTTCTATTACGTGATCTGGTGATGTTTATAGAACGCCTATCTTAGAACAATTTATTAGATTATATTTTTATTTGATGTGTTTTTCTAAATGTTTTATTTTGCAATTGAAAATACAGTAAATAATAAGTAAATATAAAACTGTATTCATCACCTTAAATAAAATGAAACTACTACTTAAAAGACACAAATAATAAAGATCGACACAAGAAGAAGGGGAAGCCATGTGGCATGCTAGGTGAGAGTCCCACCCACCCTGCCACCACAGCACTCAGGTTCACACAGCCCACACTGGAGCACCCCTAGAGTGCTTGACTCTGGTGGTCAGGGGATTGCACAGTACAGCTCCTGCATGAGGTCACTTCTTCAAGATTATGAGAGGCAGCTGATTTGCCTAATACGTAGAAATAAACACCAAGAGTTTGGAAAAAATGAGGAAACAAAGGAATATGTTCTAAATCTAAAAATAAGACAAAACTTCAGGAAAAGCTCTTAATGAAATGGAGATAAACAATCTATCTCAAAGAGTTCAAAGTGATGATCATAAAAATGTTTAACAAACTCAGGAGAAAAATAAATGTACACAGTGAGAACATCAATAAAGAGACAGAAAATATATAAAAGTACCAAACAGAAGTTATAGAGCTGAATAATTTAATAACTGAACTGAACAATACACTAAAGGGGTTCTTCAAGCTAGGTGAAGCAGAAGAACAAATCATCAAACTGGAAGACAAAGCAATAGAACTCATCCAAACATAGGAGCCGGAAGAAAAAGAAAAGACATTTAAGAAGTGAAGATTCTTTAAGGGATGTTTCTACTTTTCTATAAAGTAGGAAAGCATTCACATTATAGGGGGCCCAGAAGGAGAGGCGAGAGAAAGGTCCAGAAAATGTACTTGAAATAATGGCTGAAAACTTCCCTAAACTGGAAAAGGAAATAGATATCTAAGTCTAGGAAGTCCAGTGAGTTTCAAATAAGATACCAGAAGAAATCCATTAAGACACACTATAATTAAAATTATAAAAAGATAAAGAGAAAATCTTAAAAGGAGCAAGAGAAAAACAACTTATTACATATGAGGGAAACCCCCTAAGGCTATCAGCAGATTTGTCAGTAGAAACTTTGCAGGCCACAAGGGAGTGGCATGACATAAAGTGCTGAAACCACAAACCAGTAATTCTCTGCCAAGAAGGTTATCCTTCAGTACAAATGGGGAGATTAAGAGTTTTTCAGACCAAAAAAGCTAAAGGAGTTCATCACCACTAAATCAGCCTTACAATAACTATTAAAGGGTCTTCTTTGAACTGAAAAGAAATGATACTAATTAATAGCAAAAAGCCAAAGTAAAAATCTCACTGGAAAATATATATATATAGTAAAGGTAATGGATCAACCACTTATAAAGCATGTATGAAGATTAAAAAACAAAAGCAGCAAAATTAACTAAAACTGGAAAAATTATTTAAGAAATACATAAAATAAAAAAGATGTCAAAGGTGATACAAGAAATATAAAATGTGAGTGGGGAGAAAAAAAATTTAAGTTCCAAAATTAAGTTGCTGTCAACTAAAAACAAACCATTATCTTCATAGGAAGCTCATAGTACCCACAAAGCAAAACTTACAATAAATACACAAAAGAAAATGAGAAAAGAACCTAAACACCGCTTGAAAGAAAGCCACCAAAACACAAGGGAAGAGAGAAAGAGAAGACAAGAACAGAGAAGAGATACAAACCAGCCAGAAAACACTTAACAAAATAGCAATAAGTACATACCTAGCAATAATAACTTTAAATGTAAATGGACTATATTTTCCAATCAAAAATCACAGCAGCTGAAAGAGTGGGGAAAAAAAAAAAGCAGAACTCTGGTTACCTGGGGCCAGAAGTTTGGGGATCAATGGTTAAAAGGTATGAGGAAATTTTGCTTAAAAAAGTGTTTTTTAAGTCGACCATTTTTAAGTCTTTATTGAGTTTGTTACCACACTGATTCTGTCTTTTGTTTTTTTGTCTGAGAGGCATACGAAATCTTAGCTCTCTGTTCAGGGATCATGCCTGCAACCTCTGCACTCTAAGGTGAAATCTTAACTACTGGATCACCAAGAAAGTCCTAGAAGGTATGAGGAAAATTTTGATGGTGCTGGAAATATCCTATCATTGATCAACACTGATAAACACACACATTATAAATGATACCTTTCATTTGGTATAGGCATACTTCAATAAATACTGATTTTAAAAATCAGGAGGCCAGTCAAGGGACAAGAAGAGCAGCAAGCATCATAACGCCCTTGCATCCTTTGCAAGTCCTTCAGTCTGTGTTAGTCGCTCAGTCGTGCCCAACCCTTTGGGACCCACGGACTGTAGCCTGCCAGGCTCCTCTGTCCATGGGCGTGTTCAAGCAAGAACACGGGAGTGGGCTGCTATTTCCTTCTCCTTGTGGATACAGCTCTCAGTATGATCAGAGCCAGCACAAGCACAGTAAGTGAAATTCTGCTGCCTCACCTCTTCTACTGAAAGCAATTAAGCGTCTGTCTACAACGCGGGAGACCTGGGTTCGATCCCTGGGTCGGGAAGATCCCCTGGAGAAGGAAATGGCAATCTACTCCAGTACTCTTGCCTGGAAAATCCCATGGACAGAGGAGCCTGGTAGGCTACAGTCCCTGGGGTTGCAAAGAGTTGGACACGACTGAGCGGCTTCACTTCAGCTGTAGGACAGGGAGAAGATCAAACCTGTTCTTGTGGTGGCTTTTAGAATTAGTTTGAGTTACTAAATGTGTGGAAATATTTTAACTTTATTTCTTCTTTTGGTCCTTATTGCCATTCCAAGAAAGTTCTACCCAATTTAATAGGGATCTTATATAGAGGGGAAAAAACAGGTAAACAATTGAATAAATGATCAAAGAATCATCAAACATTCAAGAAAGATTGTCACAAGTCAGATAAAAACTAGGAATAAAAAACAGAAAAACTGACTCTAAACAAACAAAACGAATCCCAATTGCAATGTTGAAACAAATTCCAATTATTATCCTAAAGGGTGATCAGGAACACATTTTGTTAATAAATGTGTAACAGCGCACCATATAAAACGCTCTTTCAGAACACAAGGAAAAGCCAGTGGAAATTTTTAAAAGGAAGTGATATTAAAAATTCTAATTAAAGGTTGGAATATATTAATAGCTAAAGAATTCTCCCAAATTTCATTTATTTATGCATTCGTCTATTTATTCCATATTAACTGGTCACCCACTCTGTGCTAGTGTTGGCTTAGTACCATAGAGAAAACAGTGAATCACACATACACATAAGAAAGAACCAAGAGTTTGACACAGATCTGCCTACAATTCTGAGCAGTCTCATGATACTACACTGTCATGTGATAAGTGATATTCACTCAAACAGTGTTCATTTGTAGGAAATATAAGATTGCCATATATTACAAAAGACACCAGGTCACTCACAGTTCCTAGTTTAATGATTATAATTTTTCCATCTACCATCAACAAAGATGCATTCAGATGCAAGGTAATGGAGGCGATACCATTGTAAGAATTACCTTAAATCCTCTTTAACTTAAGTGAGGAAATCATTGACAGACTTTCTTATTTTTGACAATTTTTAGTAACAAACTTGCTATACACGTATGTAGGAAAAAGAATTATTGTGGCTTTATAGTGCCTGTGACTCTTTCTCTGAATAGAAAACCCCAAAGTTTACTTTTCATCCCTAAGTATTATGCTTTTATTTACACCCCTGGCAGCCATGGTGGATTCATGTGATGAACCAAAGCCTAGTTATGCAAACATCCTCTTGCAGGAGAGCCTGGTGGTTATGGGTATATGGTCAAGAGTCACACTATGCAGGTTTATTAAGAAGTACGCTTGGAATCAACACCTGTAAGAATGGGGAAGGAGCAGAAACAGAGAAAGAAGTCAGGTGAGATAGGGCCAAGGGCAGATTTGTATAACCTCATAGAGAGCTCTGGAGGTAGTGTGGTCTTTCAGAAGTGTCCAGAGTTGGGCTAAGATGACCAGGACACTTTATGTAGGCATCAATCAGTCATCAGATGTGAGCGAACTTGAAAGGGGTTTGATCTTGGGTGAGGCAGCCATCTGAGGCTGAGGCAATTCTTATTAGGAGCTGATAGATAAAGACTCCTGTCTACTGCACTCCTTTATCCTGGGCAACAAGATCTTCTTTCAAAGGGTTTTTGGGTGGCACATAAGAGCATCTATCATGCTATCTCATGAGCTTTTCGTGGGTTAGTTGAAAGAGAGAGATTATAAAACTTCTTGGCAGATAGGATGATGTACAGTGTTGCTATTATTATAACTGAACAAATAGGCAACCTCACATAAAATGTAATGTTCATATGGAAGGAAAAGAGGAGGCTGGAGAAAAACTGGCAGGAAGAAAGTGGTTATAGTGAAAATTTACTATTGTGACAACCTTGAATAGCATTCCACTTCTTTTTAGGAACTGATACTCTGTCATTCCAATAGTATAGTTTCTGGAGGGGCTGTGAACCATTACAAGTGGCTTTTCTGAGGCCAGTAATGGAACTGCCTTTAACCACCAAGCCTGGTCTGCAGTGGATATATGATACCAGTTGAATATTCAAGTCTACCTAAGAATTCCTACTATGGAAATAAAAGGAAGATTCCTTTCTCTCTAGCAGTTAAAAGGCTG
>SJYA01002830.1:683581-756081 GCA_006410615.1 Neotragus moschatus | reverse complement strand
TAATGGACCACTTTCTCAACAGGGAGGCTAAATTGAGAAGGGTGCAAGAGGAGAAACATAAAGCTATTAATATCTAAGAGACTTTTGCAGAGGTCCAGGGAGAGATAACGGTAGGCTGAACTTGGGTGATGACAAGAAGGGTGGATAGGACATGGGAATAATGTTGAGAGATGTGTAGTAGATAAATTGGCAGATGCTACTAATAATGAGAGAGGGAAACGGCAATGTCAAAGGTAATTTCTAGGTTTCAGACTTGCAAAATGAACAAACAGTGGCCCCATTGACTAAGACAGAGAAGTGGAAAATGGGTAGTCCTGGAGGAAGCAGTCCTTGAATTTGCTTCTGGACACACTGTATAAGATGCCATGGAAATTTTAAGTTGTTATTGTTGTTGTTCAGTTGCTAAGTCATGTCCAACTATTTACAACCCCAAGGACTGCAGCATGCCAGGCTCCTCTGTCTTCCACTGTCTTCCAGAGTTTGCTCAAATCCGTGTCCACTGAGAAAGTGATGGTATCTAATCATCTCATCCTCTGGCACCCCTTTATCCCATTGCTTTTTTTCATTGCTTTTTCATTGCTTTATCCCATTGCATCCCATTGCTTTTTTATCAATCTTTCCCAGCATCAGGGTCTTTCCCAATGAGTCAGCTCTTTGCATCAGGTGGCCAGAGTATTAGAGCTTCTGTTTCAGCATTAGTCCTTGCAATGAATATTCAGGGTTGATTTCCTTTAGAACTGACTGACTGGTTTGATCTCCTTGGTATCCAAAGGACTCCCAAGAGTCTTCTCTAGCATTACAATTTGAGAGCATCTGTTTTAGGTCCTCAGTCTTCTTTGTGGTCCAACTCTCACATGTGTGATGTCTCTGTTTTTTAATATGGTATCTAGTTTGTCATAGCTTTCCTTCCAAGGAGCAAATGTCTTTTAATTTCATGGCTGCAGGACACATTCACNGATGGGATGCCGTGATCTTACATTTTTGAATGTTCAGTTTGAAGCCAGCTTTTTCACTCTCGTCTTTTACCCTCATCAAGAGGCTCTTTAGTTCCTCTTCACTTTCTGCCATTAGAGTGGTATCATCTGCCTACCTGAGTTCGTGATATTTCTCCCGGCCATCTTGATTCCAGTTTGTGATTCATCCAGTCCAGAATTTCACATGATGTATTCTGCATAGAAGTTAAATAAGCAGGGTGACAATATCGAGCCTTGTCATACTTCTTTCCCAATTTGGAGCCAGTCAGTTCCATTTCTAGTTCTAACTGTTGCTTTTTGACTCTTATACAGGTTTCTCAGGAGACAGTTAAGGTGGTTTGGTACACTCATCTCTTTTAAGAATGTCCCACAAAATATTCTTCAACAAATATTGACTGTGTGCCAAGTTATGGGTTAAGCACTATGTTATGGTCCAGGTAAGAATCTCCTGGGTAATGACTATTTCAGAGTTAAAGCCTACTAAGTAAACACTGTTTTGCTACAAGTCATTCTTTGATTAACAAAGAATTAATGCCTATGGATCTCAGATATGAACGCTACTGGTGCAATTACATTTGTGGTGCTGTCATTTGAATTTGGACATCAAGATTTTGTTTCTAAGGGAATTGTTGCAAGAGGTTTGGAGTTTCTAGGTGATAATGTTATGTCTCAGACAATAGTAATTTGCAAAATATGATTATTCCTAGTGATTCAGAGACACAATAATTCTATAAATTTTTATTCCCAAGCTTGAAGACAATTTCTGCACTATACTGAGGGCTTACTATTATCTTCTTCTTTCTCATCAAGTTCTTTCTACACTACTTAAAATAACAACATAGAAAAGTCAAAAACTAAATCCATGCTAAATTTGGCTATATCCAAAAGAAAAATTTAGAGATTAGATATCTTCATGATTCAAGGCCACTCTATTTCTTCATGATTTCCTGATAATAATAATTATAAATATTATTAAAACAATAAAAATGTAACATTTTATTAAACTCTNTTTCAGAAAAGAATCGCTAGTAGTATCTGCAGAGAACATTGTGTTTTCCATGTCTTTCAGAGGGTCTATTTCCTTGGTGATTTCGGTTTTCTCTGCAGTGATGAGACGGCACTAAGTCCAGGATCAAGGTGACCTGGAACCGAAGTCATTTTTTAAAGGATCCTGGGAGTCATGCAATATGTGAAGCGGAGTTTCCTGATTCTTTTATAACTTCTAGCCTCCTAATCCTGAAGTTCTAGTGTTAGAGAGGCACTCAAAGAATCAAAGACTGTCTCACCCTATGCACTATTTCTAGTCTACCTTTATTTTTCTCCATCATCCTTTGGGATGTGGACATTTGGGGACCTGAAAGAGAATTCAATAAGGATAGCTTCTATCTTTAGAATTAAGGCCACACTCTAGAGTAGCTATCTCACCTTCACACATTTCCAGGAATAGCTTGGGAACCTTAGTTAAAAATGTGTATCACAAGAAAAAAAAAATGCCTGAGTCAACTTTTCTCTGAGAAAGTTTGAGGAGAAGGCAGCCTATCCTAGTTTAAATTAAAATCTTCATCAGTTTACCACCATATTTATGGAAAAACTCTATAAGACAGCAGCAACAAAGGCATCTCACTATTTGCTTTACTTATTTACACTTTTTCTCATCTCTCTGCTTGTCAAAGAAAAGGTAGCGCGTATTTAAATAAGGACAAACCTATAATAGAATAACTTTGTGACTTTTAAAATANATTAAAATCTTCATCAGTTTACCACCATATTTACGGAAAAACTCTATAAGACAGCAGCAACAAAGGCATCTCACTATTTGCTTTACTTATTTACACTTTCTCTCATCTCTCTGCTTGTCAAAGAAAAGGTAGCAAGTATTTAAATAAGGACAAACCTATAATAGAATAACTTTGTGACTTTTAAAATAATCTATGTGTTCTATGAAAAATATCATTAGTAGCTTGAGACTTGAGGCAGACAGAATTGTGTAACTTTGATTCACAAACACTTCCAGTAACTTACAAAAAAAGAAGCAGTGCACATTCTGATAGAATTGTCTATTTTGTGCTCCAGTTTTGAGAAGTTTTAAATTGAAGTCTATTCTATCGTAGAGTAACTATATGTCCTCCCAAAACATTGTCAAGGTAATTTTAGATGTGAGATTAGGGTACAAAAACAGAAGCTGGCACAATGAGTAGAGTTTTTCTGAGGCAGAAAGAAAGTATTAAACCCATATGATGAGAAAAAAAAAAGATTAAAAGGAAAAAAAAATGATTCAATTTAGGCACACAAGCTCCAGCATATTTCTTTNATTGTCAAGGTAATTTTAGATGTGAGATTAGGGTACAAAAACAGAAGCTGGCACAATGAGTAGAGTTTTTCTGAGGCAGAAAGAAAGTATTAAACCCATATGATGAGAAAAAAAAAAGATTAAAAGGAAAAAAAAATGATTCAATTTAGGCACACAAGCTCCAGCATATTTCTTTTTTTGTGGAGTAAGGCTATAAGTTAACAAGTTAGAATCCCCTGAGCACCTGTCACTCCTTGGTTAGGAGTTGATTGTTCATGAAGACATAGTCATCTGTTGGCCACTAAGGTACCACATAACGCCCTGTAACAGTTCTGCCTTAGGCTTTGAGATAAAACTTCTTATAGTAGTAACTCATTAAAATGTTCTTCAGTTAACTGAACGAGTTAAGATCCTTCTTCAGCCCCTGACACTCAGAGAATGTGGATCTAGGAATAATTGGGCCCTCTGAAAATTATCAGTTCAATTCTACAGTGAATGCATTTTAAGCTATTTCAAGAAAAGGAGAACAAATTAGTCTACATAGAGGTTCACAGGCGATTTAAAATACCCATAGCTGCATCTTATTCCTACTACATAACTTCGTGACTACAGATAAGTTAATAAAGTTAAGCAATATTATCATTAGTTTAACACTGAATCTGTATAGCAGTGGGCACTGCAGGAATAGTCCTAAGGTAGGACTATTATTTTCCAATATTTTTTCTTTCTCCATGTCCGTGTTTCTGATTATGGTTGCTATGTGAGGAAGAATTCAATTGCACATACACTACCTCTATTTTCCATAACAGATGCAATAAAGAGAGAAAGAGAGAGAAGGGAAGGCAACTCTCACAGTACCTCATATCTCAGGTAAGGGTGCAAGCCATACTANGTGTTTCTGATTATGGTTGCTATGTGAGGAAGAATTCAATTGCACATACACTACCTCTATTTTCCATAACAGATGCAATAAAGAGAGAAAGAGAGAGAAGGGAAGGCAACTCTCACAGTACCTCATATCTCAGGTAAGGGTGCAAGCCATACTAAGAACTTATTTATAAAAAGTCATGTTAAAAATTATAATATGGCAGTTGTATAACATATTACTAAATGCTAGAGATATGTGTCTGTGTATATTAATCCACTAAACTCATCAAACCATCACTGTCTCGTATACTGTCAACTTATATGTGAGAGGTCCTGTTCTATAATGGTGGTTCTCAACCTGGAGACCCTGGCAATGACTAGAGGCGTTTGACCATCACAACAAGGGGTAGGGGGTCCTACTGACTCCTATTGGGCACAGGCCAGAGATGCTACTAAACTAACATCCTACAATGCACAGGCAGCCCCTCCAGAACAAATAACAGTCTAGTCCCAAAATTCCGGAGTCCCTCTGTTGAGAAACCCTATCCTATACTTAGGTAATACAAAGTAGTATAGATTTTTTTTTTTTTTTTTACAAAGTAGTATAGCATGGATAGAATTGATCTAAGAAAAGTCATTCTTCCCTACTTCTATCCACTCTCCACCAAAACTGTCAGACTGTCCCCTCACCTGTCTATAGTTCAGCTATGCAGAGTTAAAAACCAGCTTCAGAGTCACCAGTAGAAGGAGAAGAAAACATTTCATTTTGGTCCCACACAGGCCTCTACAAAGATGTATGTTATGATATTTCGTTCCATATTATTTCTCTATTTTGGTCACAGACTGAATCTGAGAAAATTTTTACTTAAAAGTTTATTTTTTTCTTTTCAGTAAACAATCAGTCATGTTCATTCTAACTTAGAAAAGTGAAAAGACCAGGTAGCTGTTTCTCACTAAGAAGGTCAAATTAGGTATATCAAAATGACCAATTTATGTTGCCTAAGGAAATACCCAGCTTTCATGTATATTACATTGAATAGAAAAGAGGTGTTTTTGTTTTTTGTTTTTTGGTGGGATTACAGAACTGTTGACTTCACTATTTCTAGTAAAGGAACTGTTCCTGCACTTCGGGAAATCTGAATCAGATCCAGTGGTCGTGTGTTTCCTCAGATGTATGCCGACTACCTTCCGTGTGACAATACTGCCTCTTCCTACCCAGAAGACAACTAGGGCGCAGGGTCTTTCAAGTGGTTTGCCTTCTACTTCTAAATCCATGAGCATAGCACAGATGACCTGGGATAACCTGGATAAAACACACTACTTGGATATGCAGATGAACTCCTCAGAAGCTAGCACTCATTGGTTTTATGCACTTTGTATTTATAATATCAAGAAAAAATAGGCATTTTTATTTGAGACTGAGAGAGAAATGGAAATCCTGGGGCTTTCCTGGTGACTCAGTCTGTAAAGAATCTGCCTGCAATGCAGAAGACTGCCTGCAATGCAGGAGGCCGGGGTTCAGTCTCTGGGTTGGGAAGTTCCCCTGGAGAAAGAAATGGCAACTCACTCCAGTGTTCTTGCCTGGGAAATCCCATGAATGCAGCAGCCTGGCAGGCCACAGTCCATGGGGTCACACAGAGTTGGACACAACTGAGTGACTAAATCACCACCACAGTGGGAATCTTAACTTATGTTGTTCAGTGTACGTGATTTGCTGTGTGCTTTTGGAAATTCTTGCAGTTACTATTGTTTGTGCCTTTGGGAAAACAGACTGGCAGTGGGATCAGAGGCAGCAGCACCCACCCTTCTTGAATCCCGTGAGATCTACCTGCATGCAGCACTTAGCAAAAGTGTGCAGGGGGTCAAATAACAATAAGAGTGTTGGGTGGAAATGAACTTTAATTTAATGTGTCATCTTCTCTACGTCTGTCTCTCTATGTAGGAGCTCCTCGTTCTCAGATTATAAGCGAGACTGCATGGTTTCCTATCCCAACTCCAAAAGGCAATGCAATGAAAATTGGGAAATAGAGGGACTAGGGAAAGTACCAGCGAGTTTAACTTAATGACTTTTAGGTGTTCATTTTACATTTCTTTTTAAAACTTGATTACCCTATCCAGACAGCTTTTAGTTATTAAAGGTAAAGTGGTAAGAGATCTTGGCCTTTTCAGAAACACACATATACACACATAAAATATCTCATTTCTTTAAAAAATGCATATGATTTTTCATCTGGTTCTCTATTTCTTTCTTTTCCTTTAGATTTCTTAGTAGTTTTGTTTGTAATTTTCTGCAAAAACCTAGAAGTAAAGGATGTAATATCAACCAAGCTTCAGTACTGTGTAAAGCCCTAGGTGGCTGTCATCTTGTAGCAGTATACATATTAAAATGCACTTCATCTCTAATCTCTTTCAATTAAAAAAATAAGGTTGCCTTCAGCTTTATGAAATTTATGATATGAAACACCTTAGATGTGCAATAACTGTTAAACTGAATTTTATTTAGTATTTTGATTATAAATTAGAGAAATGGTACATTAACTCCTTTCTGAGGCGAAGATTAAAAAAGACTCCATTTACTTGCTGTTGTTGTAGTGTTTTGCAACATATGTTATATTTATAATTGCCTTATTAAATCTTATACGTTGTAAGTGATAATCATATTGCCCAGAGCTATAAAATCATCAAAATATATAATGGCATTTTAAGTTGTTGTATCTACAAATGGGAATTTTTATTTTTAGCTTTTTAATAATGTTTTCAATTGGGTGTTGGAAACACTCATCAGCTATTCAGAAGAAGCATATTATTTCCACTAAGTATTTGGTAAGTGATATTAAGAGGAAATCATTGTCAAGCCTCACATAGATAATCAAGGACATTATAGAACTACTTCACTGTTGGGTTTCCCTGGTGCCTCAGACAGTAAAGAATATGCCTGCAATGAGGGAGACTTGGGTTCAATCCTGGGTTGGGACAATCCCCTGGAGGAGGGCATGGCAATCCACTCCAGTATTCTTAACTTGAGAATCCCCGAGGACTGTGGAGCCTGGAGAACCTCAGTCCACGGGGTCGCAAAGAGTTGGACACGACTGAACAACTAAACATCCCTGTAGATTTGGGTGTAGAACATGGTTTGATGAAGACTGCACAGGCAGATATAATCAGATTCATAGGACTAATTCAAGCAATGCTAGCAGTGTCTTGAACTTCTTTACTCCTACTGCCAATGAACCAAAGCTGTGTTACCCTAATTGATGTCTCTTCTCCTTTTCTTCTTTCTCTGCCCCCTCCCCTACTATTTTTCTGAAGATGTTCTCAAGCTTATATTCTCAAAGTCATCTTTCATGGCAGTTTTACCATCAATAAAACGTTTTCCACAGTGTTATCTAAACACATACGTGAATCCTATATTAGTAACTGACCTCTAGCCCAGATAGCTTTCCCAAGTTCCAAAGAAGTATCATCTTACTAAAGATCAGAACCATAAAATTTAGGTTTTCTAGGGCACATTTTCGTAGAAGGTTTCCTTCTAAAATTATGAGATTGGGGATCCTCTCTAGAGCCCCAGCATTCCTTTTGAATGCTCTGTTTTGCTACAATGTTTAGCCAAAGGACTCAGAGGAAAGGCAAGGACATATCTGATTAAACTGGACCCTAGTCAAGCTTGGGGAACAGTAGGCGAGGATCAGAAAGCCTGACCTGTAAATGTGCTACTCTTACTTTTTATAAGCAGAAGATAAACAAAATCTTCTGAATATTTATGGAACTGAGCTGGGGGCAATGAAGTAGGTAGGAGGAGGAAAACAACACTATGAAACAACAAAAAATAAAACCTGGGCATAGTAGAGAAGACCTGGACTGTTAGTAGAAGTTATCCATCCTAAACTTTATTGCTGGCTCTATTAGTAACAAAATACGTTCCAGGAGTAGCTTTTTTTCTTGCTTGGGACTTCTGTGTCCTCATCTATGAAAAAATAAAATGAAAAATTCTGTGGAATTTGACTTCCAAAGACCTTCCAAAACCAAACTCCTAAAGTTCCATAATCTGATGGTTTTCTAAACCAAGAATGTTCAGCAATCTGCCTTATCCATATCAAGCTCTTTCTTCTAACATGATCTTGCTGATTCTTTAGTAGATGTTAGGCCCTGGACATGGTGACGCCCGACTCAAAGAAGAAATATCCATTTACAAAGAAGGTATCACATTCACTGTGAGGTTCAAGGACTGTTAAGAAAAAATCCTAGACTGTTTAAATAAACTACAATGTATCCACAAAATAAAGTAAAAAAATTGAGAAAGACCACAATATATTGCTATAGCACACTCTCCAAGATACATTATTAAATCAAAAAAGTAAAGTGCAAGAGAACATGTAGAATGCTATCATTTTTGTAAGAGGGTATCCATACACATATTTGCTTATATTTTCAAAGTGAAATGATAGAAACCAAAGGTTAACAAAAGTGAAAGATTTTTGAATGAATGTTGAATTTATAGTTTTCAATTTTGAATTATGTATTTTACATATATTTTTAAATATAATGAATCAAACAAAAAAAATATGTCTTCAAGAATTAAAAATGCACTGAAATAATTAAACCTAATTATATTTCAAGTTNACTGGAGAAGGAAATGGCAACTCACTCCAGTGTTCTCGCCTCGAGAATCCCAGGGAGCCTGGTGGGCTGCCGTCTATGGGGTCGCACAGAGTTGGACACGACTGAAGCGACTTAGCAGTAGCAGATGCAGAAATATGTTCATTAGATTAGTCAGGGTCAATGAGGAAGCTTGAAGAAATGGAAGAAAAGAAAATAGCATAATAGAAATAAATACAGTAGTTATAATTTTCCACACATACATTGTACCATGTACCATGATAACTTTCCAAGAATTCCTCATTAAATCTTCCCCCAAATCTTAGGAGGTAGATACAATTATGATCTCCAGCTGTGAGCCCTAAGCATCATTATAGATTTTAGGTAAATTTGGATATGGGAAAGTAGAAAAGGAGCTTAGTGGATAGCATTTGACTCACTGCAATTGAACACTTCGTTTTTATACATACTTGAACTTGAATCAGAATTTTACTTTCAAACATTAACTTATTCATCCTAATTAAATGCTCCAATACTTTGTTTTTCCTCAAAGTAAAGAAAAAGAGTGAATATATATATTTATATATAACTGATTCACTTCACTGTACAGCAGAAAGTAACACAACATTGTAAATCAACCATATTCCAATAAAAAATTTTTCAAAGAATAAAAAGACTCAGTATTTTAATATCTACACAGAGTTGACCTGGGATTCTGGATGGACTGACTCATTTGCCTTCTTTTAGGCTAGATAATATAGCATTGTTTGGGAGAAGGCATTATAAGAATAACTTCAAGTACAACTTGTATCTATTTAATAGTTTCCTTCCATGCAGACCCTAAACAAAAATCCATGCAGTGGATTTAGATATTTTTGTACTAGGCAATGACCAAAGTACTAGGGAGATGTGGATTGTTAAAGAACCTGCCTGCAATGCAGGAGACCTGGGTTCAATCCCTGGGTCAGGAAGACCTCCTGGAGAACGAAATGACAACCCACTCCAGTGTTCTTGCCTGGAAAATTCCTCGTACAGCAGAGCCTGGTGGGCTATGGTCCATGGGGTAACAAAGAGTCAGACACGACTGAGTGACTAACACACACACTATATCCAAATGGGCAAAATGAGCTAAAATATATAAAGAAAATTCACCTCCTTTGTCCAAAGAAATTTGGCTTTTATCAAAAGTGCACTCATTTCACACACCTATCTCTCCACTTCTTGCAAACCCTGAGTCCTGCTGAAGACAGAGTCCATTTTGGAGGAAATTACCTATATCTGATCAGCACTAAGATGCTTCATAGGCTAGTGACTTTCCTCTTCTCCCCACTCTCCAGCTCCTCTACCAACTCACTTCAAAGTATGTTTTGATAGAGACTTTCTATATATCTAGGTCCTGTTTTTCTTTCAAGGCTTGCTTTGATTCCCACCTCATTGATGAAATTACTATTGCTCAGAGTTGTGATTATTTACATTACTACTTACTTGTCAATTGCTCTATGCTATCACACACTAATTTCTTTTGAAACACATGCTCTCTAAATCTGTTTATCATCTATCTATCATTACACCAATTATAGATAAGTTTCTTTGCACAACAGCTTTTTTCTTAACTTCTTATTTTTTGTTCTTGTGAATATGTATTTGATGTGGAAACTTTACTGGAGAAAAGTAACCTTCCCTGACTGTACAGCAGTGTCATATATGTCATAAACTAATTGACTGAATTTGAACGGGTCTCTTACTGGCTGGCTGAATTTCTTCCATTGTAAATATGCCTCTTTTGTGAAAGGTTATTTTGATTCATTGGATCAGTTCAGTTCAGTTCAGTTCATTTGCTCAGTAGTGTCTGACTCTTTGTGACCCCATGAATTGCAGCACGCCAGGCCTCCCTGTCCATCACCAACTCCCAGAGTTCACTCAAACTCACATCCATCCAGTTGGTGATGCCATCCAGCCATCTCATCCTCGGTCATCCCCTTCTCCTCCTGCCCCCAATCCCTCCTAGCATCAGAGTCTTTTCCAATGAGTCAACTCTTCCCATGAGGTGGCCAAAGTACTGGAGTTTCAGCTTTAGCATCATTCCTTCCAAAGAAATCCCAGGACTGATCTCCTTCAGAATGGACTGCTTGGATCTTCTTGCAGTCCAAGGGACTCTCAAGAGTCTTCTCTAACACCACAGTTCAAAAGCATCAATTCTTCAGCACTCAGCTTTCTTCACAGTCCAACTCTCACATCCATACATGACTACTGGAAAAACCATAGCCTTGACTAGATGGATCTTTGTTGGCAAAGTAATGTCTCTGCTTTTTAATATGCTATCTAGATTGGTCATAACGTTCCTTCCAAGGAGTAAATGTCTTTTAATTTCATGGCTGCAATCACATATAAGCAGACATAAACATGAAAGGTGAGATTAGAAAGAAAATACCACTTGTCTTTGATTTGGTTTAGAGGATCCTTCTGCTATCGATAGTGAGATAACAGTCAGTTCTCCCATTTGTGAGAGTAAAGGAGAAACACTTTAATTTCTTCCCCAATGTAAATCTCTCCTTCATATCTTATAACTGACTATTTTGTGACTGAGCAATTTGGAGAAAAAAGGTTTCCCTAGTTGTTTCTCAAACTGAGACTCCAGAGTTCTCTGCCATGAATTGAAACTTCAGAATAAACTTAGTGGAAAGTAATTGCAGACTGTGAGTTGTTTTTTTTTTTTTTCCAGCAGGGAGGAAGGGGTACGGTTTTGGCTTGACCTCATTATTCCAAAAACTGTGAAAATATTAGAGAAATTTTCCTACACATCTTTAAAACATGATTAAAGGAAAGAAGGAAATGGGAAGGAAGACTAACATTTGTTGAGTCCCGCAATCTGCTAGTCATTACACTAAATGTTTCATACATGTCAAGCTTTACAACAACCTTGACTAGTAGGTAATATCATGTCCATTTTATATGTGAGAAAATAGAAGCACAAAGAAATTAAGAAGATTTCCACTTCCAGGAAAAGATGGTATAGACCTACTTTCTTCTAAATAACAACTAAATATCATGGACATAATTCAACAAAAATCATGAAAAGTCTCAGAGAGATGGAAAGAAGTGGGCTAGATGAAGAAATCAAGATTTAAGGACTGATACCACAGTGAGGCTTCTGTTCCTAGATTTTCTTCTTATCATCCATGTATTTACCAAAAAGCCAGTAGCCCAGACTACACTGTCTAAGCCCACAGGCATAGACATGACAACAACAACAACAAAGAGTGAGAAAAGCCTGCTTTCATTAACCCAAGCACTGGGAAAGGGGCAACCAAGTAGAGACCTTGTGAGAAGCCTCCAACTCCAGCCCATCACCCAGCAGCATCTGCAAGCTCGTTATGCTAGCACCTGCAGGGCACCTAATATCTCCTCATCTTCCATCAGTGGCATAAAGTTACTAAGACCCAGTCTTTCCTGAACTTCCCATACACTGGCACCAGGTAGCCCAAGTGGTACTGGAAAAAAAACTGAGTGGCAGCTTCAGAGGCAACAGAAGAACAAAGTCCATCAGTATGGCATTTCAAGGGAACTGAAGGCTCAGATGTCATGGGAATTAGTTTTAAAAAGTAGGCTAGTACCTACACACAACTCCAAAATAGCATGACTACCTCCTAAAACAAAATATTTAAATAGAATCAGGAGTTCCCTGATATGCAGAATACCCACAGTAGGATGAAAAGTGACTAATCATACCCAGAACAGGAAATACACAACTTGAGAAAAGACAATCTATTGACAATTACCAAAATAAAGACATTGGACTTACCTGACAAGAACTTTAAAGCAAAAAAATTATTACTCAAAATACAGAGACTGGCAGATTTAATGAAAAAAAAAAACTTACAATCCAACTATATGTTATCTAAAAGAAACTCATTTCAAATATAATGACATTTGTAGGTTGAATTTTAAAAGATGGGGAAAAGATACATCACGCAAACATTAACTTAACATGAAAAGCAAGAAGGACTACTTTTTTTAAGAAAGTGAATTAAGTCAGTGTTTTTAAAAAGTGTTTATATTAACATCATACAAAGTAGACTACAGAGCAAAGAAAACTACAGAGACAAAGAGTGATATTATATAACAATGAAAATATCACCTCATGGATGTGTATGAACCAAATAACAGTTTCAAAGTGCATGTAGCAAAATTTGACAAGCTGAAACAAGTAAGCAAATCTACCACTGTGGTCAAGGGTTGTAATATCCTACTCTTAGCAACTGATAGAACTAAAAGAGAGTAGATAAACAGTGATATAGAATGGAACAACAGTATCAACCAATAGAATCTGAGTATGAGAAAGACTTGTGGTGAGGATATATTTCTGTGCCTTGATGGTACTGATAGTCATACAAATTATACATGCAATAAAATTAATGTCATTTGCCGCAACATGGATGAATCTAGAAATTACGATACTAAGTGAAGGTGGAGAAGTATAAGTATCATATGATATCACTTCTATGTGGAATCTAAAAAAATGACACAAGGGAACTTGTTTACAAAACAGAAATATATATAACTGAATTAGTTTGTTATACACAAAATTGTGAATCAACAATACTTCAATGAAAGAAAAGCTTTAAAAAATGCATAGAGTTACACCTCTAGACAAACACAACAGTGAATGACAAAAGTAATCTGAGCCTCAAACGTTCTGCAAGAATAAAAGCTGAACTAAGTTCTTTGTAAATCCATTTCTCCAATAATCCAGTAATCTACACAGCAAGGTGGATGTTGTTGTACGACCTAAATAACATTTCTGATTTGCAGCTACAAAGTTTTCCTTTCTCTACAATCTGTATTCGTTATTAAAAATAAGGCTTAACAGAATTCCACAATTTCATAAATTATCAAGCCATTTAGGATGCATAATTAATTGGATTGTACTGTGCCGTATTTATGAGGGTNAGGTGGATGTTGTTGTACGACCTAAATAACATTTCTGATTTGCAGCTACAAAGTTTTCCTTTCTCTACAATCTGTATTCGTTATTAAAAATAAGGCTTAACAGAATTCCACAATTTCATAAATTATCAAGCCATTTAGGATGCATAATTAATTGGATTGTACTGTGCTGTATTTATGAGGGTTATTCATGCGCAGTATGAGATAATCATAAATTATTTTGTTAGCAAAATCTCTTGAGAGACTTTTTAAAGAGCTTTCCCTTGAGTAACTTCCCGTGGTGTGACTGCTGTCTGATTTTTTTCCCCCATTGGTTAAATCAGGAATAAGCTACTTATTACTTTATAATAATAAATCTAATCTGAAAATACTGAAGCAATCTGCAGAGGAGGTGCAAAGTAATATCAAGATTCAGAGTTTTCAAAAGCTTGAAACAATTTGGTGAAGAAAATCCAGTGGTAATTGTAGATTTGATATCTATATTTATATTTAAGTTTATCCATGAGTTCTAGGTCTACCTTGGTCTGTATTTCTTGGCACAAAAATTGTAAAAGCCCTGAGGTTTTTAAAATTTTCTGGAGCAACTTTTCAAAAGCATTAAGTCTAAGCAGAGTTCATGACCATAAATATGAGAAGGGAAAGGAAAGTTTTTGCCTAAAAAAATAGAAGACCAAACACATCAAATGATATTTAATTGGGACTGGAAATATTCCAAGTTTGACATTAAAAAAAAAAAGCTTTGATTTACAATAGTTCATGTTGGCCTCATGTTGAGCCTGCCAAAAATCCAAGCTAGATCAGAGCCCTTTTTGAAATAAACACAGGCTTAATCTGATGTAGGTATTTCCAAACTCCCACTGCTTTAGTTATAACATCATCTGTTGCTGAATGATTTATAAATCACCCTCTGTAGACAAATTTCTACAAGATGGAGGGTGAGATATTTTTACCTGAGGATATAAGGACATGTCTAATTCATACATTAAAGCCAGAACAACTCTTCTTGGGAACAAAGATAATTCCTGTCCCTGGTTTTTCAAGACTGTGATTGTATCTGAAAATTTAACAGTACCTAAAATGTTCCTCCCTTGTTCTTCAGTGATCAATCAATAAACGGTCATTGCTATTATTCCCCACTGCCAATAGAGGACTTATTACTTAGAGCCTGGCACATGGCAGACACTCAACTATGTGCTTTCAGAGAGCAACTAAGATTCTGGGCTCTTGAGTCAGACTTGTGAACTTGAATCCCAGCTTCTNGTCCTTAATATTCATTGGAAGGACTGATGCTGAAGCTGAAACTCCAATACTTTGGCCACCTGATGCAAAGGATTAACTCATTTGAAAAGACCCTGATGCTGGGAAAGATTGAAGGCAGGAGGAGAAGAGGATGAGAGAGGATGAGGTGGTTGGATGGCATCACCAACTCAATGGACAAGAGTTTGTGTGAACTCCAGGAGTTGATTATGTACAGGGAGGCCTGTTGTGCTGCAGTCCATGGGGTCGCAGAGTCAGACATGACTGAGCGACTGTACTGAACTGATAGTACTTTGCTGTTAATGTCTTCTAAATCTCTTGGCATAATTCCACTTTGATTTCCAAATTGTGTCATTGTCTATCTCTTTGTCTAGATTATAAACACCTTGAAAGCAGAAATCAAAAAACAAACCAGCTATACTTACCACTTAAATGAGAATTGATAAACGTTTGTTGGATGGGGTTGAATTAATTTGAATTGATTGTAAGTTGTAAATGTGTAAGAAAAACCTGAGTTACCAAAGAGTTAATTAGCAAGTCACTTCAAACGCTGAGTGTTTTTCATAGTCACCATGGTATCCCATATGGTTCTAAATTCAAGCCAATTTGCTCTTTCTAAATTTCTCTTCTACCATAATTTAAAAGTTTGACAATATTATCACCCATTTCTATCCTGTGTAGGGGTTGCAGACTAGGAATATGAGGCTTTCAGGATATGAAATGGAGTGAAAATACCAAATCATATTATTTCTACATAGCCAAATATGGATATACAAAGCTATAGATGCAGTAATTAATGTAAATATAACAAGTCATGAGGGAAATTTATATACCAAATTCATAAAAAATATTACTTTAAGAAGCATTTTTTATCCTTTCTCCCTCATTATTGCTTTCATTTTATAGCTATTGTCCTTAATTATAACTTTCATTGGCTTCATGTCAAATAAAATATAGTGTGCTTTGGACTGAATTTGGGAGCTGGATAATTTCTTGGTAGAAATATATACCTAAGTAGTGAAGGTAACTTTCTCAGGAACTTGATTGAAATTGGCTACTTCGATGCTTAATATATTATAGCCAGAAAACGTTTTAGTCATTTTCTGTACCATCATGCAACAGTCTCTTGAAAAGATAAAAATTAATGCTATTTCTTAAATGTTTTTTTTAGATAAAGGGACCTGTATAGGCAGTTTTGTATAGCTAGCCCTAGGTTAGTAATTTGATCAACTTTGGAGCTAACCTTGGAATTATTAACTTTTATTTTGTATATAACTACAGATCATTGGACAACTTGTACCAGTGTGAAATAATCTCTTGTATATACTTATATTAACTCTATTTTCCATTACATACTGTTTCTAATTTGGAAGAAAGACAAATTAGTGAGCAAAATATTTTTATGTTTGGAAACCCTCTTAAATGCTGAAATTTGTATGACCAAATATCAGTAGCTTTCAACAATGTTAACTGTGATCCAAGAGAAGGGGTAATTGTGCACTGTGATTCATGTACACANTCTTGTATATACTTATATTAACTCTATTTTCCATTACATACTGTTTCTAATTTGGAAGAAAGACAAATTAGTGAGCAAAATATTTTTATGTTTGGAAACCCTCTTAAATGCTGAAATTTGTATGACCAAATATCAGTAGCTTTCAACAATGTTAACTGTGATCCAAGAGAAGGGGTAATTGTGCACTGTGATTCATGTACACAAAAACATATACAAAAATGGAACAAAGTTTTGTAAAATAGTGCTTACCCTTATGATGTAAAATGCATTGGAGTTATTTTCTTTTTTTATTTTATTTATTTTTTAAAACTAATTTTTTTAACTTTACAATATTGTATTGGTTTTGCCATACATCAACATGAATCCACCATGGGTGTACATATGTTCCCCATCCTGAAACCCCCACCCTCTTCCCTTCCCGTATCCTCCCTCTGGGTCATCCCAGGGCATCAGCCCCAAGCATCCTGTATCCTGCATCGAACCTGGACTGGCGATTAGTTTCTTATATGATATTATACANGCACGTGTTCCCAGTCCTGAAACCCTTCCCACTTCCCTCCCCATACCATCCCTCTGGGTCATCCCAGTGCACCAGCCCCAAGCATCCTGTATCTTGCATTGAACCTAGACTGGCTATTCTTTTCTTATATGATATTATACATGTTTCAATGCCATTCTCCCAAATCATCCCACTCTCTCCCTCTCCCATAGAGTCCAAAAGACTGTTCTATACATCTGTGTCTCTTTTGCTGGTATTTATCCTTTAGTTAGTTTTAAACTTCAGCAGACATCAAATACAGTTGTGCTTAGAAACACTAGCAGAAGATATAACCTACCCAATAATCTGCATATATTTTCAGGGAATTATGAAAAGGGACACAAGTTTACAAACTTCAGCTGTATTTACAGGAGCTGATACACCTCCTGATCTTGTGAAAATTCCTGTGTAATATTAGTGCATCCAGATTAAAAGTTGTTGAATGTGTATTTAACAAACAATGGCAACTCAAAATATATAAAAGTCCTTAGATGTATCTGATCTTCATGGCTTTCATCTCCAAAAAGAAAAATCTGCTGTTTTCATTTTTAGAAAGATCACTTTTGGAACAATAATACAGGTCTGAAACAGACTGCCAGGGCTTGAAATTTATTCTACCTCTATGATGTTGGACAAATATTGAAGCCTTTCACTGTACCTACAGCTAGATTTCTGTAAAATAGGTAATGTTTATAGAACATTTAGCACAGAACTGGGAATATTTTTAAGTACTCAGTAAATATCAGTTGTTACTATCAATGGTGGGGATGATATTATTGATAGCACACTTACTAGTTTTAACTGTTCACTCCTCTTCCTAAGCCCAATGTAAACAGATCCACTAAAAAACAGAAATCTGTATGGTTATTCCGAAGGAAAATTGGAAAATTATTCATACCAGTACGTGGGTAAAGTTACAAGAGAGATTCTCCACTGAAAACCAATCAGCTAACTGAAACAACAGGAAATGACTTTATCGTAATGAAAAGTGATTTTTTCCACTTGACAGGTCAGCCCAGACAACTTAGGCAACTGGGGCTATTGCAGTTTCAGGTTCAGCCTGTAGAAACTGCTGAGAACTGCTGTAGAGAGAAAGAGGATCATCAGCATTTCTGTAAATCTCCAGGGAGTTTTTGATACCTGTGCAGTTAGAGGCCTGTAGAAACAGGCAAGGTAAATGTCCCAAGACAAAGTATAAAAAGTCCTTAAGAAAGGAATGCGGAACAATTAAGTGATTAGCTATCTCGTTGGTGGCAATTGCTCTGTGTGATAATGAACTCAAACCTACTTGTTATTTTAAGCAATTATATGGCACTTTATTTTTGCAAAGTGCTTTACAATAATGTTTTATTAGATATTCATCACAATAATCCTGTGAAGGAGGTCAGAATATCTCCGAGGAAGAAAAGATGAAGCTGTTTTTATAAACATCTTAATGGTAAAATGCTCTAATTTTCCTAATGCTAAATATAAAAGTTTTATGTTGTGATTTGTTTGGTGCTCTAACACGCGACCTGGTTTAACAATGTGCAGTTTGGAACCACCCGGCCTCTGAACTGCCTGATGCAATAGCTGAGGAAGGCCGGATCCTTGAGGGCAATATAAATAATCATAAAAATTAAACATGCGAGGAACAGATAATGACAGAAATTCAAAAAGAAATGGTTAATGGAATCTTGCAAATTGTATAAACAGAAGCATTAGAAACAAAGAATATTTGTATTGCTCTATAATTTTTCAAACACTTTTAGTCGGTGTATTAAATAATTTCTTATTTATCACAATTACTCTTAAGTAAGATTTTTTTTTTAAAAAAAGATCATTTTATAGATACAGAAAATGGAATTTAAAGAGGTAAATAACCAGCTCCAGGTAACACAAGTAGTAGCTAGTAAAGTTGGTAATTAACAATCTTAATCTAGAACAAGTTAGCCCTATTTAACATTTTGGTTCATTTATTGTAAGTGATACGTCAATTTACCTACTAATGGTGACAAGTTGCAGAGAAGAGTTGAATTTCCTCTTCTGCAAAATTACCAGTGTAAGCCAGCTTACACTGCATAAATCATCTTCTCCAAAAGTGTGTGTCACTCCAGTTTGTAGCAATTTGATTTATGCTGTTCTTGGATATCGCTCCAAGGAGAATGAGAAGTGACGGCCTTCTGGAGTCCTGACGTTGCCGCTGGTAGTCCAAGTGGCTATTTTTGTGCCACCCTCCACCACATATTTACCTAGACAGTGATGGGAATCATACAGAAATCCCTGGCTAGGAAGAGAATTGTCTTTGGTGCCCCCTACTACAGTCCTAAGGATACCGAAATTACAGTCAATTTAAGGGCAAGTGTCTGTTACCCTCTGAATAATGAGAGTCCACTCCTCTCCAGAGCATCAGAGAAAGTGGGGCTACAACCAAGTAGGAAAGCTAATGAAGAGAAGCTTTTTGTTCTAGTAGTTTAGAGCAAACATGGGGGCTTCCTTCTGAGAATATGGATTCCTGGTTGCACCAGGTAAGAATTCTTGGTTTTCTTTAAGTGTCTTGTTTCACTTGTGAAGTTCTGTACACCCATACAATACACACATGGGAGACTTTCTAGACAGTGCTGTGGACAGATGGACTCCAGACAGCTGGGAGCAGGTGTGATGTCAACAGAGGCAAGAGGTGGGGAATCCTGTCAGCACCCATAGGGACCTTGTCTAGCAGCAGGGAGAAATGCTGTGCCCAACAGCCCAGCGCCGAAACGGCCCAAAGGGAGCGATGCAATGGAAGAAGCTAAAGATCTGGGGCCCAGATGCGCTCAGGGTGAAACGCTGGGCCCTTGCTTTTCTTCTTGGCACAGTATGCAGGGCTAGTTGCTCACGAACATTCCACTCTTCTGCTGCCTTTCAATCCAAGTATACTCACTGTTTTCCCAGCAAGTACAGGGAATGATGAAAACATACACTGGAAAGAGTATCAGAGTCTAAGGAAATCTTCTGAAAACTTAAAAATGAAAATGATGTAACTGTAATGGATACAGAAATCTCTAACACAAAGTTTCTAACATAATCTTTGATGTCTAGAAACATGACTCAAATTTTCCCACGACAGGTAGGAGGCAGGTGCTTGACCCTGACTCCCCAGCTGCCTGGCCACGGATTTCAGAAAGCAGTCATGCTAGGAAATGTTGCCAGAGGTACTGGCCTTGCAAGATTTTCCAGACTGATATTTAAATAAAATGTATCAAAAGAAGAAATCCATTAGTAGATATTCTTGCATACAGAAGTATGTATGATTTTATAAGCTTAATTCTATGAGCAACCTAGAAAATTGACACCTTAGAAAGTGGAGCCAGATAATAAATGGGAAATAAAGGTTTAGTTTGCTTGTTTTCCTTTAAGAGAGGTAAAGCGAGCTACACATAACAAAAATTAAATTAAAGAACTTTAGTTATCAACTTTTTACATTTGTTTTTTGAATGCTTATTAAAAGTATTTTATAGTTGTTTTAGGGGAAAAAAAGTTTTCCTATATGACAGTGTGCTAATACTAATGATAATTAAAGAGAAATAATCATATAAAATAATCACCATGACTATGTAAAGCAGCTTTGCCCAAGGGCAGATTCACGTTCCAAGAGGCCTCTTTTCCCCAAAGACTGTCAGATTTTTCAATTTCTCTATTAAGAGCTTTTTCCATCTTTGTGGTAGAGATTTGGATCAGCCTGGGAAGCAACGGGTGTGGGGGACGGTTCCCTTGATTCTTTATTTTNAATCACCATGACTATGTAAAGCAGCTTTGCCCAAGGGCAGATTCACGTTCCAAGAGGCCCCTTTTCCCCAAAGACTGTCAGATTTTTCAATTTCTCTATTAAGAGCTTTTTCCATCTTTGTGGTAGAGATTTGGATCAGCCTGGGAAGCAACGGGTGTGGGGGACGGTTCCCTTGATTCTTTATTTTCTTGGTGGTGGGGAGATGGAGCACCTTTGCTCTTTGTGGGGATTGGCGATTAGACCCCATTGCTCCCTGGGGTCTTGGGGCAGCTGTCAGGAGCACAGCCCACTGCAAGCCTCAGAGCTGCATTTTGATTTTGCAGATGAAGGAAATGGCCTCTGAGCCTCACAGGAGTGGGGGAGAGTAAGGCAGGGCTGGATAACATGCAGATTTTGTCCTACAGACTTTATAATTTGGCAAATCTAATCTCCACTCTGTGTACTTCTGATCCACATCTGAAATGAGGAAACTTCAACTGAACAGGAAAAATTCATCAGCCAGAACCTAGAATATGCAGTCAATTATGTGAGTTTAGTCAAATGAGTTACTTAATATTTTATAGATAATGCACTCAGATATATAAACTCTATAGGTATTCATATGCTAATAACAGTAGATAGATATAGATATACAATTTTTCTGTCTATATATGTGTACTTACACATGCATAGTTTTTAGACCATGTCTCTTTTATGATTTATCCTATAAATACTTCAATATATATACAAAATTTACTTAGGCATATAAATACATGCCTATCTTTGCTAAAAATAAATTATTTTATCTAATATAATAATCAGAATAATTTTTGGCATTCTCAAACCATGTAAAACTTTGCCACACAATTTAGGACTCAATATTAACACTGAGTATTGTCAGTTAGCCTTTTAGTCCCTTGAAAACCTTCATTCTATAATAATTTCTTTGTAATTCAAGTCAAATTATATCCATAAATGTACACTTCGCATGTTTATTAAATTGGCTTTCTACAGAAAAGTGCCTATGTGTATATAGGCAAAGATTGAATTAACGATGATTCAATGAACCAAGATGCCTTGTGGCCAGTCTTACGGATGAACCATTCTCCTAAAACATGTCTCTAGACCCAGAGAAAAACCTTCCAAGGTCACAGCAGAACAGATCCAGCCTATTCCTTCTGCTTCTTACTTTTCTTAACTTCTCTTAGCCATGTTTTTCACNATAGGCAAAGATTGAATTAACGATGATTCAATGAACCAAAGATGCCTTGTGGCCAGTCTTACGGATGAACCATTCTCCTAAAACATGTCTCTAGACCCAGAGAAAAACCTTCCAAGGTCACAGCAGAACAGATCCAGCCTATTCCTTCTGCTTCTTACTTTTCTTAACTTCTCTTAGCCATGTTTTTCACCGGGAGAAGTTGATAAAATAACTATACTGTGTTTTGACAAACTGAGGTTTATAAAACACACATTTAGCTAAGGAGTCTTAGAATATCACAGGAGCTGAAATTTGTCTTTAGGGAGTATATTTTTCAAACAGGGCTGGCCAAAGCACTTAATTTTAGAATTGTAGCTTTTTTCTATTGAGAAAAAAAAAAAAAAGTTGTGCCAAAGGACTTAATTTCATCAAATTACTCTTCTGGGGTACTTTCATAATGAGTGTGTTTGGTTGAAGAAATAAACATTTAATTGAATCAGAATGCAGAAACCAAAACCATGTGCTTAAACACACTTACTAAACTATTTCATTGATTTTAGTTTGGGGAATTAAGCATCAAGAAAAAATATATAGCATGTTCTAATTTGCATTCTTGCTCAGATATCTAAACCAGTACCTGAGGATTCCTTTCTCTGCCCCAAAGTTTTTAAAACATGGAGAACAAGAAAGAAAGGAACCGAGGAACAACTCGGAGGAGGTGGTTGCTGCAGTTGCCTCTCTTCTCACACTTTTCATTTTTAAATATGATCAGAGTAAGAGGCACTAAAACATCTCCTTATTTTCCTTACAGCTCTTGTCGTCACGTTAACCTATTACTCAAAGTCTTAGAAATGGTATTGACTAACCCAGGTTTGTGTGCCTGAAGTACAGTGAAGCCAAATAAACCAAAGTGTTAGAATATAAACCAGAAGTATGTTTACTGATGGAGAGGTACCAACCTAGAAGATGTGAAACTTAGGTATGTATCAGATCCATCTTGCTGGCTGAGTAAGGGGCACGGGATTTTTAAAGGCAAAAAGAATAAATGGGAGGAGTCTTTGTGACTTCAGCTTCCCAGTAAGATCTCAGTTGTGGACGTCCAGGTACTGTCTTCCTTTGTAGTCTTCTCTCACATCTGGTGTTTCCTTANCCAACCTAGAAGATGTGAAACTTAGGTATGTATCAGATCCATCTTGCTGGCTGAGTAAGGGGCACGGGATTTTTAAAGGCAAAAAGAATAAATGGGAGGAGTCTTTGTGACTTCAGCTTCCCAGTAAGATCTCAGTTGTGGACGTCCAGGTACTGTCTTCCTTTGTAGTCTTCTCTCACATCTGGTGTTTCCTTATCTAAAAAAGGAACCACGTGTTAGTGTTTTGAGTTCACTTTCTTTAGTATAGTTTGGTGCCAACTTTCCCTCATTGAGGTCTTCCATGGTTGCTCCAATGGTAAAGAATCTGCCTGCAGTGCGGGAGACCTGAGTTTGATCCCTGGGTTGGGAAGATTCTGTGGAGGAGGGCATGGCAACCCACTCCAAGATTCTGGCCTGGAGAATAGGACAGAGGAGACTGGCGGGCTATAGTCCATGGGGTTGCAAAGAGTCAGACAAGACTGAGCGACTAAGCACACACTTCCCTGGATGATCCATGCAATTTCAGTTGTTGTCTAATTTTTCTAAAGATGTTGATGGGGGACATGGACCAAACAGAGTTGTTGAGCTAAATGTTAAAGAGACCCATATTTCATAAAATGAATAAATGAGAACACACCCCTGTTCAAACATATGTGAGTTAAACATGAGGTTTCTGATGATGTTAGGTTTAAAAATCAACATTCAAATAAAACAGATTATGGCATCTGGTATTATCACTTCGTGGCAAATAGAGGGAGAAACCATGGAAACAGTGACAGGCTTTATTTTCTTGGACTCCAAAATCACTGCAGATAGTGACTGCAGCCATGAAATTAAAAGGCGCTTGCTCTTTGGAAGAAGAGATATGACAAACGTAACAGTGTATTAGAAAGTAGAGATATCACTTTACTGACAAAGTCTATAGAGTCAAAACTATGATTTTTTTAAGTAGTCATGTATGGATGTGAAAATTGGACCATAATGAAAGCTTAGTGTTGAAGAATTGATGCTTTTGAACTGTGCTGTTGGAGAAGACTTTTAAGAGTCCCTTGGACAGCAAGGAGATCAAACCAGTTAATCCTAAAGGAAATCAGTCCTGAATATTCGTTGGAAGGACTGATGCAAAAGCTGAAACTCCAATATTTTGGCCACTTGATGCAAAGAACTGACTCATTTGAAAAGACCCTGATACTGGGAAAGATGGAAGGAAGGAGAAAGGGACGAGAGAGGATGAGATGGTTGTATGGCATCACCAACTCAATGGACATGAATTTGAGCAAGCTCTGGGAGTTGGTGGTAGACAGGGAAGCCTAGCATGTCGCAGTTCATGAGGTCGTAAACAGTTGGACATGACTGAATGACTGAACTGACCTACGGCTTATTTCAAATGTCCACTCAGAAACAAGGCAGGAGATGAGTATATCCTTTTTGTAATTTGCCTACCCCCAAACTCAGTAAAATCTCTTACAGTTCTGTAATTTGGTGATATCACTGTCCTTGCATAATTTCTCCCAGGTTTATACATAATTTTTCCATGGGTAAATGGACTCATTTTTCCAAGGTTCATGTAATGCTTTAAATGGAATAATAAATATGGCAACAATTAGTACAGTTACTACCACATAGTAATGCTCAATATATGCTACTATTTTGCTCTCTTTCCTTCTCTCTTCCCTTCATCCTTCCCATTTGCTTCATTAAGGTGGATGAACATGGGAGCATATAGGTCACAGATCTTTGAAAATGAAAGTGAAAGTCACTCAGTTGTGTCCGACTCTTTGCAACCCCATGGACTATACAGTCTGTGAAATTCTCTAGCCCAGAATATTGGAGTGGGTAGCCTTTCCCTTCTCCAGGAGATCTTCCCAACCCAGGGATCGAACTCAGGTCTCCCACATTGCAGGCAGATTCTTTACCAGCTAAGCTACAAGAAAAACCCAAGAACATTGGAGTGGGTAGCCTATCCCTTCTCCAGCAGATCCTTCTGACTCTGGAATCAAGCCAGGGTCTCCTGCATTGCAGGCGGATTCTTTACTAACTATAAGGGAAGCCCAGAAGGAAAGTGAATGTCTCTCAGTCCTGTCCGACTCTGCGACCCCATGGCCTATACACTCCATAGAATTCTCCAGGCCAGAATACTGGAGTGGGTAGCCTTTCCCTCCTCCAGGGGATCTTCCCAACCCAGGGATTAAACCCAGGTCTTCTGCATTGCAGGTGAGCTTTACCAGCTGAGCTACAAGGGAAGCCCATAGAGATCTTTGAGAGATCTTTGAGGACACCCCTCTTCTCACATGGCACACCCTTATCATTTGTACTCTAACTACCAGGCAGTCCTGAATTCCTAGACAGTTGGGCACTTATTCCCAGCTTGCTCCAGTTCTGACTAAAGTCATGAACAGTTGAACTTAAAGGGCAGAACTTGCTCACTGGAACTGATTGAAGTGGCGTTCAGGCCATGACTAATTTATTTAGTATTCAAAAATCAGTAAAGATTCTTCTGTCACATCATTCTCCCAAATAAAAGGGAATACAAATATAGTAGAAACCTGTTTGATGCCTCAGGCATGTTCCGTGTGGTTGTTCAGGTCAGTTCATTTCAATACTTAATTTGTGGCACTTCATTTAATGGAATCGTTTAACACCCAAAAAGTAATTATAAAAATGAACACATTTGGTTTCCTGTGGTTGGTATTTGACATCGTAGAACACTGAAGTCTTTACTGCTAGCTTAATCTGCCTTTGTCATTCTGTAAACAATTAAATGACATTAATTTTCAATATGGGTTATGGATGAGCTCTCATATATCTCAATCTGAAATTATTTTTTTGTAACTGAACTTAGTAATGGAAAAAGGAATGACCCCTACAGTACCATCATTCACAATTAAATAAGGTGCCAGAACATTACCTTGCAGATTGCCAGAGCACAAAGTAGTTGCCATATCCTGCTCCAGGGGAGTTTCCTGAACCAGGGATGGAAGCTGTGTCTCCTTCATTGCAGGCGGATTCTTTACCTACTGAGCTACAGGGAAGCTACTTGGGACTTAGGAGAAAAGTAGTCAGTGTTGCTTTGGTGACTAAGTTAGGTGAATATATAATGGGTACAGAAAATGAGACCTCTTAACCACTCATTTTTTTTTGTCTACCATCGAGTTTCTTTTCTTTCTTTTTTCTGTCATATGTGCTTTCTTTTTTTATCTGCCTAAAGACCAGCTTCCTCATTTTTGGAGTACATTTGATGTGAGATGAAAGTTCTTCAGCCTGAAGTGTGAATTATCTCAGCTCAAGCAAAGAGCTTATAATAATCCATCATCTGAGTCTCAAAAGCACATTCCCAGGAGGAAGAATACAAGCAACCCAGTTTGAGTCATGTGCATAGTTCTGGTCCAATCAACTGTGACCAGGGCTGGAGCAGACCCATTTAGTACGAATATGGCTGCCCAGAACCAGCTCTTGACAGAGAACATTAATTATCCGATAATAAGAGTTCCCTAGGAGTCAGCTTCTCTCTGACAATTTCTCTTGGAACACAACATATAACTCAAAAATTATCTAATACACTAAGGTGATAGACTAAGTGGCAGTGCAAGGACTCAAATCTGTCTCTATTCCAAAGATCCTACATTTAACCATCATATATACTACTCCCTCAACAACAATTTGATAAAATGTTTTCTTTTCATGTGTGTTTTTAAGAATAAATATTCTCAAATATCCACTGTCTAAAACTATAAATACCAATATAGTCCCTCTAGGCTACAAGTTATGAAAGATTGGTAATTCTTTGGGTTTACCCTGGGAATAATTTAAGATTTTCTATTGTTGAATCTTAGATAGGAAATGAATACTTAAATGAGTATCTCTAGAGTCTTCATACTATAGGAATAGCTAACTATAGTAAGCAGCACCTCATAAACCTGAATCACACACAGAACACTTGTAATTGGAAAAGTAAGTTTTCAGAATTACCAGTTACTTAAATTACTTCTATTATACTATAGTATGCTATTTATTAGATAATAAAAGTATATAAAAGTAAGAATAAACTTTTCCCTACCACTCATGACACATCATTTAAGTGTACCATTTCAGTAACTCTGAAAGTCACAAACTTTTCTTAATATCCCAGCCCTATAATGCTGGTCCACCTGGATTCCTAGTAATAAATTCCCAGTGGCATCTCAATCACCAATTTATCACACTCCACGCACAATCCATTGTCTAAATCACAACCAGAAAAAATTCCTGAATTCTTCATGTCTTTGCTCTCAGACCTAAGAAACACACTGCTCATAGACTAAAAAATTAATACACCTTGTATAGAACTCTGTAGACTGGCACCCATACATCTTTCTAGTCTCTGTTCTTGCTGTTTGTGTTTCCTGCTCTAATGCATCTTTCAAATATATCACCTCACATCTAACACTTCACACTTATCCCTGACCCTGAGTCACACTCCCCAGCCTCTGCTTCTACATCACTTATATTTCCAAATTGTACTTTGCATTAGAGTGAAATGGTTGAGCAGTATAGCATCGGGCTTTGGGGTGAATCAAGTCTTGCTGGTCACTAATTTCATGTCTTGGAGGATGTTTTCATCATCCGTACATCTTCATTAATATAAATAATAATAGTCCTTATTCTAAGAGTTGTTTGATGGATTCATTGTGTTTGGTTTGGAGCCAAATTCCTAGTGAGAAACCAGTAACTGGTAGCTAAGAGCTGATTAAGGCAACAAAGATTTTCAGGCATGTTTTTACTCATCCATTAAGTGTCACTTATTTTGCAAAGCCTTTCCTATGCATTCCCTTGGTGTCAAGGGGTCGTTTAAAAAATAAGTCACAGTTTTAAAATCTTGGGTTCACCCTCTCCCAGTAAGATTTCACATAAAAATCTATCTCTACTTTTCCTTGAAAAATGGAAAGATCTGGCAACATTTCCATAGGTCACCTCTTGACCAGGCTGAGCCGCCTGTCTAGGATGGGGTACTTGCCTTTTAGGTTGCCACAGACCACACAACTCCCTTTTATACCTGCTCTTCTTTCCTTGTTTAAGGTCTGCTATCCAGCCCGTTAGGAACTTGGGCTCACCCTAGACTAGGAGTCAGCAAATTATTTTTTTTTGTAAAGGGCCAGATGGTTAACATTTTAGGCTTTGAGGACCAGATGGCTTTTGTTGCAGCTACACTCCAGTTTGTAGTTGAAGGGCAAATGTAATTAACGTATATATGAATGAGTATATCTATGCTCAGTAAAACTTTATTTTAAAACAAGCAATGGCCAGATTTGGCCAGTCTATAGTTTGCTTACTTCTATCCTAGACCCTCATTTGTCCTCAAAAATTTTGTGGCCATTTTTGGCTTTGTTACCTATCCTATAAACACTTTTAATGCCCTATAATTTGCAAACTATTATATTTCAATGGTTAATTTAATTGTATGTCTCTCCAAACATCATGTTAGTCTGGTTCACTGGCTAAGAAGAGCATGGGACAGTTCCTATAAAAAAAAAAAAAGTGCTTTTCATGTGAATTAAGGTCAAGTGGCTTTCACCTCAAACTTCATCTGCAGCCTGAATGTAACCTGTTTAGTTTTGACTTGTTCCATTTCATGGCGCCTTGGACTCTGACAGTTGAGATTTCATTTAAAAAAACAAAATAGTAACAGGTTTCATAAACTCAGTTCCAATATTTTAAAAACTATTCAAATACAAGAAGTGAAGGTCATTTGTATTGTGTATTGACCCTATCATCTTCACTTGGGATAGTAACATTTACTGAAAGTAAGAAAAGAAAAATTAAATTTAAGTTTTTTTGCTTGTTTCTTTCTCTGTGAAAACTTTCTTTGCAGAGCATTTTCTATCCACATGACTCCTAGATTTTGTAACTATCTTATCTATTGTATTTATTTCATACATATATTTTTAAAAATAACTTTTGATAGGAAGATTATATATATAATCTTGTAAATCCTGGAGATCAGGGACAGTGTGTCTTATTTTTCTCTGATTTTCCCACAAACTCAGAACTTTAAGTGATTCACCATAATAGATAATCAATAAAGAAAGAATGACTGGGTTTTCATTTTCTACAGTCTTCTTATATTTTCGTTCTTATAAAATATTCTATTATTCCAACATTGTATCAATTGAAACTAGCGTGGTCACTCTGCCTTTCCACTGGGTTGGCAAGAGCAATGGAGTATGAGGACATGGAAGCACCCATTTCTATGGTCCTTATCTCACTTTTGTCCTCTTCAGGCCCAGTGAATCCTGTCTCTAAGCACACAATGGCATTTTAAGTCAGGGTTTCCCACAGGAAGCATTATGCCTTCAAGAGAGGAAAGCAAAAAATCACCGTGGCATGCCAAGGATGTCACTTACACTCCATTGGCCACATCGTCAAGGTTCATTTCCATTAAGCCTCGTGTCAGTTCAGAAACTTTACACATGAGGCTGTGTGTAGCAGCCTCCCACTGCTGACTGCCCTGGGGCTAGCCCAGAGTCCCAATCTTGTCACTGGTTTTCCAGAATGCCTCTGTGAGAATTAGTTGCATATGCTGGCCAGCCTCACCATTTGAGACAGGAATGTGGTTTGGCTGTATTTTTATAAATCACTCTCTTATGCAACACTTACCATCTTTGACATATTTAGATAGGGAAGAGATAAGAACAAGAGGAGAGTGAAAATAGTCACAGATAATGATAGGTAGGTGGAGAGATGGATGGATATAGATGGAATGGATGGATGACTTTTGACATTAATAATAGAAAACAAATGTGAGAAGGGTATTGCTTTCAATACCTGTCTAGTGCTTCCAAAACGTGTCATGAAATGTGCATAAGAGAGAGATTCCGGCTCCATTTTTCAGTAGTGACCATATTCAACTACCTGCATCAACTTAAAAAATAGCAAAAACAAACAAAAGAAAACCCTTAACCCAGATTCACTAGATGAAGAAGGATAAATGAAGGTGTGAAGGTAGGATGAGGGAATTGGACTATGTCCATTTAATTTTAGTTGTTGTAAACACAAGGGTATAAGAAAGTTGGCTGTTATCTGTAATGCTGTTTTTATTTAAAAAGCTAAATGATCTCTTCCGAACAACTTCAATCTATGGCCAAGTGAAATCTTCCAAGTCATTAAATAATATTGCGTAAAACAGGATATTTGCATTTTATGTATTTTATCTTCCACTCTTACTTTCTCATTTACATTTTTTCAACCACTTTGTTCTTTTTCTTTTTTTTATCTCCCTGATGTGCCATTTTTATTTTCACTTGGTAAGTAACAACTTTCAAGGTTCGTTAAGTTTTTTAAGTATCACTCAGCCTCCCAACTGCAAAAGTTTAAAGGTTCTTTCTGCCCTTTTGGATAGCCTAACAACCTAAATATAGTGGCCAGATCAAAGATAGCTAAAGAAGATGATGAACAATTAATCGCCCACTGCAGCAACCACAGCCTTAGATCAGCATTGATTTTTCCTCCAAGCCACAGAATGAAACTGAAGTTCATCCAAGATTGCATAGATATTTCTCTGCAAGTACCCAGGTGGAATTAGTGGGTTATTAGTTCAGCTGAATTCTTTTTTCTTTCCTTTTTTTTTTCATTTTTAAAGTCTTTATTGAATGTTTTATAATATTGCTTCTGTTTATTTATTTTTAATTGAAGGATAATTGCTTTACAGTTTCGTGTTGGTTTCTGCCAAACATCAACATAAAAAGACCAGTTTTAAAATCATGCAACAAAGATGCTGATCATCATTACTAAGAACCGACAGAGACAAAAAAATAAATCAAATAAAATGTTTTGCCATTTACATGATGTTACCTTGGGGGTATTAAAAAGTTCCCCTCACAGAGAAGGGAAAACACATGCTAAATATCAGGACCTGAGCTGGAGTCAGTGACAAAGTTCTTACTGATCTCTTAAAGAGTGAAAAATACAAACGGTAAGTTTTTCACAAAGTCATAAACTTTTCATAAAGTAAATACATCTCAAGGGTTCCTTCAGTTTGAGATTGTACTTCCTATTTTTTATGTTAATTAAAACATTTTTAATTCATAAAATGTTAGTAATTAAGCCAGTAGATTATTTAACTGTTTGATGTACGGGAAATTTTGTACTGTTCTTAATTATACAAAATTTACTTTTTTCAAAAGTGATATCATATATGATTGTAACATTTTCCTAAATACCAGATTTTGATATTTTAATAAACACGAACTTTTAATTTTAAAAAAATTCCTCTCACAAAAACTATCTAATCCATACTAGTTTGCACAGTGACTAACTTTACACTCTTCGTGATCAATTCATTATCGGGAAGACAGTCACCATTAGTTCAGTTCAGTTCAGTTGCTCACTCGTGTCTGACTCTTTGAGACCCCAAGGACTGCAGCACACCAGGCTACGCTCTCCATCACCACTCCCTGACCTTACTCAAATTCATGTCCATCTAGTCAGTGATGCCATCCAACCATCTCATCCTCTGCCATCCCCTTCTCCTCCTGCCTTCAGTCTTTCCTAGCATCAGGATCTTTTCCAATGAGTCAGTTCTTCACATCAGGTGTCCAAAGTATTGGAGTTTCAGCTTCAGCATCAGTTCTTCCAACGAATATTCAGGACTGATTTCCTTTAGGATGGACTGGTTGGATCTCCTTGCTTTCCAAGTGACTCTCAAGAGTCTTCTCCAACACCACAGTTCAAAAGCAAATATTCTTCAGGGCTCAACTTTGTTTATATTCCAACTCTCACATCCATATATGAATGACTACTGGAAAAACCAAAGCTTTGACTAGATGGATCTTAGTTGGCAAAGTAATATCTCTGCTTTTTAATATGCTGTCTAGGTTGGTCATAACTTTTCTTCCAGGGAGCAAGTGGCTTTTAATTTCATGGCTGCAGTCACCATCTGCAGTGATTTTGGAGCCCAGAAAAATAAAGTCAGCCACTGTTTTCCCAACTATTTGCCATGAAGTGGTAGGACTGGATGCCCTGATCTTAGTTTTCTGAATGTTGAGCTTTAAGCCGACTTTTTCACTCTCCTCTTTCACTTTCATCAAGAGGCTCTTTAGTTCCTCTTCACTTTCTGCCATAAGGGTGGTGTCATCTGCATATCTGAGCTTATTGATATTTCTCCTGGCAATCTTGATTCCAGCTTGTGCTTTCTCCAGCCCAGCATTTCTCATGATGTACTCTGCATATAAGTTAAATAAGCAGGGTGACAGTNGGCTCAACTTTGTTTATATTCCAACTCTCACATCCATATATGAATGACTACTGGAAAAACCAAAGCTTTGACTAGATGGATCTTAGTTGGCAAAGTAATATCTCTGCTTTTTAATATGCTGTCTAGGTTGGTCATAACTTTTCTTCCAGGGAGCAAGTGGCTTTTAATTTCATGGCTGCAGTCACCATCTGCAGTGATTTTGGAGCCCAGAAAAATAAAGTCAGCCACTGTTTTCCCAACTATTTGCCATGAAGTGGTAGGACTGGATGCCCTGATCTTAGTTTTCTGAATGTTGAGCTTTAAGCCGACTTTTTCACTCTCCTCTTTCACTTTCATCAAGAGGCTCTTTAGTTCCTCTTCACTTTCTGCCATAAGGGTGGTGTCATCTGCATATCTGAGCTTATTGATATTTCTCCTGGCAATCTTGATTCCAGCTTGTGCTTTCTCCAGCCCAGCATTTCTCATGATGTACTCTGCATATAAGTTAAATAAGCAGGGTGACAGTCTACAGCCTTGACGTACTCCTTTTCCTATTTGGAACCAGTCTCTTGTTCCATGTCCAGTTCTAACTGTTGCATCCTGACCTGCATCCCGATTTCTCAAGAGGCAGGTCAGGTGGTCTGGTATTCCCATCTCTTGAATAATTTTCCACAGTTTGTTGTGATCCAATCAGTTAAAGGCTTTGGCATAGTCAATAAAGCAAAAGTAGATGTTTTTCTGGAATTCTCTCACTTTTTCAATGATCCAACAGATGTTGGCAATTTGATCTCTGGTTCCTCTGCTTTCTCTAAATCCAACTTGAACATCTGGAAGTTCACTGTTCACGTACTGTTGAAGCATGGCTTGGAGAATTTTGAACATCACTTTGCTAGCACGTGAGATGAGTGCAATTGTGCAGTATTTTCAACATTGTTTGACATTGCCTTTCTTTAGTTTTGGAATGAAAATTGACCTTTTCCAGTCCTATGGCCACTGCTGAGTTTTCCAAATTTGCTGGCATATCGAGTGCCGTACTTTCATAACATCATCTTTTAGGATTTGAAATAGCTTAACTTGAATTCCATCACCTCCACCAGCTTTGTTCATAGTGAGGCTTTCTAAGGCCTACTTGACTTTGCATTCCAGGCTGTCTGGCTCTAGGTGAGTGATCACACCATTGTGATTATCTGGGTCCTAAAGATCTTTTTTGTATAGTTCTGTGTATTCTTGCCACCTCATCTTAATATCTTCTGCTTCTGTTAGGTCCATACCATTTCTGTCCTTTATTGTGCCCATCTTTGCATGGAATGTTCCCTTGGCATCTCTAGTTTTCTTGAAGAGATCTCTAGTCTTTCCATTCTGTTGTTTTCCTCTATTTCTTTTTATTAATCACTGAGGAGGGCTTTCTTATCTCTCCTTGCTATTTTTTGGATTTCTGCATTCAAATGGGTGTATCTTTCCTTTTCTCTTTTTCCTTTCACTTTTCTTCTTTTCACAGCTATTTGTAAGGCCTCCTCAGACAACCATTTTGCCTTTTTGCCTTTCTTTTTCTTGGGGATGGTCTTGATCCCTGCCTTCTGTACAATGTCAAGAACCTCCATCCATAGTTCTTCAGGCACTCTGTCTATCAGATTTAATCCCTTGAATCTAATTTGATTCAGGTCATACATGAATGGTCTAGTGGTTTTCCCTACTTTCTTCAGTTTACATCTGAATTTGGCAATAAGGAGTTCATGATCTGAACCACAGTCAGCTCCTGGACTTATTTTTGCTGGCTGTATAGGGCTTCTCCCTCTTTGGCTGCAAAGAATATAATCAGTCTAATTTCGGTATTGACCATCTGGTGATGTTCATGTGTAGAGTCTTCTTTTGTGTTGTTGGAAGAGGGTGTTTGCTATGAATAGTGTGTTCTCTTGGCAAAACTCTATTAGCCTTTGCCCTACTTCATTCTGTCCTGCAATGCCAAATTTGTCTGTTACTCCAAGTATTTCTTGACTTCCTACTTTTGCATTCCAGTCCCCTATAATGAAAAGGACATCTTTTGGGTGTGTTAGCTCTAGAAGGTCTTGTTTATGTTTTTATGGATTATAAATTTTATAAAGAGTAATTCATTAACTCAATATGGGGCAATCGCCCTATGTTGTCAGTTTGTGACAGACAAGAGGACTCTTGCTCCTTGGAAGGAAAGCCATGACAAACCTAGGCAGCATGTTTAAAAGTAGAGACATTGCTTTTCTGACAAAAGTCCACATAATCAAATCTATGCTTTTTCCAGTAGTTATGGATGTGAGTATGGATGTGAGATTTGGACCATAACGAAGACCGAGTGCTACAGAATTGATGCTTTGAACTGTCATGTTGGAGAAGATTCTTGAGAGTCCCATGGACAGCAAGGAGATCAAATCAGTCAACCCTAAAGGAAACCAACCCTCAAAATTCAATGGAAGGACTGATGCTGAAGCTGAAGCTCCAACACTTTGGCCATCTAATGTAAAGAGTCGACTCACTGGAAGAGACTCTGATGCTGGGAAAGACTGAAGGCAAAAGGAAAAGGGGATGGCAGAGGATGGGATGGTAGTAGCATTTTAATAAATACCAGATTTTGATATTTTAATAAACATTAATTTAAAAAAAAGTTTCTCTCACAAATACTATCTCACCTATACTGGTTTGCACAGTGGCTAACTTTACACTAGTCATGATTAATTCATTATTAATGAATTTGGGCAAACTACAGGAGGTAGTGGAGGATAGGGTAGCCTGGTGTGCTGCAGTCCATGGGGTCACAAAGAGTCAGACACAACTTAGTAACTAAACAATGAGAGGAGAAATAAGGACATGATACAGACAAATTTTTGACAGAGACAGAGAAAGGAAGGAGGTTATACATATATTTGCATACCTTAACTAATTTTCATTTTATTTCTTCTTCTACCTTCTGTGATTTTGTACAGGCTGTGTTGGTAGAAGTTAACTACTGTCTAACTAACACTACAGCTTTGTCCATAGTTTGTACAATATTAAGATATATTTACAACACTAAAATAATTCTGTTTGGGAACAAAACGTTTCTGAGGCCCTCTGAGGGCACATCAACAATTCAGTTCAGTTCAGTCACTCAGTCATGTCCAACTCTCTGTGACCCCATGAACTGTAGTACACCAGGCCTCCCTGTCCATCACCAACTCCCAGAACTTACTCAAACTCATGTCCATTGCATCGGTGATGCCATCCACCCATCCCATCCTCTGTTTTCCCCTTCTCCTNGTTGGAGAAGATTCTTGAGAGTCCCATGGACAGCAAGGAGATCAAATCAGTCAACCCTAAAGGAAACCAACCCTCAAAATTCAATGGAAGGACTGATGCTGAAGCTGAAGCTCCAACACTTTGGCCATCTAATGTAAAGAGTCGACTCACTGGAAGAGACTCTGATGCTGGGAAAGACTGAAGGCAAAAGGAAAAGGGGATGGCAGAGGATGGGATGGTAGTAGCATTTTAATAAATACCAGATTTTGATATTTTAATAAACATTAATTTAAAAAAAAGTTTCTCTCACAAATACTATCTCACCTATACTGGTTTGCACAGTGGCTAACTTTACACTATTCATGATTAATTCATTATTAATGAATTTGGGCAAACTACAGGAGGTAGTGGAGGATAGGGTAGCCTGGTGTGCTGCAGTCCATGGGGTCACAAAGAGTCAGACACAACTTAGTAACTAAACAATGAGAGGAGAAATAAGGACATGATACAGACAAATTTTTGACAGAGACAGAGAAAGGAAGGAGGTTATACATATATTTGCATACCTTAACTAATTTTCATTTTATTTCTTCTTCTACCTTCTGTGATTTTGTACAGGCTGTGTTGGTAGAAGTTAACTACTGTCTAACTAACACTACAGCTTTGTCCATAGTTTGTACAATATTAAGATATATTTACAACACTAAAATAATTCTGTTTGGGAACAAAACGTTTCTGAGGCCCTCTGAGGGCACATCAACAATTCAGTTCAGTTCAGTCACTCAGTCATGTCCAACTCTCTGTGACCCCATGAACTGTAGTACACCAGGCCTCCCTGTCCATCACCAACTCCCAGAACTTACTCAAACTCATGTCCATTGCATCGGTGATGCCATCCACCCATCCCATCCTCTGTTTTCCCCTTCTCCTCCCACTTTCAATCTTTCCCAGCATCATGGTCTTTTAAAATGAGTCAGTTCTTCACAACAGGTGGCCAGAATATTAGAGTTTCAGCTTCAGCATCAGTCCTTCCAATGAATATTCAGGACTGATTTCTTTTAGGATGGACTGGTTGGATCTCCTTGCAGTCCAAGAGACTCTCAATAAATAAATTCCAAGGCTAAATCTAACGACTGTTGAGATCAGGAACATCTCATTTAAGGTAGAGGATATGTACAATTATTTGTGTGTTTAAAACACTACAGATCTATTTGCATTACGATATGTAGGAGCACTTCTCTGTGTGTTACTGTGTAAGTTCGATGAAAAACCAAAGGAGTTGAATGAACTGGATGATGATCATTTGAGGTTGCTCAGGACAAACAGCCTTCCTTTATCGTGGAAAAGTCAATGTGAGCATGATCTCTGCCACACTTCCCATCACAAGAGCTCAGTCAAGCTAGGCATATATCTCTTCTCCACCACCCAGACAACAAACACAAGGAGTTATTAGACCCAGACAATTGAAAGTCCCATCAGTTCTCTGAATCCTGGGGTGGCAATGGTAAAGCTTTTCAGAAAGTATTTGTAGAGACTTCAGCAGAGCCGATAATCCAGTAGGGTGCCAATGAGTAGAGAGTGACATAATCGTGGTTTTGCCATTCTTTCCCTTAAATTCCATCAGCTGTCTTTGACATGTCCTCCAGCTGCTGCATCAGTTCTGAGATCTCTCTGACGTTGATTCAATGAATTACATTCCTGCTTGATTTAGTCAGACGTGATACTTCTTGCTTGCAACCAGCTACTTAGATATATAAATTTTTAAAATGTCTTCTCTCTTTTTTACACTATTGTTCTGTTAAATATTAAATTAAGGAAGAGTTTATTTAGTAGTATTTACTTTTCAGGGAAGTTTGGGGCAAATATCAACTGTATGATGTACTTTTGACTATTCTTTTTTTTTTTTCTATTGTTTTTTTAGGGCAAAGAAAGAGTTTTTCTGTAACTCCCATAAGATGAGTAATTTATAAGACTTTAAAACTATTATAATTTATGAGAGCTTAAGGCCAGTTCTTAATGTAGCAATTGATGCTGATTGCCCATTGGCATGATTTTAGTGGTGTCCCAACTTGACATAAATGTCAANAAGGAAAGAGTTTTTCTGTAACTCCCGTAAGATGAGTAATTTATGAGACTTTAAAACTATTATAATTTATGAGAGCTTAAGGCCAGTTCTTAAGTAGCAATTGATGCTGATTGCCCATTGGTATGATTTTAGTGGTGTCACAGCTTGACATAAATGTCAGCATCTCACATCCATTTCTTTGAATCGTTTTCATGTTTTAAAAAGAATCTTCACAAATGTAAATTTTGATAGGAAGAGCTACATTTGAATGAGTACTAAAAGTTCATGTTCTTCTAATTTAGCTAACTAGAAAAAAAAAAGGAGCCATCTAAGAAATCAGTGGAAATTCAAGAAAGAAATAAAAACTAAAGTGATATTCAGATTATGAGAGTATTCAACAACTTGATGGTATTTCATGTGTCAATGCATTTTCATAGAAGGAGAGAAAAAGGAAAACATTTAGTTAAATTTTGCTGGGTGGTGAGAGAAGTCACTAGAGGAGTACTCGGCACCTAGGAATAGTGTGTGAAAGCACTTAAAAATGCTTAAAGGGTGATGCAAGGTGCTGAGCACAGTATCTTGTAAAGAATGCATTGTTCCAGGTGTGATAGAATAAGGTTCATATTTCCAGTCTTTCACACACTGGCCAATTTTAAGGAAATCTTTTGTAAAGATATGTAATTCTACCTGTAAGCCCTCTTTTTGACTCCCTTTTTAAGCTGTGAGGCTTGGTGGTTAACCTAACTTATATGTTGTTGAGGTCATAGTTAAGAACTATTATGACATTCTGATGGTCTTATCTATTAAATAGATGTACATGGAAAAAACCTTGCATGCCTTCTTATCATAAAACACATAATCTTTTTCTTCTCTAACCTCATAAACAGCATTTATGAATTCTTAAAAAAATTCCTTGATGGTAAATGAGAGGCATGAAGACAACATACGGTATACTTGGTATCTATTTTCCAAAGGAATATGATTCCATTAAAAAAATTATTACCCTTTACTATGGGCCCTGCATGCATTAAGATACTGCCACTACACACATACACACCATAAACCATATCATAATCGGATGAGATTGTTTGAGATATACCAGCCTCTCTATTCTATACATTTGCCCCAGGAAACTGACAGGCTACCACTGCTGTAGGTGGAAAGGATAGTTTTCCACAGACATTATAAACTTGATGAAAATTTCAAGCTACAAGCTATTTTTTCAATTACATGGACTAGTTATGCAGTTCAAAACACACTGTTTATGTTAGGATTGTTAAGTGTGATAATTTGAATTTTGCTTAAATAATGAAACACAAAATACAAGGTATTATAATTATTTTCTTGTTTTCAGTGAAAACAAATCACTCTAGTATATGCTTCCCTGGGGGGGAAAAACCTATGTGTGATGATGTATAATTTAAAAAGCAAAAATAAAGAAAACAAACAAAACATGAGTTCAGTTTCAGCATATGTTGACATTAACAAAACTATTTTTGCTGTATTATTGAAATATTTAATGGTCTGATTAAAAAAAATCCTTTGTATTTTAATTGGAGGAACTTTCTTGGAAACATTTTCTCTGCCAAATTCTCTAACATCTTATTGTTTGGCTGAAATAGAACCTACACAATGTTGTAGCTCCTTGAATACATTAGGTGTTTGTGCTTCTGTGAAACTGAGGTTGAGGACTGTGCCCTCCATCAACGAAAACTTGCTTTATCTCACCCATTTTCTATTGTCACCTTCGCGGACTACTTAGGTTGTTCTCCTGCTGCTGCTGCTGCCCTAACATCCTTTAAACTGTTTCTAATCACCTCGTCTGTTACTTTCAAAACCTATCACAATCTATAATTTCAATGCCTGTTTTTTCCTTGATTACTGTTTGTCATCCTCACAGGAAGGTAAATTTCCTGGGCAAGAGTCTTCTCTGCTCTATTTACTGCTATAACATCAGTATTTGGCACATAGTGAGTGCCCAACAAATATCTGCAGGAATTAATTCTGTTTGGCATGGTCTTCCCAGCCCTACGTAGGATGAGTGAATGAGTTACTTTCTCTGCAGGCTCAGATCCAACCAGTTTCCGTATCAATAGTGTTTACACTGCTACTGCTTTCCTCAGCACTAATTAGGCTGAAATTATCTTAAGTTTCACATACAAGAAATGTGTGATTAGTGAGTTTCTGGTGATCCACAGTTCCCCTGCTCTCCATGGCCCCATCCTTCTCTGGGTTCTGATGCTTTCTGCTTTATAGCAACTCTTTGGCTTCCTTTGTGGCCCAGTTGATAAAGAATCCGCCTGCAATGCGGGAGACCTGAGTTTGATCCCTGGGTTGGCAAGATCCCCTGGAGAAAGGAAACGCTAACCACTCCAGTATTCTGGCCTGGAGAATTCCACAGACTGTATAGTCCAAACAGGGTAGCAAAGAGTCAGACACAAATGAGCGACTTTCACTTACAGCATCTCAAATGTCCTTTTATAATGGAAGCCTGATGGTGACACAGCTCACTTTCTGGGGGTCTGAAAACATGACTAGCCTTTGGAATCTCCTCTCTTTGGAGTCTGGCTCTTGTCTTCATCCAGCATAAGGATTTGAAAATCAAATGTCTCTGTCCTTCCAGAGTTCTGTCCACAAAAATAAATGAATTAGAGACTGTAGAGCTTCATAGTTTCTGGACTGTAAGATGAATTAAATAGTGAAACAGATTAATGGGTAAACGAAAAGAAATCATCTTTGGTAACTATAAAGTGGCAAGTCTGTTTTTTATTTTGGATAATTTTAGGTGTGTACTTCCCAGCTTCCTGGGGGTAAATTCAAGCTNAACTGACCTGACAATGCAGGAGATGCCGGGCTGCGGATTCCATACGTGGGTCTGAAAGATCTCCTGAAGCCCAGTATTTTTGCCTGGGTAATCCCATGGACAGGAAGAGCCCGCTGGGTTATAGTCCATAGGGTTGAAGTCCATAGGTCCTTGAACATGAATCATGGGCTGATCACACAAGCGTGAAAGTGAAAGTCACTCAGTTGTGTGGGACTCTTTGCAATTCCATGGACTATACAGTCCATGGGATTCTCTAGGCCAGAATACTAGAGTGGGTAGCCTTTCCCTTCTCCAGGGGATTTTCCCAACCCAGGAATCGAAACCAGGCCTCTTGCATTGCAGGCAGATTCTTCACCAGCTGAGCCACAAGGCAAACCCTGGGCCCGAAACCAATATGGCTGGTGTCCCTGTAAGAACAGNTGCAATTCCATGGACTATACAGTCCATGGGATTCTCTAGGCCGGAATACTAGAGTGGGTAGCCTTTCCCTTCTCCAGGGGATTTTCCCAACCCAGGAATCGAAACCAGGCCTCTTGCATTGCAGGCAGATTCTTCACCAGCTGAGCCACAAGGCAAACCCTGGGCCCGAAACCAATATGGCTGGTGTCCCTGTAAGAAGAGGAAATTAAGACCCAGAAAACATAGGGAAGACAATGTGAAGACACCCAGAAAAAGATAGCCATCCACAAGCCAAACCAAGGAGAGAGAGACCCTCAGAAGAAATCAGTCCTGCTGATACTTTGCTTTGGGATTTCTAGCCTTTATGTGGAGTGAAAGTCACTCAGCTGTGTCCAACTCTTTGTGACCCCATGGGCTATAGCCCATGGAATTCTCCAGGCCATAATACTGGAGTGCGTAGCCTTTCCCTTTTCCAGGGGATCTTCCCAACCCAAGGATCGAACCTAGATCTCTCCCAGCTGAGCCACCTATGAGAAAATAAACTTCTATTGCTTAAGCCTCACAGTCAGTGTTATTTTCTTATGTCGGATAGCAAAGTAATACCTCATGAACAGAGGGTATAGGTAAAGCTGGGAGCAAAATCCAAACCCAAATGTTGTCTACTACTATTAACCATGGCTCTCCTTTAATTCACACCCATATCCATACAGAGGGCCTATGTAACAACTTATGGAAGGAAAAAGGTGGGAGATTTTTGTCAGAAATAAGACTTTTTCACCACTTGTGAGACACTTTATTGTCATTCATGTAATTTGTGTTTCTTTGGCAGTTATGTAGAATGTCTGACTCATTAACTACAGGGAATCAATAGAATATGGGCGAGAGTATGGTCTTTGCCATCAAATGGACCCAGGACCACATTCATGTCTAGATCACTGACTACTCTGAGGTTCAACTTCAGTTGTAGAACTGAGTTAATAAGAGTAATTACACACTGAAGTGACTATAAAAATGAAATGAGATAGTGCATATAAATTGTTTCATAGAGCCCTTGGCACTTGATCATATTATCATTTTACAAATATTTGTAATCTATATAAATTATAAAGTTATCATATTATCACTATATACCCTCACACATATATAAACATAAAAACAGACACTCACATACACACCCACACAACATGTCTCCCCTACCTTCAATCTCAATAAAGAATTTTGCGTTTTGTGACACAAATTTCATCTGGGGAAATGATGTTATTAGGCCTGTTATTTCAGCCTGTCAAGATCTTTTTGACTCCACATTCTGCCATCTAACAAGCTCACAATTTCTCCCAACTTCATGTCAAGCTCAAATTCAATAAATGTGTCATCTTGATTCCCAAGAGAATGAGTGATTATTTAGTAAGCAGGTCTATGGCCATTTCTTTTTCCATATATTGCATTTTCCAAATATAAATTGTTCAGTTTTATTAGTGAAAAGTTACTGTTAAAAGGAATTAGTTTTGATTCCATAATACATTTTTGGATTCACATTATTTCTTTTATTGTTTTTTACTTCTCCTCTTTTCAAAAATTGAGAGATTTCTGTATTCCTATAGACCAAGTTCCAATTTTTAGATAGAGGAACATTTCAGTGAACTGTGAACATCGTTTTCAGCCATAGGATAAACCACAGTTTGTCATTTTCTCATCCAACTTAGCTTTTAGTCTACATTTTAAATGCCAAGTGGCGGAAATATTTGGTGAAAAGACAGGGTAGTAAAATCAACATTTTTTATGCTTAAAACTACTCAGGGGAATTTCTTAGTAATGCACAGTTCTATGACCAAGTCATTATAGAAAATAAATAGTGACATGGGTCAAAAGACTGTCAAGCAGCTTGAAAGCTACCTAAACAGCCCCTTACATCTCAAGGATTTCTGTGCACTTGGTCCCAGGCCTGTCAATCTGCTAAGTTACTGATGTTTTAGTCTATGAGGTCAGAGGTATGATTTTTCATTCAGTAATGCCAAATAGCCCAGAAAAGTCTGTAGCATTTGCATCTCAAAACGCTTCCAAAAAGAGCTGATGATTCATGAATAGACAAGGGGGAATAAATGGAATCTGTGATGATTAATACTGAGATATATTGAGCCACGATCTACAACACAGCAAAGCTTATTGTCAAGTCTGAAAAGTCTTAGGGATCTAAAGTAGGTGAACAACAGACATATTAATAGTATCTGAAGCCTTAATGAACCTGAATCTCATGTTGCGTCTGTCTTTGGTGAAGCATTTAGGTCACAGTTATATTTGCTAGAAACAGCAAAGGATTTTGTCAATTATAGCAGAGAAACCAATGGGGAAATTTCTCTTTTTTGTCCGGATTTTATAGCATCATTATCAGATTTTCCTCCAGAGCTCATGTTAGCTCAAGGAGGTTATAATTTTGCTTTCTGATGCTTTGTATCTGGTTTTTAACCAAAATTGGGTCTACCACTATAGAACTTACAATAAAGATTTTAAACAATTGCTTACTAATCAGGCTAAGTGGATTCTGTCTATATGAATATCATTTATAATTTCCTATGTTATAGGTGGATAGATAGATAATGACACTTTTCAAGGAAATGGTTATCAGGCAAATAAGGATAATGATTTCTGAGAGTTGGGGAACAAATGAGGTAAGCCCTGTGGTTGTCCTGGATACCTACCTTGACAGAATTTCTGTGCTTCAGGACATGCAGAGGGAGAGGAGGCAGAGACAGAAAAGCCCCTACTGTGAGGAACTGAAAGTCTAGAAACAATCAAGTTGTTAGGATGTGCAGGAAAGAGCACTGGAGAGGAAGAAATTGCAGAGAGAGAGGAACCTGAAGGCCTGTAGATCGTGTCTTCCATTTTCAGCAGAGTACTGATGAGTACATACGCATAGGAAAACTAAGCAAAGTCAGAGAAACATTATCTGAGATGATTAGTCCAAATCATTCTTGTCTGTCACTCACAAATGGCCAGGAACACATGCCTTTTTCCATTAGCCAAAATAAATGAACCATACAGCACTGAGGGAAATACTCAGAAGAGTCTTGCCTCAGTGATGAGGAACACTTAGACCTGGATTTAAATTCTGGTCTGGTGTACTTAACAAATCTTAAATGCGAGACCCAAACGATCAACCTAGTTCCAAGTAACTTAATAAAGTCCCAGAACCAAAGTTCAAAAATACACTGGTGTAGTCGTTCAGTTGCTAAGTCACATCTGACCCTTTTGCAACCCCATGGACTATATCCCCCCAGGCTCTCTGTCCATGGGACTCCCCAGGCAAGTATACTGGAGTGGGCTGCCATTTCCTTCTCCAGGTGATCTTTCTTACCCAGGGGTCAAACTGCACTTCTTGTATTGGCTGGCAGATTCTTTACGCTGAGCCACCAGGGAAACCCCAAGAATACATAGAGAAGCCACAAGACTACAAGATACAAAAATATCTAATGCCAATGAAGCAAAATTTACAACTTTTGGGATCCAATGAAAGATTATGAGACTTGTTAAGTAGCAGGAAAATATGACCCATAGTGAGGGCAAAAAATAATCAGTCAATCAAAATCAAACTAGAACCAACACAGACATTAGGATTAACAGATAAGACTATTAAAATATTTATTATAACTATAGTCTATTTGTTCAAGTTAACAGAAACAAGCTAGCAAAAAATGCAAATCACACTCAATGCCTTTGATGAAAAATACACTGTTAGGGTTAATGGGTAATTAGACACTGGAAGTGGAGAAGGCAATAGCAACCCACTCCAGTACTCTTGCCTCAAAAATACCATGGATGTAGGAGCCTGGTAGGCTGCAGTTCATGGGGTCATGAAGAGTCAGACATGACTGAGCGACTTCACTTTCACTTTTCATTTTCATGCATTGGAGAAGAAAATGCCAACCAACTCCAGTGTTCTTGCTGGGAGAATCCCAGGGACCAGGGAGCCTGGTAGGCTGCAGTCCACGGGGTCATGAAGAGTCAGACACAACTGAGCGACTTCACTTTCAGTTTTCATTTTCATGCATTGGAGAAGAAAATGGCAACCCACTCCAGAGTTCTTGCCTGGAGAATCCCAGGCACGGAGGAGCCTGGTAGGCTGTCATCCATGGGATCGCACATGACTGAAGTGACTCAGCAGCAGCAGCAGCAGCAGACACTGGAAGAGAAAAGACTAGTGAAATTGAAGACAAAAATATCAATTACACAAAATTAAATGTAGAGGAAAAAAAGTTTAAAAAAACAAAAAGAAATATCAGTGAGTTGTAGGGTAATATCAAACAAAAACATGAATATGAAACTGGATTGTTTGAAGAACAGAAACAGTAAGGGAAAAAGTAGCTTTCAAAATTTTCCAATTTGATGAAAATTACAAACACAAAAATCCAAGATGCTCAATAAATTCCACACACAAGAAAATATGGAGAAATCATTTTCACCTTTAGGCTATTGAGACCACTGCTATGAACATATATGTAGATGTACTTATTTGAGTACTTATTTTTATTTACACATGTTCATAGCAATATTGTTACCAATATCTGAGGTAAAAATAGCACAAAAGTCTCTCAATAGACAGACACATTTGGTATGTACATGCAAAGGAATATTATTCACATACAACAAAATGAAATACTTATACACAGATAAACTTCTAAAACATCATTCTAAGTGGAAGAAGCCAGACACAAAAGGACAAATATTGTATGATTCAACTCCAATAAAGAATCTAGGATAGGCAAGATCATAGAGACAGAAAGTAGATTAGTGGTTGCCAGAACATAGGAAGAATAGAGAATGGGGAGTTACTAATTAATGCATAAGGAATTCTACTTTGGAGTGATGGCAATATTGTGGAACTAGGAAAAGGTGATGGTTTTGCACATTGTGAATGCATGAAATACACTGAAGTGTTCCTTTTAAAACAACATAATTAGTTTTATTAATTCCACCTCAACACTTAAAAATTTAAGGTAAAAATAATGATATGTAAAATATATAGCCAATAGGAATTTGCTGTATGTCTCGGAACTCAAACAAGGGCTCTGTATCAACCTAAAGAGGTGAGATGGGGAGGGAGATGGGGGAAAGTTCAAGAGGGAGGTAACATATGTATACCTAAGGCTGATTCATGTTGACAGAAAACCACAAAATTTTGTAAAGCAATTATCCTTCAATTAGAAAATAAATTTAAAAAATAAAGGTAAAAATATATTTTATAAATGAAAGTGAAAGTCACTCAATCGTGTCTGACTCTTTGCGACCCCATGGACTATACAGTTCATGGAATTCTCCAGGCCAGAATACTAGACTGAACTCAGGTCTCCTGCATTGCAGGCAGATTCTTTACCAGCTTAGACACAAGGGAAACCCCAATGAAGATATATAAAATCAGAAAGCAAAAAGCCTTCACTAGAAAGCCTTAACTACAAAAAGTATTAAAGGAAATCATTCAGGCAGACAGAAAATGATAGCAGATAAAAATATGGATCAACAAGAAGGAAGAAAACATCAGATATGGTATATACCAGTACACGGGAAGGTATATAAAATATTTTTCTAATTATAAACTGTAGGAAACACAGAGGTAATGTTGGGTCTCAGGGAAAACCCCATGCAAGCCCTCAAATATCTCCATGTCTCCACTCTGTTGCTTTCAATAAAGTTAGCTTTACTTTCCATCATTGATATCATAATAATTCTCGGTAACAAGCGTCTATTGTATTCTATATTATGAGTGATAAAATAAAAATTAGCTAATAATATCTCATTTATTTAATAGCTTAAGGAAATTAGCTCTTCTACAGAAATTCACTGTATAGATCATTGAAGCTTAAGCATCTTTTAGTTTACAATTTTAATTATACATGAAAATCTATTAACAATTTACTTTCATTTTTTTTTCTAAATTAGTATTCCGGTATCAAAATAGTATACATGATGAGTATCTCAGTATGATCATAATGAAGATATTACTGAAGAACCTAAAGGTTATTACATTTAAAGAATGCTTTTCCCCAACACTAACTGGCCCCAGGCTGAGTTGTTTTAGTTCTTGTGTGTGTGTGTCTGTGTGTATGTGGATGCTCAGTCACAGCTACTCTCTGTGGCCCCATGGACTGTAGCCTGCCAGGTTCCTCTGTCCAAGGAATTTTCCAGGCAAGAATACTGGAGTGGGTTGCCATTTCCTACTCCAGGGGATCTTCCTGACTTAGAGATAGAACTGGGTCTCTTGCATCTCCTGCATGGCGGGCAGATTCTTTACCACTAGCACCTTTTGAGAAGCCCCATTAGTTCTTGGATTTGCTTTATCTTATATTTAATTCTGAACCCCATGAACAGTATGAAAAGGCGAAAAGATAGAACACTGAAAGATGAAATACCAAGGTAGGTAGGTGCCCAATATGCTACTGGAGATCAGTGGAGAAATAACTCCAGAAAGAATGAAGAGATGGAGACAAAGAAAAAGCAACACCCAGTTGTGGATGTGACTGGTGATGAAAGTAAATCTGATGCTGTAAAGAGCAATATTGTATAGGAACCTGAAATGTTAGGTCCATGAACCAAGGCAAACTGGAAGTGGTCAAATGGGACATGGTAAAAGTTAACATTGACATTTTAAGAATCAGAGAACTAAAATGGACTGGAATGGGTGAATTTAACTCAGATGACCATTGTATATATTATCGTGGGGAAGATTCCTTAGAAGAAATGGAATAGCCATCATAGTCAACAAAAGAGTCCAAAATGCAGTACTCAAATGCAATCTCAAAAATGACAGAATGATCTCTGTTCGTTCCAAGGCAAACCATTCAATATCAGAATAATCCATGTCTGTGCCCCAACCAGTTATGCTGAAGAAGCTGACGTTGAATGGCTCTATGAAGACCTACAAGACTTTCTAGAACTAACACCCCAAAAAAGATGACCTTAATGGCAACCCACTCCAGTATTCTTGCCTGGAAAATCCCATGGACGGAAGAGCCTGGTAGGCTACAGTTCATAGGGTCACAAAGAGTTGGACATGACTGAGCGACTTTCTTTCTTTCATTATAAGGGACTGGAACGCAAAAGTAGGAAGTCAAGAAATAGCTGAAGTAACAGACAAATTTGGCCTTGCAGTACAGATTGAAGAAGGGAAAAGGCTAATAGAATTTTGCCAAGAGAACACATTGGTCATAGCAAATACCCTCTTCCAACAAGACAAGAGAAGACTCTACATATGGACATCACCAGATGGTCAATACTGAAGTCAGATCTATTATATTCTTTGCAGCCAAAGATGGAGACGCTCTATACAGTCATTAAAAATAAGACCAGAGGCTGACTGTGGCTCAGATCATGAACTCCTTATTACCAAATTCAGACTTAAGTTGAAGAAAGTAGGGAAAACCACCAGACCATTCAGGTATGACCTAAATCAAATCCCTTATGATTATACAGTGGAAATGAGAAATAGATTCAAGAGACTAGATTTGATAGACAGAGTGCCTGAAGAACTATGGACAGAGGTTCTTGACATTGTACAAGAGGCAGGAATCAAGATCATCTCCAAGGGAAAAAAAAATGTAAAAGGCTATATGGTTGTCTCAGGAGGCCTTACAAATAGCTATGAAAAGAAGAGAAGCGAAAGGAAAATGAGAAAAGGAAAGATATACCCATTTGAATGCAGAGTTCCAAAGAACAGCAAGGAGAGATAAGAAAGCCTTCCTCAGTGACCAGTCCAAAGATATAGAGGAAAACAATAAAATGGGAAAGACTGGAGATCTCTTCAAGAATATTAGAGATAAAAAGCAAACATTTCATGAAAAGATGGGTACAATAAAGGACAGAAATGATATGGACCTAACAGAAGCAGAAGATATTAAGAAGAGGTAGCAAGAATACACAGAAGAACTGTACAAAAAAGATCTATCTATGACCCAGATAATCACGATGATGTGATCACTCACTTAGAGCCAGACATCCTGGAATGTGAAGTCAAGTGGGCCTTAGGAAGCATCACTATGAACAAAGCTAGCAGAGGTGATGGGATTCCAGTTGACCTGTTTCAAATCCTAAAATATGATGCTGTGAAAGTGCTACACTCAATATGTCAGCAAATTTGGAAAATTCAGCAGTGGCCACAGGATTGGAAAAGGTCAGTTTTCATTCCAATCCCAAAGAAAGACAATGCCAAACAATGTTGAAAATATTGCACAATTGCACTCATCTCACACACTGATAAAGTAATGCTCACAATTCTCCAAGCCAGGCTTCAACAGTACATGAATGGTGAACTTTCAGATTTTCAAGCGGGATTTAGAAAAGGCAGATGAACCAGAAATCTAATTGCCAACATCCATTGGATCACTGAAAATGCAAAAGAGTTCCAGAAAAACATCTATTTTATTAATTATGCCAAAGCCTCTGACTGTGTGGATCACAATAAACTGTGGAAAATTCTTAAAGAGATGGGAATACCAGACCACCTGACCTGCCTCCTGATAAATCCATATGCAGGTCAGGATGCAATAGTTAGAACTGGACTTGGAACAATGAACTGGTTCCAAATTGGGAAAGGAGTATGCCAATAAATTGTACATTGTCACCCTGCTTATTTAACTAATATGCTAGTATATCATGAGAAACACTAGGCTGGATGAAGCACAAGCTGGAATCAAGATTCCTGGGAGAAATATCAATATCCTCAGATATGCAGATGACACCATCCTTATGGCAGAAAGCAAAGAACTAAAGAGCCTCTTGATGAACGTGAAAGAGGAGAGTGAAAAAGTTGGCTTAAAGCTCAACATTCAGAAAACTAACATCATGGCATCTGGTCCCATCACTTCATGGGAAATAGATGGGGAAACAGTGACTAACTTTATTTTGGGGGACTCCAAAATCACTGCAGATGGTGACTGCTGCCATGAAATTCAAAGATGCTTGCTCCTTGGAAGAAAAGTTATGATCAACCTAGAGAGCATATTAAAAAGCAGAGAGATATTACTTTGCCAACAAAGGTCCATCTAGTCAAAGATATGGATTTTCCAGTAGTCATGTATGGATATGAGAGTTGGACTATAAAGAATGCTGAGCACCAAAGAATTGATGCTTTAGAACTGTGATGTTGGAGAAGACTCTTGAGAGTCCCTTGGAAAGCAAGGAGACCCAACCAGTCCATCCTAAAGGAAGTCAGTCCTGAATATTTATCTGAAGGACTGACGCTGAAGCTGAAACACCAATACTTAGGCTACCTGATGTGAAGAATTGACTCATTGGAAAAGACCCTGATGCTGGGAAAGACTGAAGGTGGGAGGAGAAGGAGATGACAGGGGATGAGATGGTTGAACGGCATCACTGTCTCAATGGACATGAGTTTGAGTAATTTGGGGAGTTGGTGATGGACAAGGACACCTAACGTACTACAGTCCAAGGAGTTCCAAAGAGTCAGACACGACTGAGTGACTGAACTGAACTGAACTGAAGCATGATATCAGGCTACCATTGTTTCCTCCTTGCTCCTCTGTATGTGCACATTTAAGTCATATACTTCTCACATCCTGTTATATATTGGTTGTGGTGGACACAGTGCTGCAAAAGATTAATTCTGATTTGCTTTAACTATTAAATCAGAGAAAGCTTCAATTCTAGTTAAAAGGAAAGGCAGAGACAAGGCACTTACATTCAAAACTACATAAGAAACCTAACCTCAAAAGTTTCCTCCTAACAGAAGAAAACCAATCTATTTTGATTGATGTTTACATCTAACAATTGGCTTATTGTGGCATAACATGATTGGTATTTGATTTTGTCACAGTCATATTCTATTGTCAGTGTCATGTAATTTTTCCCTGAATTTATTTCTTTTTGATTGAGTTATAATTTACATATAACATTACATTAGGTTTGGGGGTATAAAATAATAATTTAGTACTTGTATATACTGGCAAAATTACATATTTGTATGGTGATAGATGGGGCTTCCCTGGTGGTTCAGATGATAAGAATCTGCCTGCAATGCAGGAGCCCAGGTTCAAGACTTTGTCTCCTTAGTATCTAGAAAAAAAAATTGTAACTATCCATACATACTCACAACTTTTTTTCTTGTAATGAGAATTTCTAAGATTTACTCACTTCGCAACTTCTGAATATGCAATACAGTATCATTAAGTATAGTCCCCATGCTATACATTACTTCCCTATGACTCATTATAATTGAAAGTTTATACTACTTGACCCTTTTTATCCATTTCACCAACTCCCTACTCCTTGCCCCTGGCAGCCATCAGTCTGTCCTCTGTGTGAGTTTTTTGTTTTTTTTTTAATTTCACATATAAGTGAGATCATAGATATTTGTCTTTCTCTGTCTGACTTATTCCACTTAGCATAATGCCCTCAGGACCCATCCATATTGTCAAAAATTGCAAAATACTACTCTTTTCTTATGGTGAATAAAAACCCATTGTACGTTTTATATATGTGTGTGCATATTAATATATTTTACATATATATCTATATACTTATATACATATACCATATTTTCTTTATCGATTCATCCATTGTTGAACATATACATTGTTTCTATATCTTGGATATTGTAAACAATGCTGCAGTGAACATGTGGATGCCTATATATTTTTGAGTTACTGTTTTCATTTTCTTTGAATACATACTCAGGAGTGGGGCTGCCTGACAATATGGCTGTTTTAAATTTTTTTAGAAATCTCCATACAGGTTTCCATAGTATGCACCAATTTACATTCTCACCAACAGTGCACAAGGGTTCTCTTTCACCAGATTTTTATCAACACTTGTTATTCTTTGATATATTTCTTTTTTTCTCATCTTCTAATATATCTTTTCTCCTTCTTACATATAATAATATTCAGAGGGCTATAATCAGTTAGTATAAACATAAGTCTTATTTCCTCACTCCTTTGGGGGTGATAAAAATACATTGATCTGAAAAACACAATTCCTATTACCTACTATTCATGCAGGAAATGGTAAAAGTTATATGATTCTATAATGTCCTGGAGGTGATATATTAACATGTCTAGAAGTGAAAGTTTATATATCTTTTTAAAAATACATATGTTAGTAAGTACTTAAAGATCACAATCTACATGAAAGAGTGTCATGAAAGAAATATTGTATATCAGTCAGCTTTATTAAGGATAGCCAGTTAACTATAAGTTTATGGAATAGACGATGCTAGTAGGAATTAGACATTACATTGTCATGGAAGAAGTTGGGAACTAATGTCTAGAATGGGATCTGTAGGACTAGAGAAAGTAGCTATAAAGGCAGAACACACGGAGAAGTTCAAAGTTTCCCTCTGTGTATCTACTTCTATGCAAGGAACTGGGAGGAGACTTAGGGCTCTAGTTGGTAGGCAGAATCCAGAGTCAGAAGACTCAGATGTAGAGTGGGGGAGAGTGAGAACAAATTGGAACTTACAGGCTTCTTTTGCATACATCTATCACCATACCTGATCACGCAAAGCCTTTTGGAGAATAAAAGGCACTACTAAAGTTTAGCAGGCATGTTCCTGTTTTGGCTAATGCTAACCCACTCCAGTGTTCTTGCCTGGAGAATCCCAGGGATGAAGGAGCCTGGTGGGCTGCCGTCTATGGGGTCACACAGAGTCGGACATGACTGAAGTGACTTAGCAGCAGCAGCAACACAGGACAATACAGGGAAAGAGATTCTGAGAAACACAGTTCCCAGCTTAACCAAGTTGGCACAGCACAAACCAACACACATGGCTTATCTACAGTGCTGATAGTTTTTTCCAGATGGCATTGTTGCATGAGGAAATGTTTTACTGGTTCCATAAGCCAAGATGATCATTTGCAAACACTCTAGTGTTACAGCAAACAAATCTCAATACTTCATTTGGTAGAGAATTTGGATTTTCGCTAAAATACCAAAAATAAAAACAAAACAAAAACAAAAAACCAACATGGAAATACTAGGTTCTATTCTTTAATGTCTCAGAGAGCTGATTTGAATGAAGACTTAAGAGACCAGAACAATCCCAAATAACACTATTTTTTTTTTGAGAAGACATATTCAAAGTGCTTTATGAGCTGAAAAACACTATCAGATTCTAATTTCTATTATTAAAACCCATCAGCTCCCAGAAATGGAAATTATCTCTAATAATCTTCTCAACTGTTCATCTAGTTGATTGAAGACCTAGGTCATGTCCAAAACTACACCTCCCATAAGCCACCAATCAATATCTACCAAAAGCCTCCTGTAAGTAATTTATTTTTCTAATAAATAGCCTACTTGCACAAGCTTCCCAGGTGGTGCTAATGGTAAAGAACCTGCCTGCCAATGTAGGTTAGACATGAGAGATGTGGGCTCGATCCCTGAGTTGGAAAGATCCCCTGGCAGAGGACAAGGCAACCCACTCCAGTATTCTTGCCTGGAGAATTCCAAAGCCTGGCAGGCTGCTGTCCATAGGGTTGCATGTGTCCACAGAGCTGGACACAAGTGAAGCAATTTAGCATGCAGCACCCAGAGCCCACCTGTACACCCCTTATGTGCCTTATTATAAGGGTAAAGGGATGAGGATCTTCTTCCAAAGCAAGCCATAGTAAACAATAATGAAAACACTTTTCAATAATGAAAANGAAAAGTAAAAGTGAAGTTGCTCAGTCGTGTCCGACTCTTAGCGACCCCATGGGCTGCAACCTACCAGGCTCCTCTGTCCATGGGATTTTCCAGGCAAGAGTACTGGAGTGGGTGCCATTGCCTTCTCCCAATACAATCTGAGTGTCCCTCAAAAACTAAATGTGGTTGAAAAGAAAATATGATAGTTATAGATAACAGATATTATTCAGCCATAAAAAAAGAGAAATTCTTCCATTTGCAATAACATGGTTAGACCTTGAGGATATTTTGCTAAGCGAAATAAATCAGACAGAAAGACAAATACTGTATGAGCTCACTTCTATGTGGAGTCTAATAAAACAATCCGTCTCAAAGAGTATTGTTGCCAGAGACTGATGGGTGGCAAGAATGCAATGTTGGTCAAACTTTCAGTTACAATACTAATGAGTTCTGGTGATCTAATGTAGAGCATGGGGACGGTAGTTAACAGTATTGTATTGTACTCTTGAAAACTGTTCTAAGTTTTAAGGTTCTCACTATAGCAACAGCAAGAAAATAGTAATATAAGTAAGATAAGAGATGTATTAAGTATACTTACTGTGGCAAACGTTCCACAATACATTCATGTATCAAATCATCGCATTGTTATAAGTCAATTATATTTCAATAAAGCTGGTAGAAAAAAAATACCCAACAACTTTTATACCACCAAAAGATCTGAATTCAGAGAAAGCACTGTTGTTAGTGCTAGACTCAAGCTGTGGATTCAAGTAATACTGAAATTGACATCCTCTGATAGGCTTTTAAAAGCCCAATGAAGATAAAACCAGAAAATAAATGCAATGTAGCTGAATGTAGTAATCATTATCTCTGCATCAATATTATTATGTGAAAACAGACTCCTCTAGAAAAGGATATTTAATTCCTCTACCCTGAACACATAATTTCTGAAGCATTCACAGATAAAAAGAGGTAGAGTGTTTCAGATGTAACAAAAGATTTAGTAAGAAAGTATCGTTCCAGCCTTAAGTATGAGGATGCTGTTGGATTTTCTAGGAGACTGAATGCTGGGTCAGGTCTTTCACATATGATCTGTTTTCGGAAGACCATACAACCCCTGAACTGATGGCAACCCATGAGAACTGATGGCAACCCATGTGGCCCTAAAAGTAGAGAAAGCTGTGTTAGTTCCTTAGGAGGAGATCTTGCATACTAGCTAAAGAATGCCAATGAGATGCCGAAAAGGTTAAATATTAATATATATGAAAGGTTAATGGAAAGCCTGTGTGACTATTCTAGAAGTCATCAGTGAGCCTTTGGAAGACAGGAGCTCCTTCCCTGTGGCAGATTTATGGGTATATTTAAACAGGAGTTCAAAAAAAGGATCAATTCAAAACCACAGAGGTTAAATTTCCTAAGACCTGTCAGAAGAAGAAAAAAAAAAATGTCCTGCCCAGAAAGCCTTAGAGAAAAGTGTCACAGGCAAAAAGAAGTCAGGCTAGGCTCACCTTAATTAAGTACTTTCATTTATTTTTAGAAAGCAAAAAAAACTAATTTGAGAGGAAGCAGGGGGAAAAGCTACTTTTGAGACTAAGAAGGGGAAACAAAACAGCAGTGAAAAAACTGATGCAACAAATGCCTCTCAATCTCAGAGTTTAAAGGGAACTTCAAGGAATGTTTAGACTCGAGAGAGCACCCCCATACATGAGGGGAGCATATATCCGCTGCAACCCTTAAAAAAATCAGTGAATCATACCGTTCTGTTATGGTTGAATCCACTTTTAGGTTTGAAAGTTTAACAGATTTGAAAGCTAAAAGTAACCTGAAAACTTGCTTGGAAAACACAACTGATGATTAACCCCTATCTTCAGTAAACTCTTATTTTCAGAATCGGGTAGTGCTCTAGAATTACTATATATACTGATCCAGGTGGTAGATGTGAGTACAGAACCCAAGATGCTAAGACAGGAGAGTGGGAAGGACTATCTACCTCAATTTGGAATATTTCTACTTATCCATCCGAAAATAGTGTAAAAATTAAATGTCCCTGATCTCGGGTCTCAGTAAAGACCAAGGTAGAAGGTTCCCTAAAGAGTGAGTAACAGACCAGCTCTTCTTATCCCAGTTTGGGACCTAAATCTGAGGACACAGATACNGAAGGACTGTCTACCTCAATTTGGAATATTTCTACTTATCCATCCGAAAATAGTGTAAAAATTAAATGTCCCTGATCTCGGGTCTCGGTAAAGACCAAGGTAGAAGGTTCCCTAAAGAGTGAGTAACAGACCAGCTCTTCTTATCCCAGTTTGGGACCTAAATCTGAGGACACAGATACTAGCCCACTCATAAGAATGAATTGTATTCATTTCAGGACTGCTTTTAAGTGAAAGGTATCTGCCTTCCCGTGGGTCACATGAATCTCCAAAGAAACTTGTAGAACCAGGAGGAACTTTGTGATAATAGTACTGAACAGGTAATCAGTAGTGTAAAAGCAACTTTGAAAGCTGAATTGGCACCGTGAAAGTAAAAGTATGCAAACCACTCTAAATATAAGCTTTTTATATTGTTTCTGGAATGCTTGACAGATACTATTTAACCTGTGAAAATAAAATCTCCAGCCCTGAAAAAATACCAGTATTTTCAACTGAAAGAATGTACTTTCCTTTCCCTACAACTACTTAAATGGCAGAGAACTTTGAAAGGGACTATAAAGTTTTCACATTAGAGGAACCAAAAAAAAAGTTTATTGGCTGGGCTAGAGCTAGGATTCAGAAATGCTGGCATATGGAGCAGGCAACACCCCCTACTCACAGAGTCATATGTGTATGTATACGTGTAAGTTCACATGCAAAATGAGCCAAGCAGGCTTAAATGTTACCAAAAGCTCTTAGAAAAAATTAAACATACATAGATACTTAAATGTTACAGAAAGTTCAAAGAGCTCCTAAGTGTCCAGAATGGTTGCATATACTATATAGGTGTCCAACAATATTCTCTAATTTACATATAAGCCAAGACTTCCATGAAAAAAATTTCCATTAATCCATTCCATAATTCAGCAAAGCCCCTATTTACTGTGTACTGAATTGTTTTCCCCAACCACTGAATTCTAGGTTGAAGCCCTAACCCACAATTGGACTATATCTGGAGATAGGGCTTTTAGGAGGTAAAGTTAAATGAAGTCATAATGGTGTGATCCTAATCTGATAAAAACTGGTGGCCTTATAAGAAGAGAAAGAAAAGAAGTAACTCTTCCTTTCTCTCTTTCTTTGGCTCACTATCTTCCATGCACTGAGGAAAGGCCATATGAGCACACAGCAAGGTGATGGACTGAAACACAAGAAGAAAATCCTCACCTAAACCTGATCTTGCTGGCTCCCTAATCTTGGTCTTCCAGCCTCTGGAACTGTGTAATAATAAATTTCAATTGTTTAAATTACATTTTTTCTGTTGTTTGGTCTCCAAGCCATGGTATTCTGTTTGCTGCTGCTGCTGCTAAGTTGTTTCAGTCGTGTCCGACTCTGTGCGACCCCATAGACAGCAGCCCACCAGGCTCTGCCATCCCTGGGATTCTCCAGGCAAGAACACTGGAGTGGGTTACCATTTCCTTCTCCAATGCATGATAGGTGAAAAGTGAAAGTGAAGTCACTCAGTCGTGTTTGACTCTTTGAGACCCCATGGACTGCAGCCTACCAGGCTCCTCCATCCATGGGATTTTCCAGGCAAGAGTACTGGAGTGGGGTGCCATTGGTATTCTGTTTAGTAGCCTGAAAAGGCAAATGCAGCCCTTCCTCTTCAATAAGCTCAAATTCTAGAAACAAAGAGCAAGAAATAGTTCAGGAAATCACTAAACCCTTGTATAATATGTCATAATGGCCACAAGTGCTCAAAGAAAAATGAAGCAGCAAAAAAGGGTGAAAATAACAAGGAATGGTACTCTCTAAAATGGGCTTCCCTGGTGGCTCAGCAGTAAAGAATCTGCCTGCCCATGCAAGAGATATGGGTTTGATCCATGGGTTGGGAAGATGCCCTGGAGAAGGAAATGGCAACCCACTTCAGTATTCTTGTCTGAGAAATCTCATGGACAGAGAAGTCTGGTGAGCTACAGACCGTGGGGTCACAAAGAGTTGGACAAAACTTAGCGACTAAACAACAACACTCCCCAAAATATCAACGAACGTCTATTTTTCTAAGGTGAAAACTAAGTGGAGAGTGAAAGTGAGTGGAAGGGAGCATGGAACAAATCAAGTCAATATGTGGGGATTAACATTTCAAGAGGAAACCACATGAATACTAAATAGCTCTCATTTATTTGTGTATTCCTCTATTTCTTTCATTAGTGTCTTGTTTTCATGGTACAATTCTTTTACCTCCCTGGTTAAATTTATTCCTGGGTATTTTATTCCTTTTGATGCAATTATAAACAGACACATAGAACAATGCACAAGAATAAAGAGGCAAAAAATAATCATATCGACCAGCATATGTGGTCAACTAATTTCTGACAAAGAAGCCAAGAAGAATATACAGTGGGGAAAAGATAGTCTCTTCAATAAAAGGTATTTGGGAAACTGGAGAGTTATGCAAAAGAATAAAAACAGATCCCTATATTACATCATGCTGCTGCTGCTGCTAAGTCACTTCAGTCGTGTCCAACTGTGTGCGACCCCATAGACGGCAGCCCACCAGGTTCCCCTGTCCCTAGGATTCTCCAGGCAAGAACACTGGAGTGGGTTGCCATTTCCTTCTCCAATGCATGAAAGTGAAAAGTGAAAGTGAAGTCGCTCAGTCATGTTCAACTCTTAGTGACACTATGGACTGCAGCCACCAGGCTCCTCCATCCATGGGATTTTCCAGGCAAGAGCACTGGAGTGGGGTGCCATTGCCTTCTCCATATTGCATCATACATATAAATTAACTCAAAATGGATTAAAGACTTAACATAAAAGCTGAAGCCATAAAACTCCTAGAAGAAAACACAGGGTTAAACTCCATGACATAAGTTTAGACAGTGAGTTTTTGGACAGTACACCAAAAGCAAAGGCAACAAGAGCAACAATAAATAAGAAGGACTATATTAAACTAAAAGTCTTCTTTACAGCAAACAAAACCATCAACAAACTGAAAAGGTAACCTACAGAATGGTAGAAAATATTTGCAATCATATACCATAAATCCAAACTATATGAACAACTCATACAACTCAACAGCAAGAAATTAAAAACAGGGTAGAACCTTTCTAACACCATACACAAAAATAAACTCAAAATGGATTAAAGATCTAAACGTAAGACAAGAAACAATAAAACTCCTAGAGGAGAACATAGGCAAAACACTCTCTGACATAAATCANAAAAAAAAATAAAAACAGGGTAGAAAAACTGAATAGACATTTTTCCAAAGCAACCATACAGATGGCCAGCAGGCACATGAGAATATGTTCAATATCACTAATTATCAAAACTGCAAATTAAGGCCATTATGAGATACCATTATACACCTATTAGAATAGCTATTGTCAAAAAGACAAGAAATAACAAGTTCTGGGTAGAATGTGGAGAAATGGGAACTCTTGTGCACTACTGGTGGGAAGGTAAACTGTTGAAGCAACTATGGAAAACTAGAGATCTTTTCAAGGACACAATAAAGGGCAAAAATGGTAAGGACCTAACAGAAGTAGAAGAGATTAAGAAGAGGTGGCAAGAATACATAGAAGAATTGTACAAAAAAGGTTTTAATGACCCAGATAACTATGATGGTATGGTCATTCACCTAGAGCCAGACATCCTGGAGAGCAAAGTCAAATGGGCATTAGGAAGCATTACTACAAACAAAGCTAGTGGAGGTGACAGAATTCCAGCTGAGCTATTTCAAATCCTAAAGATGATGCTGTTAAAGTGGTTCACTCAATATGCCAGCAAATTTGGAAAACTCAGCAATGGCCACAGCACTGGAAGAGCTCAGTTTTCATTCCAATGCCAAAGATTGTTCAAACTACCTCGCATTTGCACTCCCTTCACATACTAGCAAGGTAATACTCAAAATCCTTCAAGCTAGGCTTCAACAGTACATGAACCAAGAACTTCCAGATGTACAAGCTGGATTTAGAAAAGGCAGAGGAAGATCAAAAAGAGATCAAATTGCCACATATGCTAGATTATAGAAAAAGCAAGAGAACTCCAGAAAAACATCTACTTCTGATTCATTGACTATGCTAAAGCCTTTGACTGTGTATCTCACAACAGGAAAATTCTTAGAGATGGGAATACCAGACCACTTTACCTGCTTCCTGAGAAACCTGTATGCAGGTCAAGAAGCAACAGTTAGAATCAGACATGGAACAATGGACTAAGTCAATTTTGGGAAAGGAGTGTCAAGGCTGTATACTGTCACTCTACTTATTTAACATATATGCTGAGTAGAGAAGAAAGAAAGAAAATGATAGTCACTCAGTTGTTTCCGACTCTTTGCAACCCCATGGACTATAGCCCACCAGGTTCCCATGTCCATGAGATTTTCCAGGCAGGAATACTGCAGTGGGTTGCCATTTCCTCCTCCAGGGGATCTACATGACCCAGGGATCAAACCCACATCTCTTGTGGCTCCTGAATTGAAGGCAAATTCTTCACCACTGAGCCAACAGGGAAGCTCTTATGCTGAGTACATCATACGAAACGCCAGGCTGGATGAAGCATAAATTGGAATCAAGATTGCTAAGAGAAATATCAACAACCTCAGATATGCAGATGATACCACCTTAATGGCAGAAAACAAAGAGGGACTAAAGAGCCTCTTGATAAAGGTAAAAAAAGGAGAGTATAAAAGCTGGATTAAAACTCAACATTCAAAAAAACTAAGATCATGACATTGGATCCCATCATTTCATGGCAAATAAATGGGGAAAAATTGGAACGAGTGACAAGACTATTTTTTTTGGCCCCCAAATCACTATGGATGCTGAATACAGCTATGAAATTAAAAATGACTTGCTACTTGGAAGAATATCTATGAGAGACCTAGATGGCATATTAAAATGCAGAGACAGTTTGCGAAAAATGGTCTGTATGGTCATAACTATGATTTTTCCAGTAGTCATGTACTGATGTGAGAGTTGGACCATAAAGAAGGCTGAGCACCAAAGAATTGATGCTTTTGAACTGTGATGTTGGAGAAGAATCTTGAGAGTCCCTTGGTCTGCAAGGGAATCAAATCGTTCAATCCTAAAAGAAATCAATCCTGAATATTCATTGGAAGGACTGATGCTGAAGCTGAAGCTACAATAATATGGCCACCTGATGGGAAGAGCCAACTCATTGGAAAAGACCCTGATGCTAGGAAAGATTGAAGGCAGGAGAAGGAGACAACAGAAGATGAAATGGTTGGATGGCATCACTGACTCAATGGACATGAGTTTGAGCAAACTCTGGGAGATTTTGAAGGACAGGGAAGCCTGATGTGCTGCAGTCTATACAGTCACAAATATCTGGACAAGATTTAGTGAGTTACCAACAACATTGAAAACATTATAAAGATTCCTCAAAAAGTTAAATATGTAGCTACCATATGACCCAACAATTTCACTTCTGGCTATGTATCCAAAGGAAACAAAATCACTATCTTGGAAAGATATCTGTGTCCTCATGTTCAATACAACATTATTTATAATGGCTAAGCTATGTAAACCATCTAAGTGTCCACAGATGGGTGTATATAAAACAAAGATGAATACACACAATTAAATATTATTCAGCAGTGGGAAAAAAAAAAGGAAACCTATCCACTTGCAACAATATGCATGAAACTTAAAGACATTATGCTAACTAAAATGTCAGGAAGAGAAAGACAAATTCCACTTAAATGTGGAATCTGAAAACAAAAACAAAAAACAAACACAGAGAGAAAAGTTGATTGTTGCTAAGGTGGGCAGAGGAAGGCAAAAATGGCTGAAGGTGATCAAAAGTTAAAAAATTGTATTTACAAGATAAATAAGTACTGGAGTTGTAATGTGCAGCCTGGTGACTACAATATAGTTAATACTGTATGGAACATTTAAAAGTTGCTAAGGGAATAGAGGGCTTCCCTGCTGGCTCAGATGGTAAAGAATACACTTGCAATGCAGGAGATCATAGGGTTGGGAAAATTACACAGAGAAGGGAATGGCTACCCACTTCAGTATTCTTGCCTGGAGAACTGAATGGACAGAGGAGCCTGGTGGGCCACAGTCCATGTGGTCACAAAGAGTTGGACACGAGGGAATGACTAACACACACACACACATACACACACACACACACACACACACACACGAGAGTAGATCTTAAAGTTTTTCATCATAAGAAACAAATTATAACAATATAAAGTGATAGAGGTTAAGTAAACTTACTCTGTTACACATTCCACAAATGTATGAGTATCAAATCCTAGGTTGTAGACCTAAAATATTGATACCATGTTGTATGTCAGTTATATCTCAATAAAACTAGATAAAAATTTAAAGCATGTTACATTTCTTTGCTATTTGAGGTTCTAAACTTAAAGACTTTCTCTATCTGAGTTGTTAAATTCTAGATTTGACAGTATAAGAAAGGACTTTTCTCAATAAGTCTTTAAGAAAAGGGAAGAGAACCATGTCTGTTTTCACTGGCACTTATGTAAATCTATTTCCCTGCCACTATCCTTTGAGGCGCTCTATCTCCAAAAAAGATTCTGAGTAAATTAACTTACTGTCATTCTCATTACACCTACTGTTAACTTGTTTTTATTTAGCAATACTTTCAGTTTAGACTCTTAAAATAGTAAACTCCTTTAAAAAATTCTTTTTTTAAAATTTGAGTAGGATTAAACTGGTGGAAATAAAAGAAATAAAAGAGTGAAAATGACTTGCAAATGTATTTTTACCAAGAAGGGCATTGAAAAATGGAATCCACAGGTTAGTCATTAAAATAATTACTCTCAGGCTTCAGAGGGGGATCTGCCATGGCAAGAGAGCAAGAATCTAGACATTCCTGATCTGCTCTCATTCCAGACTGTGGCCTCAGTAGCCCATATTCCCTGAATGGGCCTTTGCGATCCCTTCTCAAAAAAGAAAAAAAGAGAGAGAGAGATACTGTCTTCAAGTTGAGGCTAATGAGGAACAATGTACATTTACAGAATCTTGACTTTCTAACACCAGACCTGTCAATGGTGAATAATTAGAGCAAGAAGATATATTCTCTTCCCCAGGTCTTAACAAACAGAAGTGGAGAATCAGAAACCTCTCCGGGATATTGGATATATAATGCATTCTAGTGCTGACACCATGTTGATAAGCAGAAGGCAAAAGAACTGGATGTTCATTTTACATGGGGAAGAAAGCCATAAATCATGTTTATATTTGCCAAGGCTTTCTTTCCTCGGTTTCTTGGTGGGTTATGCCTGTTTTCACATGACAGTGGGCAGTAGGCATTCAAAAGCTAGAAATAGTTTTCATATTTTGAAGAACTGGATTATGAGTTCATTTTGGGTTTATTCCCTGAGATATTTAGCATTTTTACATTTGTGAAACATTAACTGGTTTAATGCCTCAGTCAACCAAAAGATTTGGCACTAAAGAAATAGTGGTTTTATTTTCTACACAATGCTAGATTTCTAATTGGCAAATAAAATTTTTGAATGCCTGATGTCAAACATGCATTAAGTTATTTTTTTATTCTAAAAATTTTCCTCAAAAGTATGTGACCAGGTACACTCAATCCAACATTAACTAGCTTTGTTGACTTCCACTTATTTAATAATTGAAGATTCTAAAAGCAATTTTAAGCTATTGAAGAAAAAAATATTTGCAGTTGCTGTTATTTCATTTAGGGCCATTTAACGAAATATCATAGATAATTAAGAAGACAATTTTTTTGTTGTTTATAATTATTGAAAGTTATTGTGTGTGATAGTTAATTTTATATGTCAGCCTGACTGGTCTGGGGGTGCCCAGATAGCTGGTAAAATGTTATTTCCGGATGTGTCTGTAAGGGTGTCTCCAGGAGAGAATAACATTTAATCAGTGGACTCAGAACAAGACTTATGCCATTACTCCCCTCCTCACCTTTCCACCTTGTTCCCTGACTCCCAATTTACAGGCCTTTGGACCTGGACTAAACCTTATCCCAGTTTTTTTGGTTCTCCAACTTGCAGACAGAATATTGTGTGACTTCTTGGTCTCCATAACCATGGAAACCAATTCTTTTATTAATCTTCCTCTTAGGGGACTTCCTGGCAGTCCAGTGGTTAAGTTCCATGCTTCCACTGCAGGAGACATAGGTTTGATCTCTGTTCAGGGAACTATGATCACAAATGTCATGTGGTGGGGCTAAAAATTTTTTTTAATAAAATAAACCTCCTCTTATATAGAAACTGTATATCCTAGTGGTTCTGTTTCTCTGGAGAATCCTGTGAAATATACTGTGCATTGTACAATTAAAACAGAGTCAGATCTAGATGGAAGCTTGGACATATTCAGGAGACTCACTTCCCTGTCTTTTAAAGAGACACATGTCTAAAATCTCACTGTAAAGAGTGAAAGGGAGGCATAAGCAGATAAGATAAACACACTTGGATCACATCAATGATCTATCCAATTAAGTGACATAATTGTCAGAATGTAATCATAAATAATAACTCTGATTCCTTTGCTAGTGACTTAAGAGGGAAGAAGTGAAGGGATGTTTAATAATGTAACACAGGAATTTTCAAGGTGCAGTTCCAAGAGAAATATTTTTGGGCTATATGCCAAACAGGATGTAACTTTAAAGGTAGTTTAAAATGCCTCTTCCTTTTATCAAAGCAGATATTTTGAATGTGGGTTTTGGAGAGAAATAAAGAGTTAGTAGTAAGAACATGAAAACGAGTCTGGATGCCCAAGTTAAAAAGAGACAAACAGTGATAATGTGAAACACCAAATATGATTATCAAGTGAAACATGCAGCCAGAACTCAGCAGAAAACATTTTAAAAAATTAAAAAGTGGAAACACATTGGGTGCAAAGAGCAGGATTGGGTTGCCGATACAGCGGAAGCATACAAACTTGGGCAGTTAACACAACCCTCCTGGTACAGCTGAAAGAACAAATAATCCCCGCGACAGAGTGCAGGCAGTGAGTGGAAACAAGCGCACATAAACCACATGACACAGAGGATGGGCATGGGAAGCCGAAACAAGTTCACATTACCCCACGATGCAGAGACCAGCCTGGGGAGCTGAAACAGGTACACGCAAGCCCGTGACACAGAGTGGACCTCAGGAGCTCAGAGTTAAGTGCACACAACTGTAAGACACAGAGAGTGAGCTTAGATGGCCGAGGGAAGCCCACACAAGTCGCTGCCTCAGAAGGATCTACATAAGCACCTACCGACCAAGTTTTGGGCAGCAATGCAGGGCGGGACAAGGGAACAGAAGCACCATCAATGATCCCAGGGACAAGTAAGGGACTGGCAGCACTGCAGTTATGCTGAAATAGCAGCTACAGAAATAGATGGGCCTAACACATGGCACCCCACCAGTACTCTTGCCTGGAAAATCCCATGGAAGGAGGAGCCTGGTGGGCTGCAGTCCATGGGGTCGCTAAGAGTCAGACACGACTAAGCGACTTCACTTCACTTTTCACTTTCACACATTGGAGAAGGAAATGGCAACCCACTCCAGTGTTCTTGCCTGGAGAATCCCAGGGACGGGGGAGCCTGGTGTGCTGCCATCTATGGGGTCGCATAGAGTTGGACACGACTGAAGCGACTTAGCAGCAGCAGCACCACAAAAGCTGAAACTCCAATACTTTGGCCACCTCATGCGAAGAGCTGACTCATTGGAAAAGACTCTGATGCTGGGAGGGATTGGGGACGGGAGGAGAAGGGGATGACAGGGGATGAGATGGCTGGATGGCATCACTGACTTGATGGACATGAGTCTGAGTGAACTCCTGGAGTTGATGGACAGGGAGGCCTGGTGTGCTGCGATTCATGGTGTTGCAAAGAGTGGGACATGACTGAGAGACTGAACTGAACTGAACACCACAAAAACTAGAAGGACTGCTCAAAGGCATACCGAACCCATAGACACTCCAAAATCTAAGGACACTGCACTGCCCTTCAGAGAGAGGAGATCCAGCTCCATCAACCAGAACACAGGCACAAATGCCACTAACCAGCAAAACATCACAAGACACTTAACCCAACTCCATCCACAGGGACAGGCTCCACAACCAAGAACTATGAAATCCTTGAAAAAACCTTGAAAACCCTTTTAAAATTTGTTTCCTTTTTCTTTCTCTTATAAATCACACTGTTTATTCCCCCAACACAGCTCCACTTTCACACTAGCATATAGCTGTGCTGTTTTCCTCTTTTTCTTCTTATTAAAAAAAAAGTCATTTTAAGATTCTTTCTTCTTATAAATCACACTGCTTATTCCCCTACATATTTCCACCTTTATATTAACTTTTTGTAGTGCTGTGGAGTTTTCCTTGTTAAAAAAAATAAGATTTTTTTTCTTATATATCACATGGTTTATCCCCCTATATGTTTCCACCTTCATATTATCCTTTTATGGTGCTATGGAGTTTTCCTCTTTGTGTTTCTTGTCAAAAAAAAAAAAAAANAGAGAGTGAGCTTAGATGGCCGAGGGAAGCCCACACAAGTCGCTGCCTCAGAAGGATCTACATAAGCACCTACCGACCAAGTTTTGGGCAGCAATGCAGGGCGGGACAAGGGAACAGAAGCACCATCAATGATCCCAGGGACAAGTAAGGGACTGGCAGCACTGCAGTTATGCTGAAATAGCAGCTACAGAAATAGATGGGCCTAACACATGGCACCCCTCCAGTACTCTTGCCTGGAAAATCCCATGGATGGAGGAGCCTGGTGGGCTGCAGTCCATGGGGTCGCTAAGAGTCAGACACGACTAAGCGACTTCACTTCACTTTTCACTTTCACACATTGGAGAAGGAAATGGCAACCCACTCCAGTGTTCTTGCCTGGAGAATCCCAGGGACGGGGGAGCCTGGTGCGCTGCCATCTATGGGGTCGCATAGAGTTGGACACGACTGAAGCGACTTAGCAGCAGCAGCACCACAAAAGCTGAAACTCCAATACTTTGGCCACCTCATGCGAAGAGCTGACTCATTGGAAAAGACTCTGATGCTGGGAGGGATTGGGGGCGGGAGGAGAAGGGGATGACAGGGGATGAGATGGCTGGATGGCATCACTGACTTGATGGACATGAGTCTGAGTGAACTCCTGGAGTTGATGGACAGGGAGGCCTGGTGTGCTGCGATTCATGGTGTTGCAAAGAGTGGGACATGACTGAGAGACTGAACTGAACTGAACACCACAAAAACTAGAAGGACTGCTCAAAGGCATACCGAACCCATAGACACTCCAAAATCTAAGGACACTGCACTGCCCTTCAGAGAGAGGAGATCCAGCTCCATCAACCAGAACACAGGCACAAATGCCACTAACCAGCAAAACATCACAAGACACTTAACCCAACTCCATCCACAGGGACAGGCTCCACAACCAAGAACTATGAAATCCTTGAAAAAACCTTGAAAACCCTTTTACAATTTGTTTCCTTTTTCTTTCTCTTATAAATCACACTGTTTATTCCCCCAACACAGCTCCACTTTCACACTAGCATATAGCTGTGCTGTTTTCCTCTTTTTCTTCTTATTAAAAAAAAAGTCATTTTAAGATTCTTTCTTCTTATAAATCACACTGCTTATTCCCCTACATATTTCCACCTTTATATTAACTTTTTGTAGTGCTGTGGAGTTTTCCTTGTTAAAAAAAATAAGATTTTTTTTCTTATATATCACATGGTTTATCCCCCTATATGTTTCCACCTTCATATTATCCTTTTATGGTGCTATGGAGTTTTCCTCTTTGTGTTTCTTGTCAAAAAAAAAAAAAAGAAAGAAAGAAAGAAAAAAATTCATTTTAGGTTTCTTTTCTTTTCTTTTTTTCTCTTTCTCACTTTTTTTTCTTCTCTTTTCTTGATGAGTTTTTGAAAATTTTGTTTTGGATATATCCAACTGCTTTTCCTACTGTTCTTTACTGGCTGTAGCTATTCTTGCTGTAGATAAATCTTTCCCACACACATCTATTCATCTTTGCTTTTCTAATTTTTCTTTTCTCTCTCTCTTTTTATTTTTTTAATCCTCTTCTCCACCCCTTCCTCTTCTCTTTTCTCTCCCTTCTCCTCTTTGCTCTCTCTTTTTTTCTCCCTTTTTTCCTTCACTCTTCTTTCACCAAGTAAGTTAAATTGTTGAGCTCTTTATGTTATACTCCCCAGTTGGCCTCCTGCTCATGCTCAGATTTCCAGATGAACATTAGCTAACTCTGCTTTCAATTGGTTGATATCATCTCTGGTTTCCCTTGCTCACCAAGTCAATCTCCTGTACTCTTTTCTTTAGAATATTTTGGCTATAACTGTATGTGTGGAAGTGTGTATGTATATGCCCCAGTATTACTGTAATTACCTACCTAATCTCCTCCCACTAGAACACAGGCATAAGTCACCCCCAATAAGAAATCAACACAAACCACCCAACCAACATTTCCCTCCTAGGGCAAAAATCAAAAGGAAGAAGTAATACAACCCTAAAGCCTGGGAAACGGAGACCTCAAGTGGAGCAAATTAAAAAAAAAAAAAAAAAGATGATGAAACGACAGAGAAATACAACACAAATGAAAGAGCAAGGTAGAAACTCACAGGACCAAATAAACGAAGAGGAAATAAGTAATCTCCCTGAAAAAGAATTAAGAATAATGATAGTAAAGATGCTCCTAAGAATTGAAAATAGAATGGAGAAAATACAAGAAGCATTTAACACAGTTAATACAATCACCAAGGACATAGAAGAAATAAAGAATAAGCAAACAGAGATGAATAACACAATTACTGAAATTAAAAATACACTAGAAGGAACCAATAGCAGAATAACTGAGGAACAGAGGAATGGATAAATGAGATGGAGGATAGAATGTGGAAATAACTGCCAAAGAGCAGAATAAAGGAAAAAGAATAAAAAGAATTGAGGAAAGCATCAGAGACCTTTAGAACAATATTAAATGCACCAATATTCGAATTATAGGAGTCCCGGTGGAAGAAGAAAAAAAGAAAGGCACTGAGAAAATTTTTTGAAGAAATTATAGTTGAAAACGTCCCCAACATCGGAAAGGAAATAGTCAAGTACAAAGAGTCCCCAAGAAGCACAGAGTCTGCTACAAGTTAAACCCAAGGAGAAACATATCGAGACACATATTAATCAGCTAACAGAGATAAAGCATGAAGAAAGAAAATTAAAAGCAGCAAAGGAAAAGCAACAGGTAACATACAAGGGAAAACCCATACAATTAACAGCTGATTTTTCAGCAGAAACTCTACTGCTGAAATGGTAGGATATATTTAAGGTACTGAAAAAGAAAAACCTATAACCATGATTACTATACCCAGCAAAGATCTCATTCAAAATTGATGAAGAAATCAAAAGCTTTACAGACAAGCAGAAATTAAGAGAATTCAGCACCACTAAACCAGCCTTACAACAGATACTAAAGGGACTTACATAGCCAGTAAACACAAGAGAAAGGAAAGAACTACAAAAACAAACTCCCCAAAATCGAGAAAATGCCAATAGGAACATAAGTATCAATAACTACATTAAATGTAAATGGATTAAAAGCACCAACCAAAAGATACACACTCACTGAAAGGATACAAAAACAAGACTCATATATATGCTGCCAACAGGAGAAACACTTCAGACCTAGAGACACATACAGACTGAAAGTAAAAGGATGGAAAAAGATATTTCATGTGAATGGAAACCAAAAGAAAGCTGGAGTGACAATCCTTATTTCAGACAAAATAGATTTTAAAATAAAGATGATCATAAGAGACAAAGATGGTCACTACATAATGATCAAGGGATAAATCCAAGAAGATATAACAATTGTAAATGTCTATCCACCCAACATAGAAGCACCTCAATACATAAGGCAAACACAGGCATAAGAGGAGAAATTGACAGCAACACAATAATAGTAAGGGACTTTAACACCCCACTGTCATCAATGGACAGATCATCAAAACAGAGAATCAGTGAGGAAACACAAACCTTAAATTAAACATTAGACCAAATGGACCTAATTGGTATCTTCAGGATTTTCCATCCAAATGCAGAATACACTTTCTTCTCAAGTACACATGGAACATTCTCCAGGATATACTATATTGCAGGTCACAAATCAAGCTTCAGTAAATTTAAGAAAATTGAAATTGTATCAAGTATCTTCTCTCACTACAATGCTATCAACTACAGGAAAAAAAAAAAACAAAAAACACAAACTCATGGAGATTAAACAATACATTACTAAATAAAAAAAGAGCAAAGAGGTTAATGAAGAAATAAAAAAAGAAATCAAAAGATTCCTAGAAACAAATGACAATGAAAACACGATGACCCAAAACCTATGGGACTCAGCCAAAGCAGTTCTAAGAAGGAGGTTTATAGAGATACAATCATACCTCAAGAAGCAAGAAAAGCATTGAATAGACAGCCTAACTCTACATCTAAAGCAGCCAGAAATAGAAGAACAAAAAAACCCCAAAGTCAGCAGAAGGAAGGAGATCATAAAAATCAGAGCAGAAATAAATGAAAAAGAAATGAAGGAAACAACAGCAAAGATAAAACTAAAAGCTGGTTCTTTGAGAAGATTAACAAAATTGACAAACCACTAGCCAGACTCATCAAGGAAAAAAAGGAGAAAAATCAATGCAATAAAATTAGAAATGAAAAAGGAGAGGTTATGACAAACAACACAGATATACAAAGGATCATAAGAGAATATTATGAGCAACTATATGCTAATAAAATGGACAATCTAGAGGAAGTGTACAGATACTTAGGAAAAGATCAGCCTTCCAAGACTGACCAGGAAGAAATAGAAATCATGAACAACCCAATTACAAACACTGAAACTGAAACAGTGATCAAAAACCTCCCCCAGAACAAAAGCCCAGGGCCAGATGGCTTCACAGGAGAATTCTATCAAACATTCAGAGAAGAGCTAATGCTTATTTTTCTGAAACTCTTCCCAAAAATTGCAGAGGAAGGAACACTTCCAAACTTATTCTACAAAGCCACAATAACCCTGATACCAAAATCAGGAAAAGACAACATGAAAAAAAGACAATTGCAGGCCAATATCACTGATGAACATAGATGCAAAAATCCTCAACAAAATTCAAGCAAACAGAATCCAACAATCCATCATAAACCTCATATACCATTATCAGGTCAAGTTTATTCCAGGGATGCAAGGATTCTTCAACATAGGCAAATCAATCAACATGATACACAATATCAACAAATTGAAAGATTAAAAATCATATGATCATCTCAATAGATGCAGAAAAAGCCTTTGACAAAATCCAGCATCCATTTATGATAAAAAACACTTCAAAAAATGGACATAGAAGGAATCTACCTCAACATAATAAAGACTATATATAAAAAGCCCCCAGAAAACATTATTCTCAATCGTGAAAAACTAAAAGCTTTCCCTCTAAGACCAGGAATAAGACAAGGGTATCCACTCTCACCACTATTATTCAACATAGTTTTGGAAATCCTAGCTATAGCAATTAGAGAAGAAACAGAAATAAAAAGAATCTAGATCAGAAAAGAAGTAAAAACTCTCACTGTTTGCAGATGGCATATTATACATAGAAAACCCAAAAGAAACTATCAGAAAATTACTAGAGCTAATCAGCAAATTCAGCAAAGTCGTGTGTACGGTCAATACACAGAAATCACTTGTACTCCTATATGTGAACAATGAAAAATCAGAAAGAGAAATTAAGGAATCAATACCATTCACGATTGCAACAAAAAGAATAAAATATCTAGCAATAAACCTACCTAAGGAAACAAAAGACCTGTATACAGAAAACTGTAAGACCCTGATGATGTCATAAACAGATGGAGAGATATTCCATGTTCCTCGGTGGGAAGAATAAATATTGTGAAAATGACTATACTACACAATGNGAATAAAATATCTAGCAATAAACCTACCTAAGGAAACAAAAGACCTGTATACAGAAAACTGTAAGACCCTGATGATGTCATAAACAGATGGAGAGATATTCCATGTTCCTCGGTGGGAAGAATAAATATTGTGAAAATGACTATACTACACAATGCAGTCTACAGATTCAAGGTGATCCCTATCAAATTACCAATGGCTTTTTTTACAGAACTAGAATAAAAATTTCACAACTCATATGGAAACACAAAAGACCCTGAATAGCCAAAGCAATCATGAGAAAGAAGAACAGAGCTGGAGGAATCAACCTTCCCGACTTCAGACTACACTACAAAGCTATAGTCATCAAGACAGTATAGTACTGGAACAAAAACAGGAATATAGACCAATGGAACAAGATAGACAATCCAGAGATAAACTCACGCACTTATAGGTATCTTATTTTTAACAAAGGGGGCAAGAATATACAATGGGGCATAGACAGCCTCTTCAATAAGTGGTGCTGGGAAAACTGGACAGCTACATGCAAAAGACTGAAATTAGATCACTGCCTAACACCACCAATTCAGTTCAGTTCAGTCACTCAGCCATGTCCGACTCTTTGAGACCCTGTGAATCGCAGCATGCCAGGCCTCCCTGTCCATCACCAACTCCTGGAGTTCACTCAGACTCACGTCCATTGAGTCAGTGATACCATCCAGCTATCTCATCCTCGGTCATCCTCTTCTTCACCTGCCCCCAATCCCTCCCAGCATCAGAGTCTTTTCCAATGAGTCAACTCTTTACGTGAAGTGGCCAAAGTACTGGAGTTTCAGTTTTAGCATCATTCCTTCCAAAGAAATCCCAGGGCTAATCTCCTTCAGAATAGACTGGTTGGATCTCCTTGCAGTCCAAGGGACTCTCAAGAGTCCTCTCCAACACCACAGTTCAAAAGCATCAATTCTTCGGTACTCAGCCTTCTTCACAGTCCAACTCTCACATCCATACATGACCACAGGAAAAACCATAG
>SJYA01002830.1:666235-681568 GCA_006410615.1 Neotragus moschatus | reverse complement strand
GATGCTTTCTAAGGCCCACTTGACTTCACGTTCCTGGATGTCTACTCTAGGTGAGTGATCACACCATCGTGATTATCTTGGTCTTGAAGATCTTTTTTGTACAGTTCTGTGTATTCTTGCCACCTCTTCTTAATATTTTCTGCTTCTGTTATGTCCATAGCATTTCTGTCCTTTATTGAGCCCATCTTTGCAAGAAATGTTCCCTTGGTATCTTTAATTTTTTGAAGAGATCTCTAGTCTTTCCATTCTGTTGTTTTCCTCTATTTCTTTGCATTGATCGCTAAGGAAGGCTTTCTTATCTCTTCTTGCTATTCTTTGGAACTCTGCATTCATATGCTTATATCTTTCCTTTTCTCCTTTGCTTTTCACTTCTCTTCCTTTCACAGCTATTTGTAAGGCCTCCCCAGACAGCCATTTTGCTTCTTTGCATTTCATTTCCACAGGGATAATCTTGATCCCTGTCTCCTGTACAATGTCACGAACTTCCATCCATAGTTCATCAGCACTCTATCTATCAGATCTAGGCCCTTAAATCTTTTTCTCACTTCCACTGTATACTCATAAGGGATTTGATATAGGTCATACCCGAATGGTCTAGTAGTTTTCCCTACTTTCTTCAATTTCAGTCTGAATTTGGCAATAAGGAGCTCATGATCTGAGCCACAGTCAGCTCCTGGTCTTGTTTTTCCATATTTTGCTGCAAAGAATATAATCAATCCGATTTTGGTGTTGACCATCTGTTGATGTCCATGTGTAGAGTCTTCTCTTGTGTTGTTGGAAGAGGGTGTTTGCTATGATCAGTGCATTTTCTTGGCAAAACTCTATTAGTCTTTGCCCTGTTTCATTCCACATTCCAAGGCCAAATTTTCCTGTAGGTGTTTCTTGACTTCCTACTTTTGCATTCCAGTCCTCTGTAATGAAGAGGACATCTTTTTTGGGTGTTAGGTCTAAAAGGTCTTGTAGGTCTTCATAGAACCATTCAACGTCAGCTTCTTCAGCATTACTTGTTGGGGCATAGACTTGGATTACTGTGATATTGTATGGTTTGCCTTGGAAATGAACAGAGATCATTCTGTCATTTTTGAGATTGCATCCAAGTACTGCTGTTCAGACTCTTTTGTTGACCATGATGGCTACTCCAATTCTTCTAAGGGATTCCTGCCTGCAGTAGTAGATATAATAGTCATCTGAGTTAGATTCACCCATTCCAGTTCATTTTAGTTTGCTCATGCCTAGAATGTTGACATTCACTCTTGCCATCTCTTGTTTGACCACTTCCAATTTGCCTTGATTCTTGCACCTGACATTCCAGGTTCCTATGCAATATTGCTCTTTACAGCATCGGACCTTGCTTCTATCACCAGTCACATCCACANGTTGACCATGATGGCTACTCCAATTCTTCTAAGGGATTCCTGCCTGCAGTAGTAGATATAATAGTCATCTGAGTTAGATTCACCCATTCCAGTCCATTTTAGTTTGCTCATGCCTAGAATGTTGACATTCACTCTTGCCATCTCTTGTTTGACCACTTCCAATTTGCCTTGATTCTTGCACCTGACATTCCAAGTTCCTATGCAATATTGCTCTTTACAGCATTGGACCTTGCTTCTATCACCAGTCANTATACTATTAATCTAAATCTTATATCTCTAAATAAATAAGTTTTTCCTCGCCGACCCCGCCCCCGCTTCGAATTCCCTGGACCCGCCGGGGCTGGACCCTGGCAAATATACTATATGACACTGATATTTTAGAAACATGTAGAATAATTAAACACTGTCAAGGAACTCTTTAAAATCTTCTCAAGTAGCTTAGCACCTGAAGGAGCCTGCTTAAGCTCATGCAAGCTTCCTCTGAACAGAATTTTGTTATTAAAATTCACCATTTATATAATAATAATCTGAACAGGAAAACACATAGTGACATATCATAAACATGATTTTGAAAACCAATTAACCACCTCAGAATACTTGGAATTTGAGACCTGGTGAACTGGTAATTGGAATGGGTGAACTAATTCAGATGACTATTATATCTACTACTGTGGGCAGGAATCCCTTAGAAGAAATGGAGTAGCCCTCATAGTCAACAAAAGAGTCCAAAATCCAGGACTTGGATACAGTCTCAAAAATGACAGAATGATTTCTGTTCATTTCCAAGGCATTCAATATCAGAGTAATCCAAGCCTATGCCCCAACCAGGAATGCTGAAGAAGCTGAAGTTGAATGGTTCTATGAAGACCTACAAGACCTTCTAGAACTAACACCCAAAAAAAGATTTATAGGGGACTGGAATGCAAAAGTAGGAAGTCAAGAGATATTTAGAGTAATAGGCAAATTTGGCCTTAGAGTAAAAAATGAAGCAGGGCAAAAACTAACAGAGTTTTGCAAAGAGAATGCACTGGTCATAGCAAACACCCTCTCCCAACAACACAAGAGAAGACTCTACACATGGACATCACCAGATGGTCAGTACTGAAATCAGATTATATTCTTTGCAGCCAAAGATGGAGAAGCTCTATACAGTCATCAAAAACAAGACTGGGAGCTGACTGTGGTTCAGATCATGCACTCCTTATTGCCAAATTGAGACTTACATTGAAGAACGTAGGGGAAACCACTAGACCATTCAGGTATGACCTAAATCAAATCCCTNAAATCAGACTGATTATATTCTTTGCAGCCAAAGATGGAGAAGCTCTATACAGTCATCAAAAACAAGACTGGGAGCTGACTGTGGTTCAGATCATGCACTCCTTATTGCCAAATTGAGACTTACATTGAAGAACGTAGGGGAAACCACTAGACCATTCAGGTATGACCTAAATCAAATCCCTTACGATTATACAGTGGAAGTAACAAACAGACCCAAGGGATAAGATCTGATAGACAGAGTACCTGGAGAACTATGGACAGAGATTCATGATACTATACAGGAGGCAGTGATCAAGACCATTCCCCAGAAAAAGAAATGCAAAAAGACAAAATGGTTGTCTCAGGAGGCCTTACAAATAGCTGAAAAATAAGAGAAGTGAAAGGGAAAGGATAAAAGGAAAGATATACCCATTTGAATGCAGAGTTCCAAAGAACAGCAAGGAGAGATAAGAAAGCCTTCCTCAGCGATCAATGCAAAGAAATAGAGGAAAACAATAGAATGGGAAAGACTAGAGATCTCTTCAAGAAAATTAGAGATGACAAGCAAACATTTCATGCAAAGACGGGCACAATAAAGGACAGATGGTATGGACCTTACAGAAGCAGAATATATTACGAAGAGGTGGCAAGAATACACAGAAGAACTACACAAAAAAGACCTTCATGATCCAGATAATCACAATGATGTGATTATTCACCTAGAGCCAGACATCCTAGAATGTAAAGTCAAGTGGGCCTTAGGAAGCATCACTATGAACAAAGCTAGTGGAGGTGATGGAATTCCAGTTGAGCTATTTCAAATCCTAAAAGATGATGCTGTGAAAGTGCTGCACTCAATATGCCAGCAAATTTGGAAAACTTAGCAGTGGCCACAGGATTGGAAAAGGTCAGTTTTCATTCCAATCCCAAAGAAAGGGAATGCCAAAGAATGTTCAAAATACCACATAATTGCACTCATCTCACATGCTAGCAAAATAATGCTCAGAATTCTCCAAGCCAGGCTTCAACAGTATATGAACTGTGAACTTCCAGATATTCAAGATGGATTTAGAAAAGGCAGAGGAACCAGAGATCGAAGTGCCAATACTTGCTGGATCATCAAAAAAGTAAGAGAGTTTGAGAAAAGCATCTACTTCTGCTTTATTGACTATGCCAAAGCCTTTGACTGTGTGGATCACAACAAAGTGTGAAAAATTCTTAAAGAGATGAGAATAACAGACCACTTTACCTGCCTTCTGAGAAAATTGTATGCAGGTCAAGAAGCAACACTTAGAACTGGACATGGAAAAACAGACTGATTCCAAATCAGGAAAGGAGTATATCAAGGCTATATATTGTCACCCTGCTTATTAATTAATTAATTTATTTTTAATTTTTTTTATTTTTGAAATTTTTATTTTTACTTTATTTTACTTTACAATACTGTATTGGTTTTGCCATACATTGACATGAATCTGCCACGGGTGTACATGAGTTCCCAATCCTGATTCATATATGCAAAGTACATTATGAGAAATGCTGGGCTGGTTGAAGCACAAGCGAGAATCAAGCTTGCAAGGAGAAGTACCAAAAACCTCAGATATGCAGATGACACCATCTTTATGGCAGAAAGTGAAGAAGAACTAAAGAGCCTCTTGATGAAAGTGAAAGAGGAGAGTGAAAAAGTTGGCTTAAAGCTCAACATTCAGAAAACTAAAGATCATGGCATCTGGTCCCATCACTTCTTGGCAAATAGATGAAGAAACAGTGGAAACAGTGACCAACTTTATTTTGGGGGCTCCAAACTCCCTGCATATGGTGACTGTAGACGTGAAATTAAAGAGCTTGCTTCTTGGAAGAAAATCTATGACCACCCTAGACAACATATTATAAAGCAGAGACATTACTTTGCCAACAAAGGTCTATCTAGTCAAGGCTATGGTTTTTCCAGTGGTCATGTATGGATGTGAGAGTTGGGCTATAAAGAAAGCTGAGCACCAAAGAACTGATGCTTTCGAACTGTGGTGTTGGAGAAGACACTTGAGAGTCCCTTAGACAGCAAGGAGATCCAACCAGTCCATCCTAGAGGAAATCAGTCCTGAATATTCATTGGAAGGACTGATGCTGAAGCTGAAACTCCAATACTTTGGCCACCTGATGTGAAGAACTGACTCATTTGAAAAGACCCTGATGCTGGGAAAGATTGAAGGTAGGAGGAGAAGGGGATGACAGAGGATGCGATGGTTGGACGGCATCACCGAGTTGACTGACATGAGTTTGAGCGAGCTACGGGAATTGGTGATGGACAGAGGAGTCTGGTGTACTGCAGTCCACAGAGTCACAAAGAGTCAGATATGAGACTGAGCAACTGAACTTTACTGAACTGAACTGGTAATAATTACACCAGTCAGAATACACTTTTTAAATGTCTGGTTGATCCTATATGTGATGCGTATTGTCTTACTGTTCACACTGTCCACACTTCTCACTGAATCCAGCTATGCAAGGCTTGAGCTAAGAGGCTGGAAGCAGATGCAAGGAGCTGTAGGAGCTACAGACAGGTTTATTCTCTCCTGGCTGGCACAGCAGCCAAAACACAGCCTCTCTCTTGGCTGATGCAGCAGCCATAGCAGCAGCCACATAACCATAAGGAACCCATACAGAGCCATAACATAACCTCATATAACATAATCATGATGTCACTCCGATGCTATACCCAAATATAGCAGCAGCCAGGGCTTTCATAGTGACACAGTAACCCATGACCAAGCAAGTACTTTGTGATGTACATGCACAGTGCCATAAGTGATCAAATATGTTACACAACTGGGCAAAGTCATTGTTTACAGAATATGGGGCAAGAGGGCGTGAGAGCATGGCGTTCCATCTTGTTAATTTCTCCACAGTATGCATTCTAATTTTCCTTCTTTTATGTTTCCCTTCTTGTATGCTTTAAGGATGTGCAGGCCTTCAAGACTCAGGTAAAACCCATATGAATCTTTTAACACAGCCACCAAAGTGACCTCCTTATCTTGGCAAGTGGCATGAAGTGAGATCTTAATTCCCTGCCCAGGAGTTTCATTCAGGGTAGTCTGGATGAAAAACAGGTTTCCTCACCACCAAACCAGCCAAGGCTAGCTAGAAGTTGTTTTCCCCTGGATCTTTGACCCCAGTGAAAAATGCATTTATGATGGAGGCAGAAGCTATGAGAGCAGGTACAGAACTTACAAGAGACAGAGCACTGCAAGTGGGAGAGCACAGAGGGAAAGTTTACTTAGTTCAGATAGAAGCAAGGCAGAGGTGCCATTCAGAGAAAGACAGTGTGGGCGTCATCTCAGGGAGGAGGACTGCAGTAAAGAAGCAGTTACATCATTTATATAGGTCAGTTCTTCTGGGTCTTTGTCTTTCTTCAGATCAGTTATCTAGTTTCTTTTTCCACACCTGACCTACCCTGGGACCCTCCCCTAGGGAGTACGCACGCACCCTTCAGCCAAGATTGATCTTGAAGTGAAGGCTTCTGGGAGGAGCAAGACTCATTATGAATTGAAACTATCCTCTGACTTTTGACTCCAAAGAGCTTTTTTTGCACACATGTAGTGTGGAGATCAGCCCTGGGATTTCTTTGGAAGGAATGATGCTAAGGCTGAAACTCCAGTACTTTGGCCACCTCATGCAAAGAGTTGACTCATTGGAAAAGACTCTGATGCTGGGAGGGGTTGGGGGCAGGAGGAGAAGGAGATCACAGAGGATGAGATGGCTGGTGGCATCACTGACTCGATGGATGTGAATCTGAGTGAACTCTGGGAGTTGGTGATGGACAGGGAGACCTGGCGTGCTGCGATTCATGGGGTCACAAAGAGTCGAACAGAACTGAGTCGGACACGACTGAGCAACTGAACTGAACTGAACTGATGGAAACTGTGAACAATATATTGTATCAATTTGAGTTTGCATTTACTTCTTTTAAAAGTTCCCAGGAAATAAGCTAAAGTGTAGATTAATTCACTTGATCTTTCTAAGTCTAGTCTTTTTAAGTTTAGTCCAGAGTTTCCTTTATTCTAAAGTTTGGTTCTGACTCCTAACGGGGGAGTATTCTACAGTCTTGCCTGGAAAATCCCATGGGTGGAAAAGCCTGGTAGGCTACAGTCCATGGAGTCGTGAAGAGTGGACACGGCTGAGTGACCTCACTTTCACTTGTCATTTTCATGCATTGGAGAAGGAAATGGCAACCCACTCCAGTGTTCTTGCTTGGAGAACCCCAGGGATGGCGGAGCCTGGTGGGTTGTCATCTATGGGGTCGCACAGAGTCGGACACGACTGAAGTGACTTAGCAGCAGCAGCAATGTGTCTCCCTTGTCTTTTACTTAGAAGGGTCTTTGCCTCTGTTCATGCTTGCCATAATTATTCCCTTGAGGTGTTACCAGGAGACAAAGACTATTTACCCTGTTTCTGTTGTCACTTCCAAGAGCAAATGGGGGTGCTGGTTGTAAATTCCTCAACTGGAGTCCACCTATTTCTTGCCTCAGGAAATGCAAAGAGGAGACTGGCTGATTGTAAATATCAAACCTGAAGCCTGTCTATCTATCTCCTACCTCACTCCAACAAAACCATTCATATAGAATACACTATAACCCATGCTGGACTTATGATTCACTTGATATGTAATTCCTTTTTATAGCTCTCATCCTATTCACCAAGGGAGAATAAATTACCCTTAGTTTGAAACTTTTCTTTTAATCTCCCCTTGTGTTCTTTAGATTCAGAAGAATAGCTGAAATTTAATGCTAAGTGAACACTTTTTCAGGGCCTTCCTGGCATGAAACTAAAGATGAGTCATAATATTCCAGCTTGTTGCTAATGGAGCAAACACTGAAAAAGATATAGGAAACATTAAGAAAAATATTTCTCCGCAGCTTACAGGTATCAATAATCAATTGCACTTTAACATAAGTAAGAAGTTTGAGTGGGTCACAAAGAACACACTTATACTAACAGACCTGTCTTCTGCTGTTGCAAGGAAGCACTGACTCGTTATGTCTGTATCTTTTACTTAACCTTTGCTTACTGTTGCTGTTGTTCACTAAAAAGATACTGTTTGCACATAATGGCCTGCCTCAGGGAACCCTGCCCCTCTATCTAAATATTAAACCAAACTGTCTTTTTGTTCAGGACCCTTGTCCACCTGTGAGTGGCTTCAGGAACGAGGAAATTAACACATTCCCTCCCTGAGGCTTGCCATTCTAGGAGATATTTCCAAGATTGATAGTCTTTTTACTTTATTTCCTCACCTGCCCCCTTCTCTGCTCTATAAATGAACTTGGCATCCAGACCCCAACAAGATGGTTATTTTGAGATATTATTAATAGTCTTCCACCTTCTCTTATCAGCCATCTTTCCAAATGAAGTCGTATTTCCAAATGAAGTCGTATTTCTTGCCTTAATACTTTGTCTCTTGGTTAACTGGCATGTTGTGAGGCAAGCAGAGGACAAGTTAACACTGCCTCCTGTGATGATTTCATGATCAAAGCACTGCTGTCTGCATTCCAGCTGCAGAGACCCTTGTTTGACTGCCCAGAGAAGGCCAGGAATTCACAGTCCATCCTGACTTGATCGGGGTCTTTCTACTAGGACTTATCCTTCTGTGAGCAGAAACATGTCTGGGGCATGAGACAGGAAGACCACTTGTCAACCCAGAGTCTACGAAAACCTAAAGTGTTTCTTATATCCATCCCTCTCTTTGTTCCCATCCTGAAAATCCCTTAACTCTTTTTTTTTTTTCTTTTTCTCTTATCCTTGGTTGTGCTTTTGAAGTAGGAAACAGACAGAACAGGCTCTATCTTGAAAACAGGACTCCATCTTGGCCTGGACTGTGGACTTTGAGCTATATGCCCAGTATCTTTGGAAACAACATACCAACTGGAAAACCAGACCCTCCCAGATGGAAGAGCCCTAGGGCTCAACCTGGACTCTCTGTCACTTAAAAGAAGACCTTAATTATCTGTGTAAATGAATAGAATCATAAATTCTAATATATTTATTAGGGTATGACCACAGGCCTATTGATAATTGTCCTCTGTTAACTACCTAGGCTTAAGGCATATGAATCGTGGGTTAACTTTGACTGTCTTTCTTTTCCTTTGTTCAGACTAGTTTTAGGGAATTTGGGGAGGTGGGCTGGACATGTACACTTAGGGAACATAACTGGTCACGGTCCTTGGCTAAGAGGAGATGCTGCCTTAGGCCCGCTGGTGTAATAAACTGCACTCCACTATCTGCATTGTCCCTCTGAGTGAGTGTGTTTCCCAGAACGAGTGGCTACAATACTTTCTCTTTTGTTTAACTTCCAGCATGAATCATCACTCATCCAATGTCCATTAACTCTATCACCTAGTTCTTTAGGTTGGGCAAAAGGAGGGAGGAAGGGCTCTTTTTACCTAATCTCAGGGTGTAATAGAAAGAAACCAACCCACATTTTTATATTGTAGAAAGCTATCCTCTTTCCAGTGTCCCTTCTGTATGCTGTTATTGCGACGCTATGGACTGTAGCCCACCAGGCTTCTCTATCCATGGGGTTCTCTGGACAATACGACTGGAGTGGGTTGCCATGCCCTCCACTGGGGGATCTTCCAAACCCAAAAATCAACCTCACGTCTCTTATGTCGTCTGCCTTGGCAAGCAGGTTCTTTACCACTAGCGCCACCCATGAAGCCCCATTAATAAAAGAGTGTCTATTTAATTTTCCATGTAAAATATTTTATAAAATGTAAGTCTATATTTAAGATATACACCCATTGAGCTGCAAAGCTGGCTTTGGACTGTGGCAAATTCATGAAGTTAGCTGCTCAGTGAAGGAAGTTTCTTNACTAGCGCCACCCATGAAGCCCCATTAATAAAAGAGTGTCTATTTAATTTTCCATGTAAAATATTTTATAAAATGTAAGTCTATATTTAAGATATACACCCATTGAGCTGCAAAGCTGGCTTTGGACTGTGGCAAATTCATGAAGTTAGCTGCTCAGTGAAGGACATTTCCTGGGAGACAGCCCAGGTACTTTTCCTAGTGACATCACTCAATTTAACATGTGTTGGGTGCTTTTATTATTATTTTTTTTTAGATTTGTACCTATAGAAAATGATAATGTATATATTAGGGTGTGTTACTGAACAGGACTGCTACCCTATGAACTAATTGAGAGAAGTCGGATAATAAGATGTTTAGTTGCATAAGGGATGAATCAGAGAATGCCTGGGAGCCATGAAATTTTGATAAAATACCCAGGTGAGAAGGAGTCTATATGTCAGGGGAATTATCATAGCATGAAGAAACCAGTTGTCCTGGATACAGGGTACATAAAATTAAAATGTAGAAAATGAGGTGGGACAGTTTCAAAGACAATTTCAGCTACTTCAAAATGGTGCCCAGAAATATCTTTATCCTAAGTAATAAGTATGAGTTATTTTTCTGTATTTTTCATTCTTTCTTCCTCCTTTTATTTCATTTCCCCTTCACTATATCTTTCCAGTAGTAAATATTCCATATTTTCCTTTAAATACTGGACTTTTGAAGGTGTATATGAGAGTTATAGCACTGTACTACAAGATAAAATCTCTCTTTGGAATTCCAGAAACACTTCAGCTCAATCCTGTATGTCTAAAACAGAACATATTCTCTTATGAGATCAGCCACCTCTACCAATGAACTTTGGCTTTTCCTTTATGACATTTTTCAGTGGATTACTTCCCATCTAGCAGTCCAAGGTAGAAAACTGAGGTTCATCCTTTTTTCTTTCCCTCAAGCTTCAGTCAGTATTTCTCAAGATTTGTTGATATTCCTTCCTAATTAACCCTTGCAGATCCCTCTCACTTGCAGTCTTACTAATTTGTACCTTGGGACAAGCTTTCACCATGCCTTGTCTGGAATATTTAAATCAGAAATGAACTGAATACATCAGCTCAAGGAGATTCATTTTAGTGCCAGATGCAGAGAATACCCAAGATGCAAAGAATGAATATATATCAATATATAATAGACCTGTGGTTTTCTTTATTCCTTTAACAGATGCATTTGCATGCCTACTTTGAATAGACTTGGTACTGAGCAATGGGGATTCAACAGTGACCAAAAGACTATTTCTTGTCCTCAGGGAGTTGAAATCCTATTTGAGACAGACCCATGAGAAACAGATAAAATGATTACACATTGTGATAAGGGCTCATTAGGAAACAATCCAATGTAACTATTGAAGTGAGGTGAGGAGAAAATGGAGAGACAAGAGCATAGTCTTCAAAAGCAATTTTGGGAAGTAATTTGAATTAAGCATTCTCCTTAACTGTAAGTGTCTCTGGACTCCTCAGTTCTTATACACCATTTCCCACTACATTTTAAGGGAGTTCAATAAATTCATACTGTCTTCTGCATATCCAGCAACATGTACATCTTAGCACTATGACATCACTGAAGTAGATACCCTTCCTCTACCACAGTCTACATATCATGTACTTCAGTTTCATTTTGCTTTGTTTAAAAATAAGCCTAGAATAATTTAGCAAATAAGGGATATTCATGCAAGCAACCTAATGTTTCATAATTATATAAGAATGAAAAATTAATTGCTTCAAGAAACAGTGCTCATATCTGACCTCAAATAATTTTCTATTGACTAACCTTTGATCCAGTGTCACAGAAGTGCATGTTTGGGCACTCAGTTCAGTTCAGTTGCTCAGTTGTGTCTGACTCTTTGTGACCCCATGAATCACAGCACACCAGGCCTCCCTGTTCGTCACCAACTCCTGGGGTTTACTCAAACTCATATCCATCGAGTCAGTGATGCCATCCAGCCATCTCATCCTCTGTCGTCCCCTTCTCTAGCTTTTTCAATTAATACACAAGATCTTAAAAGTTAAACTCATGGGTTTAGAATAAGTCCTTTAAATAATTATTTTGGAAAAAAGCAGAGATAAGTTTTCATCATCTGTTGTCCACTGAAGGAGAAAAAAAAAAAATCTAATGTCAGCTTAAAAAATAGTCACAACCTAAAATTTTTGAGCTGTGCTTTATTCAGTGGGAAATTTTAGGACTTCAAGCCTAGGACATAGCATCCCAAATAACCCTGAGAGAACTGCTCTGAGGAGGTGAGGAGAAGAGCCAGGTTTTATAGAAGTTGGTAGTCTGAACATCAAAAGATTATTGTTAATTAAAGAAAACCAGATATCCCAAGTTAAGGGATTTAGCCCTTTTCTATATATGGGAAGACAAAAGAGTTGGTATGCATCTCAGCTATCCTGGGATCAGTATCTTATGTTTTTCACATCCTGAGTGCCCTTGGACTCACCGTTGGGAGTGGCTGCAGCCTGATGGATGCCAGGTCACAGGTATTCGTCTCCTTCCTGAGTACTCTTAGGGCTCAGGAATTCACATTTGAAGGGCCACTAATGACTGTGACATCCTTGTTTACTGATATGGCAGAAAATATTCCATTTCTAAGTAATGTTATCAATTAGAGGTTAATAGCCTATTGTAAACTTTTAACTTTCATCCACTGCCCAAGTTCAGTGTAGATTTGCATTAAAGGGAAAGGTTTTGGAGATTCAATCATATTAAAGATCAAATGTTTTGCCAAAATATGAGTACAGGAGGTTTACAAAAAAAAAAAAAAACAAAGAAAAAAAACCACTCTAAGTACTTTTACTGTAACCCTTCCTTAATGTTAAAGGAAAAGGTAATATTTGACCAAGGAAGTTAAAGGGGCAAACTCATGTTAGACTTCCTTGCTGATAGAAGTTAACATCACTCCCTTTAATGTCTAAGTAGCTCTTTAACACTCAGAGATTTAAGTGCTGGATTTAGAAAAAGAAAGGAAAGAATTTTAAAAGGTGTTAACTTCATCTTGTGCCATGAAAAAGGAGATGTTTAATTAAACCACTGGTAGTTCTTGGGTGGTTTTCAGCTTAGTTTTATACTTTTGAGATGAAAGAGTACATGCAAAATTATGTACAAAGTACCTTTTACAAACTTTGGAAAGGTCAAGGAGAAAATAACTGGATTTCAAAAGCTGAACTTTTCAAGGTTTTTCTCTGATTTTTCTAAAACAAGATAGCCTCCTCCTCCTCTTAATAGTTCTTCAAGGCCCTTTTAGTAGCCAAAAATCTTTGTTCTTTTTTTTTTAAGCAGCTTTGTAACAGAAGAACTAAAAATTAATTATGGCTATGGAACTTTTACACAGAAGAGTTTAAAAAGCACAGACGTAAAGAAGGGAAAAGATGAGGGCCCATTTATCTTATATTGACAGGACTAGCTTCAAACGATGACCTTGAATCATAATCATCCTAATGAGCTCAAAATATTTCACTTTAACAAGTGAAACTATAATCAAATCAGTTTCTGAAAGCTCTACTAATGAGCATTTCCTTTGATGAAAACATGGTTAACTGTCTTAGTCTGCAGGAGGTGCACTACAGTAAGGGGCCAGCTCCTGACAACTCATTAGCTGACCTGGGGAGAGAGTAATTTGAATGCTTTTGATAAAAATTTCAAGGCTTTTTTTAACTTAAATTACAATTTATGCACTTTTATAAATAGTATAATTTTTCTAAGTTGGAGGAAACTAGCAAGAAGACTTCAAAGCTGTGGAACAAAGTTTGTTTACCACATTTGGTCTGTTGTAGCCTCAGAACCAGGAAGGGGAAATATGTTTAATCAGTGACTGGTAACTTGGGGCCAATCCTTATATTGTATTTTTGCAGGCTGTACTATTACAGGTTGGTATGATGTTAAACACACTTGACGGAGCTGCATTTTGTAAGATTTAGGATTGAAGATTGCAAGTCATTACTACTTATTTTGAGTTTGATGAATATCTTCTGAAACTTCTTTCTTTAGCACAACAGATCACTCAATTTACTTTAAGCAGCAACATAAACTGAAATGAGATCAAAATGTAGAAATGTGGTTTATTTTTATTTTCACTACTTGTCAAGAATACCATTTCCCAATTAGAATTATTCATCATTTTAAGGGCTGTTCTACTCTATTCAGCATCTAGAAACGATCTCTCTCTCTCTGTCTCTGTCTCTCTCTCTCTCAATTTCTCTCTCCCTGCAGAGCCGACTTGCTATCAAAGCAGAATATAAAACACAAGAACAGTTCAGCTTCTTGAAGTATCACCGGCAGATCTGCATTGCAGATCTTTATTGCATCAGAGATCCAGGTAACTCCTCATCCCCTCCCTCCCTCCAAGCTCCCTTTGCTATTGAGGGGTGTTCTACTTTCTTTCTATTTGCCATCTTTTCTCCCTGTGTTCTGCAAGGCAAATCACTGAGACGGTTTGTGTCACAGGCACAAGAGACACTGTTCTCAACTGTCAAGTGTCTGATCTCTCTTTGTCTCTGTTTTGCTCTCACTCCCTCTTCTCCTTGACATGGGTTGAGAAATGAAAATATTCCCAATATTCTGGAAGACAAATTACTAAATGGAGAGGTAGAACATCAAAAAAGAGACAATTTTACTTCTCAGAATTATCACCTGCTTTTTCCAAATAATATTTTTTAAGATGGGCACCCCCCAAAAGAAAAGTATTTTGATCTCATTGTGCATATGCATGTATATAAAAACATATACAGTCAATTATTGTTTTTCATAAGAGTTAATATTCTCTAAAGTCACTGTGAACACTAAGTTAGAAAACACTGAACCATAGGTTCTAGAAAGAACATAGGATTGGGTTCCTGTGAGCCTCTGGTCACATGACAACATTTTCATCACCTGATCAATGCACAGTCTTGTTTTATGTGTGTTTCTATTTAAAGACACCTTCAGTTCAGTTGAGTTCAGTTCAGTCACTCAGTTGTGTCTGACTCTTTACAATCTCATGAATCACAGCACGCCAGGCCTCCTTGTCCATCACCAACTCCCGGAGTTCACTCAGACTCACGTCCATTAAGTCAGTGATGCCATCCAGCCATCTCATCCTCTGTTGTCCCCTTCTCCTCCTGCCCCCAATCCCTCCCAGCATCACACTCTTTTCCAATGAGTCAACTCTTTGTATCAGGTGGTCAAAGTACTGGAGTTTCAGCTTTAGCATCATTCCTTCCAAAGAACACTCAGGACTGATCTCCTTTAGAATGGACTGGTTGGATCTCCTTGCTGTCCAAGGCACTGTCAAGAGTCTTCTCCAACACCACAGTTCAAAAGCATCAATTCTTTGGTGCTCAGCTTTCTTCACAGTCCAACTCTCACATCCATACATGACCACCAGAAAAACCATAACCTTGACTACACGGACCTTTGTTAGCAANTCCTTGCTGTCCAAGGCACTGTCAAGAGTCTTCTCCAACACCACAGTTCAAAAGCATCAATTCTTTGGTGCTCAGCTTTCTTCACAGTCCAACTCTCACATCCATACATGACCACCAGAAAAACCATAACCTTGACTACACGGACCTTTGTTAGCAAAGTAATGTCTCTGTTTTTCAATATGCTATCTAGTTTGGTCATAACTTTTCTTCTAAGGAGTAAGCATCTCTTAATTTCATGGCTGCAATTACCATCTGCAGTTATTTTTGGAGCCCAGAAAAATAAAGTCAACCACTGTTTCCACTGTTTCCCCATCTATTTCCCATGAAGTGATGGGACCAGATGTCATGATCTTAGTTTTCTGAATGTTGAGCTTTAAGCCAACTTTTTCACTCTCCTCTTTCA
>SJYA01002830.1:564028-661394 GCA_006410615.1 Neotragus moschatus | reverse complement strand
AAAAAAAAGTATTTAAATACTTATTGAAATGCTATGGAAGACTTTATTCAAGACTATTGGATTTGGGTACTATGATAGAGATGAAATAGGGCTCAACTCTGAATACAACATGGACACATGACGATTTATGGACAACAGAGTGAGAGTGTCGGTGGATAAAAAATTCCTAAGAGGAGGGACTTCCTTGGTAGTCCAGGGGTTAAAACTCTGTACTTCCAATGCAGGTGGTGTGGGTTCCATCCCTAGTGGGGAAACTACAATCCACATGCTATATGGCAAAAATAAATAAATAAATAAATAAGGAAAAAATAAAATTGCTAAGAGGAGATTGAGGATAGGAAGAGTCTTACTGAACTACCAAGATTCTTGTTACCAGCAGGGCATTGATTTACACCACGAAAGTGGGAGATTAGGAACTTGATCAGATGTCAAGTGTGGCCAGATATCAAGGTGGAAGGATTCTCCCTAAACTGACTTAAAGAGAAGTATTTTCTGAGACTGCTCTAGGCAGACCAAAGACAGGAGAAGGTCAAAGCTTAGTCCAAAAGAGGGTTCAGAGGGGGCCGATTAAACTTTAGTCATGGAGAGAGTCTTTATCAGACAACAGCACTATAACTTATACCTGAACAAAGCTTACCTAGCATACATAACAGTAGTCCACATGCCCCATCCTTATTTTTGCTTTTTTTTTTTTTTTGGTACTTGCCTAAAGTCAACCATGGTTTGAAATTATTAAATGGAAAATTCCAGAAATATACAACTCAAAAGGTTTAAATTCTGTGCCATTCTAAACAGCTTGATAAAATCTTTTGTTGTCCTGCTCCATCCCACCAGGAATGTGAATCGACCCTCCATCCAGCTTATCCAAAATATGGGTCACTTAGGAGCCCTTCTTGATTATCAGGCTGCTTGTTGAAGTATTGCAGTGCTTGCATTGAAAGTGAAAGTGAAGTCACTCAGTAGTGTCCTACTGTTTGTGACCCCATGGACTATAGCCTATTGCCCATGGGATTGTCCAGGCAAGAATATTGGAGTGGGTTGTCATTTCCTTCTCCAGGGGATCTTCCCGACCCAGGGATTGAACCCAGGTTTTCCACATTGTAGGCAGATGCTTTAACCTCTAGCATTGAAGTAACCCTTAATTTACTTCATAATGACCCCAAAGTACAAAAATAGTGATGCTGGTAATTCAGATATGCCAGAGAGAACCTGTAGAATGTTTCCAGTCACTGAAAAGGTGAAAGCTTTCGACATAAGAAGAAAAGAAAAAAGATATTTTCTGAGGTTTCTAAGATCCACTCTAAGAAATTCTACCTGTGAAATTGTAAAGAAGGAAAAAGAACTTGACACTAGTTTGGCTGTCACACCTCAAACCGCAAAAATGATGGCCACAGTGCATGATAAGTGTTTAGTTATGAGGGAAAGGAATTAAATTTGTCCATCAAGATGGACATTTAGAAAGAGTAAAAGTCATTCACATAATCTTTACTATAGTATATTGCTATAATTGATCTATTTATTTATTCCTTTGGACTGCAGCCTTCCCGGCTCTTTTGTACATGGGATTTTTCAGGTAAGAATACTGGAGTGGGGTGTCATTTCCTCCTCCAGGGGATCTTTCCTACCCAGGGATTGAACTTGCGTCCCCTGCATTACAGGCAGATTCTTTACCACTGAGCCACTGGGGAAACCCCATCTATTTATTACTATATATTTATCATTACATTTATTACATACTTATTATTAATCATTTATTGTGCCTGACTATCACAGGTTTTATGTATAGGAAAAACACAGCATATATGGGATTTGGTATTATCTGTGGTTTCAGGCCTTCACTGGGGGTCTTGGAATATATCCTCCATGGGTGAAGGGGATGATTTTATTTTCTCAGTAAAGCACATCACTGACTTCTTGCACTAGGAATATTAGAGACCTCTTCAGTATTACACTTGGGTGGCATTTTAAACAGTAAAATCACTGACAAAAAGTACAAAAATGTGGCACTAAATAGTCCTTCAAAAGGATACTTGTTTACAGTAGAAGAGCTGGAACAGGAAGGCAGAGAATAGCTCTGCTTTACCTCAGTTTGTACTGCATGCTTCCAGCAATCCAAATATTTTCTTCCTGCACAAATCATCCAGAAAAGACCATTAAAGCACACGAACATGAACGTGGAGGGAACAAATACATTTTAGTTAGTTGGATAATTCAGAAGCAAAGAATCTGCAAATATTGAGAACTGACTATACACACACACATACAGGCATATATAAACATAGAAATAGATAAATATTAATATAATAATATACAAATACATATATGAAGTATATATTACTCATTTTAATTAAATAATATTAAGTTTTTAAAAACAGAGTAAGGTGTAAATTCTTCATCATTCTTTTTTTTACTGACCGAGAGTGGGAAGCACTACTTTTGAAAATATGAGAAAATTCAACCCAACACAAATTAAGTAATAAAAGTGCAAATGTGAAGAATAGAAAATAGAATATGTTAGCCTAATAATTCTATAATTGGCTTAAAAACATACTAATTTGATAAAAATCTAACTCTCTAAAGCAGAAAAATCTATTATTATTTTTCCTAATAATTTTTCATAATTATAATCAATATTACAGATTTAGGAAAGTAAACATTAGTAAATTCTTTAATGATGAGACTGAATAAAGATTTTTTTCCTAATGTGGCTTCTATTGCTAACTGTGCCCATCTGAGATGCTGTTAGTCTTAGGAGTCAGGGCTTCTTTGCTTAGCCACTCCCTGTTAGTCATGGGTAGAGCATATTACTCTCAACCTGTTCTCCAAATGGGAGGAAGTAAAAGTGGTCTTTCTTTTGGAAAACAAGAGACTCAAGTCAGGTGCTGGAGTCCAGCTCCAGCAGCCAGGGGATCAGCCTGAAGAGATGAGTGGTGTCAAGCGGGAAATGATGTAGCCTCTGACTCAGGGTATGGGACTAAATGTTTATTTCAAGCATCAGTTTCTCTTTTATACTTTTTCAAAAGCATTAGGTCATAGATTTGACATTTTCAGTTCTCCCTCACCCAGATTATTGTCTCATTGTTGCCCTTCAAACAGAGTTCCTGCTTCAGTGATTCTCTCAGAATCCTGTTTACTTGTGATTACATTGTAACTCCTGCTTATGTCTGGGCTGCATACCACATTCCTCAGTTTATTTCTTATCTTTCTAAATCCTGCTTGCCCCTAATATCCTAAGCTCACTATCTCCTAAAAAGGCTTCTAACTATTCCAAATTATTCCTAAAGCCTAAACTCAGCAAACTTCTTTTGCCATAAACATCTCCCTCACAAACAGGTCTCAGATAACAATCTTTCCCATGGCCTCAAGCTGTGGCCTACTTTGCAAAAATCCTTGAACAAATGCCAATGGTTACTTTATAGATTATTTTCTGGGCACAACTGCAGAAGGCTTTGTGCTTTCTTATGCTTCTCTCAAGAACAATAAGCACCTTAACATTCTTTCCAGCCAACTCAACCGAAGAAAGGAAGAAACAAATCAGAATCACAAGAGCTAACTCCTTTATCCCGGTCAGTGCCTGTGGAATGAGGAGAGAGGGCTGGGGCCACACCTCCATTTTGTCAGTAATGCCGAATGCGCCTCCCGACAGTCAAGCAGAAGTTATCTCCTTCCAATACAGCCACAATGGCACTTCTGGAGTGGTAGAGACAGCACCCAGATGCCTACACCCTAGATATGTCTCCTCTATTAATAGGAACTTATCATGAGGCTCTTGGTTAAAGAAGCTGTTTCCAGTTGGCCTGATAAAACCTATACTCCAAGCTTCTGATTCACTACACATAATCAGAGCAGTTTTGTCATCCCATGCATTTTCCAAGTTACTCAGTTCTCATATTCACTGCTATAGTCATTATTCATATTTGGTACTCAAGTATGTTAGAGAGGTCTCCTTCCCTATTGGGCTGCTAAGCAACTTTATGAAACTATAAAAAAATCTATAAAGTTTCTCATCTCTCTTTCCTGGAGGGACATGTCTTAGTGTGAGCAATTTACATTTTCCCTCTCAAGGGAAATGTTATCTAAACTCAATGTGTAGAAGTTAAGAGGAAATAGTTTGTCTACAAGGAAGAGGAAGGTGGGAAAGAGCTCTTGTAGAGCCTGTGGTCACCTCTTCTGTGCCTTTGTCCAGATCTTCCCATCCCCAAACTCAGACAGGGCAAGAGATTCAGTTCTGTAGGGGTGGAGCAAGAGGGGATTAGAGAAGCTGGACACAAATTCCTTTCGTACTTTGTGTGATTTATAAAGCCTGAGGAAACCTTGGGTTGGAGATTGTGAATGTACTTCTTCTGTCAGTCAGTGGTCAGTGAAGTTGCTCGTACATAGCTATTTTGCTAGCATTTCGTGGAACTGTAACAGAAAGAATTTGTGCTTACCTTAGATATTTTTAATAAATTTTTTCTCATTTTTTTTTAATTTATAAAAGGAAATCCTCCTGTTGTTAATTTTTTTTTCCAAGGGGGATTTAAATAAATCATTCATATACTTTTTAATCTTACTATAGATAAATATGTCACCTTCTACATGATTAAAAGTACATGTGTCATAAGGTGTTTAACTTGCTATACCAAATTAAATTTTAAGGTCACATTAAATTTTATAATGAAAGTCACTGTGTAGGAAAAATGATAAACTTTTGAAAAATTCACTTCTATGATAAACTTTCTAGAAGTATGTAAACAGTATTTTATTGAAGTATTTTTTGGATTTAGATTTTTTCAATATGAATTATTTATTGATGAGCATTCATTTCTCTTTCAGATCTGAATTTTATATACTCTTCAATAACCAATGGCACTGCAGAGGTTCCTTCTGTTACTTTTATTGTGTGTATGTTTGCTTGAACACTTATTAGTCTGCTAATTAATCTGGCGAATTTCTTGGTTGTGTAAGTTACGGGACAACATATAGAGACATTACTTTATTACATTTCTTACTAAGTGGTATACTATTCTCACTTCAAGTGTTGGCAGTTCAAGAATCTCACCTACTCAAAAATTGTAAGTCAATTTTACAAAATAACATTAGCCAATCAGGTGTTAGATGCCAGGATTTTAGCTTGAAGTGACTCAATTCCTATAGTACACACACACAAAAAAAACCTTCAATTTCTAATTTGTGGTTTTCTGTTTTATATGCTATTTTGATTTTTAGTTTTTAAACTAAATATGAAATCTATATCATTCCTGGTTTAAAAAATTTTAATGGAATATCNAGGTGTTAGATGCCAGGATTTTAGCTTGAAGTGACTCAATTCCTATAGTACACACACACAAAAAAAACCTTCAATTTCTAATTTGTGGTTTTCTGTTTTATATGCTATTTTGATTTTTAGTTTTTAAACTAAATATGAAATCTATATCATTCCTGGTTTAAAAAATTTTAGTGGAATATCCTGATAATGCTTCCATGTTGAACTTATATATACTCCTATTATAAAACTTTAAAATGGTAAATTTAAAATCTGCATTTAAATGCAGATTTTAAATTTTGCTAATTTTGACAGACACCTTTCCAAAGTAGTTGTATCAGTTTACAGTTATACTAAAATTGTACAAAGTGTAGCTTTCCTATACCCTGGTCAGCACAGAGTGTCATCAGATATTTTAGCAATTGACAAGCTGATAACGAGAGAAAGTTGTTTTCTTGCTCTTTTAGTTTTCATTTAATTATTGTAAGTGAAGGCAGAAAATAGTTTTTCACTGTCAGAAAAGTTAGGCAAAGAGGCTTTGTGACTGTGTCCATAATAATATTTCCAGAAAAGTTTTGAGAAAAATGTATGGTCATGTTTTGGTCATTTTTGCTTTAATATAAATGCTTCAAAAGAAAGAAAAATATGTTTGGTTTTATCTTTATATTTCTTCATAGAAAGAGATTTAACATCCTCTGAATTCCAATCCCAAATCCAGGATCCACTTTCAGTGTTTGTCAGCCTTAGTAGTGTTTATTGTGTGGTAACGTAACAGCTATTTTGCTGTTGTTCCAAACTTTTTTTTAATTTATGTACTTTTTAATGATAGGTACATTATTTTCCTGCTAACAATTCAATTATTAAAATATAAGCTGATAATGACATAGCCAATTAGTGAAAATTCAACTTCAATGAAATCTTGCTTATTAAAAAGTCACAAGGAAATATTATACAGTGAGATTCTGGGTTTCTTTCTTTATCAGAGCATTAGTATGGAGAATGGAGAAAAGATGCTCCTATTGGCACTGTCTTTCCTTAGTGATTTAATGAGGTTCTTTTAGTTTATACATCATTCTTTGGCTACAGTCCATCAGAAACTTCAGGTACAAAAATTAGCCATCACACATCAATTAGACAGCACACAAAAGCTGACAATTGCATTTGTGCCTTGATGTTCTAACCAAAAGGATATCAGTGGAGAGGCAAATAAGACAGTCAAAATAAAATTCATACACTTAAAACACACACATACACATACATGCATACTCTTCACTAATGTAAAATTACTGGCATAAATTTTAAACTAAAAAATATCAACTCACACTTTTTGTTTATATGGTTAAAGCTATAATTCATAAATAAACCTTAAGCTGACTTTTGATGAATGTGGAATGCCAATTGTCCTTAATTTAAAAAAAAAAATTACAGAATTTCTTTTTGTAAAGTTTTCAATATCTACAACAAATTTTTGTCAAGGATTTTTAAGTTTCATTTTATCAAGTTTATTTAAAAATTGGAATCACTAGTTTTTGTGAGATCTTACATTTTATTTTCTTCATATATTTTGATATCCTGGAACCTGGTGGGTTATAGTTCATAGGGTTCCAAAGAGTCAGGCACAATTGAAGCAATATAGCACACATGCAGGAAATCATAGGTATTACTGAGAAACCAAGAAGGACTATGGCTTCCTTAATGGAACATTATTTTTGTCTTTTCTTTCTTTTTCCTGGTAAACAAAAATATTATATAATAGAAGACACAGTCCACTAATATGACAAATAAAAGGAAAATATTAGATAAGAAAAACTATTTTCATCATTTTAAGTGTTAGAATTCTTAATAGCATCTAGAGAATTATACTCAATATGAAAATAGCGCAATCCATTAGAAAAGTGGACAAATAACATGAATGGGAATTCACAAAAGAACAAATGTTCAGTGAGTAATAAACACACTAAATAACGTTTTAACTTCACTGTTTATAGATATCAAAACAAAATGCCCTATTTCATCCATCATATTGGAAACCATAAAAATAATGATTAAAAATTAATATTGCTCAGGTGGAGACAGATGGAATTATCTACACCCTGACGGTAGAAGTATACCTCAAAACTCCTAAAGCATTCATTCCTAACAGCTCTACTTCTAACTATTAGGACTAAAGAAATGAATGATATATGTATAACGCTGACTATTATAGTCAAGTTTATAAAAATCCTGAAGTAAAGTAAAAGCACTTACATATTTTCAGGTATTTAGGACACAAATTATAGTAATTTAAAGGACTAATCTAGGTCTCATTTCACTAATATGAAAGATATATCCAAAACAAATGCTCTAGAAAATCATGAATCATCTCTAAATTGTTTGACACTTTTAGGTTGAACAATATTACATTTATAATGAAATCTATTTAAGAAAACAATTTTTATTATAACAAAAAGAAGAAATAATATTTGCTTTGCTCCACCCCACATTATTTTCAAGGTGTCTTATTCTATCTTTTCTCAGCCATAACTGTAAGAATATACCCAATCTTTTACCTTCTTATCTATTGGATCTACTTCTGTATAGAATTACATCAAATTATTATCTCTCTTCAAGAAAGTATTTTACAATGTGAACTTTCACAAGGCCTTATCAGTTTCTTTTCTAGGTTACGTGAGCTCAATTTCTGAAACACCATGGTTTCCAATCTCTTCAACAGTCTAGTCACCCTCTAGGTGTAATCCACCTTTTCAGTAACTCTTAAAATGCAGCCTACAGAACTGAATATAATATACAAGACACAGCCTGAACAGTTCAGATTATAGTGAAACTATTACCACCCTTGAACTTGACTCTCTACCTCTATTAATGAATTTTAAGAATGCATTAACTTTTTTAAGCATCTGTTAGCATCATACTGGATCATATTGAGCAGGTAGGCAAATAAAACCACAGGAATTTTGTCATAAATTTCCTTTTCCTGTAAATGTGCAATAAACAAGAGTTTATAATAACTCTATAAATTTTCATTTTATTAGTTTCAGCCCATAGCTTCAAACTGGAAAGATCTTTCTTCAGGGATGTGACTATCATCTAAACTAATAGCCACCCTTTCTAACTTTGTATTTATTACCTGCAAAAGTGCTCAGCATTTCTTCTTCCACCATTCTAACCACTGAACAAACTGTTGAACAAAAGAAAGCCAAGTGGAGAATCCCAACTCCAGAGATCTCTGTAAAGCTGGGCATCAATCCATTACTAGATACTCTTTGGGTAAATGTTCAGTTAGCAATGAATTAGTAGATTGCTCATATTTTCCCATCTTGCCTTTAAGAAAATAAGAGAGTCATCATGGAATGTGTTGCATACATACAGATATGCATTTCCCAGCAACCTTTTTAGGATAGTATACAGGACATACTGTTTGGCATAAATGAACAGAATATAGCACCACTTGATCTGACTTCTAGGGATGTAAATCTTTGACCCTGTGGACCTGAACATCCCATCTCCTGTTTGCTTACCCAATTACAATGAGAACTCTCATGTCTTCTCAATTCTATTTAAATAAATCCATTTTAGTTGNCACTAAAATATGTTGAAATGTCTGAAATTTAGGCAGCTAACTTTCTATCAGGCTCCTGTGTTCTAGAGATATAATATTTATAATCCAACTTGCTGATCAAAAAGCCAAAATAAGATTTTAATTGAAACTTCTATGATCCATCATGAACTATAATCATAAATAAAACTAACATCTCTTACAGAAGATCTTTGGTTACTACTAATTGAGACTCTGGGCTTTGACAAACACACTTCCTTTACTATATTAAAAATATATGTCAGGGTCTGTGATTAGGCCTCTTCCTGTTAAAAAATGTTTCATTTGCAAACCGCCATATACTACTAAGAAAATGGCACAATTTAATTTAAAAAATAGCAGTAGAAAGTTATGTCACTATTATCACGTTTGCTTTTCTGCAATATTTTGTGCAATCATTAAAAGCAAGGCAACAGTAGTATTTTAGCCATCCTGATACCTAGAATATTTCTATTACTTTGGCTAGGAACGTTTTCCTTGGATGATTGGTTGACAATATCCAAAGGATAATTTCAGGTTCTGAAGAATTAAACACAGGTCTATTTTTATGAGGTGGGACAGATTGGAAACCGTTCTCTTTGGTTGTTCCAGTGAAATTGGAAATGAAAAGAATGTGTGTTAGATGAGGGACGAGTGTCATGAACCCCATCTGAATTATATTTCATGCCCCTCTTTATAGCCTAATGTTCAACTATATCCATTTTCGTGGCAGTATTGCACTCATCAAAAACAAGTTATTGACACTTATATCTCCTATATAAATCAAATCAGGCAGACAAAGCAAAGAAGGTGGTTTCAGAGAGAATGGATGATGGAGTCGAATAATGTATTTGTTTTTCACGTCTAGGATATCACTTTAATACTATCCTGAAACAATGGCACAAAATCATTTCAATTACATGATCTTAAAATAAGATATAAAGCAAATTCCGGTGATCTCATTCTGTCTGGTGTGTCAAGAGTTGACAGCACAAAATTGAGCAGAAATAGTTTAAATTTAGCAGTCTTCACATATGTGTACAAGGACTGGAAGCAGAAATTGGATTTGCTTCAGTGGAGTCAATTAAGAAAGACTCAACAAGAGGAAGGGTTGAAGAGCCTTGACAGGGCACTGGGAATTCTGTGAATATTGACTGGCACTGGCTTGGGTACCAATTAAGCAAGGCATTCTGGCTTCTAACATTAATGTTTCCTACCAAGAAATTATGCTAATAGATAAATGATGGTTATATTACACAAATAATGATGATGATGATGATGGTAAAAGACAAATGTAATAGACATGTTCATCAACCATGAGCTACCAAATGGCTCTGTCAGTTCACTCTTATTTTTAAGATCTCTGGGCATACAGTTTACTTCACACAGCTCTTCTGTGGGGAACCCAGTCATCACATTTCATTCCATTTCCATGGTGGTGTTCACATGTTTGCTCTGCTCTTGAATTCAGAGGTGGCTAAGAGTAAAGCAAATTTTTCTCTTTATCATACTTAAGGCAAATTATTTAGCTTCCTCTGGCTTACTCAGCCTGCCATTCACTTTCCTTCCCTTGCCCATCAGTTCTGAGATTTCCGAAGTTAGGCTGGAGTCATTTGTGTCATTAGTAAATAGGTACCTGAAATAAAAAGCAGTGAGAAGTTGTAGTGAGGAGAATATGTTAATCAAAACAAATCAATACCCAGGCCCGTTGTTTGATGCTTATTTCATTAAAAGCTGTTAGATTAGGAAAGATTTTCCATGAAGAAAAATGTAAAGTGAATTTGCATTTGAAAAGATTACAGGAATTTCGAATATCGGCAAATTCTACATTCTTTGGAAAGAAACGATTAAAAGTAAAGCTAAAAGTGAGGCAACTTATATACTCTTTCCCTAGGGTCTGCTTTTCTTTTTTCTTATAAGAACAGTTTAAATGAACATATTGGTAAAAATCTTGAAATACATTATTTCAGGAAAATATTAAATGTAAAAATATGAGTAAGTTTATCTTGCAGTAATTGATATCTCACTTCTGATTGCAAAATAACAGTTTCCAGATTTTTTTGCCTTTTTTTTAACAAAAATTGAAATCCATGCCATAACCTTATAAAGAATATACATATTTCTGCCATTCATTTAGCAAGAAAATATAGAAAGCATGGGTTAGTGAAAAAACTAAGAGGAAGCTGCATAGCTTAGAAACTAGCAGGACAAAATGCACTTAAGAATCTGTTAAGTGTAAAAAAAAATGAATCCATTAAGTGTTAGAGTTTGAAGCACAGTTGTAAATACTGAATCAAATTTTCAGTACCCAGAAAGAATTCTTATTTAACCCTGAAAGAATATATTTAATGTTTAAATTTTACGCTTTGTTTATACAATGTAGAAAATCACCATTCTGCATTCATGACTTTGTCCTAAAATTTTACCCTGCAAGCCCAACACTTTATTCCAATAATCAAAAGTAAACTCTACTCTAACCTATGCTGAATCCCTAATGATTCTGAAACCTACATTTTCCATTATAACTGGATGAATTGGAATGGGGAATCAGAAGCCAAAAAGGAAGGCTTTTTTCTCTATCTCTAGTGAACACATCCTTTCTGCCAACTTCATTCTGCTTCCCAGTGTCAGAACAAAACAATGGCTATTCTGGCTGTACAATTCCAGTAGCTGATCCTGACTACAAGTATTGGGCAGGGGAATACTGCCTGGTCCACTACAAGTAGACAGGGCAGAGGAAGAGACATGGCTTCAAATCAGCACCAGCTGCTTTTCACCTGATGGTAATAGAGGACTCTATGTTGCCAGAACTTTTGTTTTTTTAACAGAAGCCAGCATTCTAATTTTCTGTGGGTTTCAAGTCACCCAATTTTAAAATGTTGGCAATTTTGAAAGAACACAGTCTAGACTAAACTACACAAGTCCAATGAGCCAACAGACATCACTTGAAAATTGGAACTGTGGAGGAGGAGGAAAAAGCAGTAGTCATAGAAGAATACAGCTATACCCATAGACAAATCACCAAACTAGGGACCAGTAGGGAAGAAATACTGGCTTTCCTCTCTTTTATCATCTTGTTTCTTGCTAGAAGCTTTCATTGGCTAAATCAAAATAGACTATCCAGGAAAAGACCATACGTGATACAAACCGCTTGTTTTTTGGCCTCCTATAGCATGCAGACGGAGAAGACAATGGCAACCCACTCCAGTACTCTTGCCTGGAAAATCCCATGGACGGAGGAGCCTGGTGGGCTGCAGTCCATGGGGTCACTAAGAGTTGGACACAACTGAGCAACTTCACTTTCACTTTTCTTTTACGTGCATTGGAGAAGGAAATAGCAACCCACCCCAATATTCTTGCCTGGAGAATCCCAGGGACAGGGAAGCCTGGTGGGCTGACGTCGATGGGGTCACACAGAGTCAGACATGATTGAAGTGACAGCAGCAGCAGCAGCATGAAGAAGAGCCAAGAAGGATAAACAATGGATATAGAAGAACAAACAGGATAACCAGCACATTTTAGTATATTGTTTACCATTACTTCTAGGGCAGTACATCTTTTGATGGATGGATAAATAGATGAATGTGTGGATGAAATAATGGTGGCATGAATGGATTAAGAACTTGGACATTGTGTATAGTCTTTCCAGATTTACACTGCAATTACCCTCTCTCTGTAATGTGTTTTGGATTGGTTCCCCAACCTGTAGAAAGATAACAGTGAGACCATCTAAATCATAAGGTTGCTTTAAAGATTCAATTATTTAATATATGTACAGTTCTTATCCTCATGCTTGACAGATCATAAGTCCCTGTTAATAATTAGTTATTTTAGTTACTTCCTCTGTTTCACTTTGCCAAATGTTTCTGATGGGTGGCGTATTGGCCCAGCATACAGTTAGATTTAAAACAGAATCATAGGTATTGACCAGATGAGCCTGCTGGGTGTGAGTCCAGTAAGAATAAACATAAAAGATAATTTTATTGCAATACCTATCTTCACTGTTGCCAGCAAAGTTGTGACACTTTGGAGATGTGTTATATTTGGCCACTGTCTACTAATTCAAGCTCTAAATTTTAAGGCCCTCATCTAGTGTATTTAGTTACATAGAAATATACTTGAAAGGGCTGAACAAATTTTCCATAAATGAACAGCATCAATTTGAATACCATAAGCTTTTGCATATTTTATTGTTGCCACACCACTATGAAAGAAGACAGAATTTAAAAAATTAAAGCCGAGAAAAATAAAAGATTGAGAATACAAATGAGCTTAGCGTTTCTCAGATAACAACTAAACATATACCAAAAAATTACTTCTTCCCCTTCAAGTGTATGGTCTCAAGATTAATATCTGCCTCATAGGCATTCAGGGAGTCAAAACTAGAAGAATTATTAAACCTGAGCTAAGGCTAGTTACTGAAGTTATGGTCACTTGAACCAAGAAGGCCATTTAGGCCAGGAACAAATATTGCCATTAAAGTTAGGATCCTTGCAGCTATGATAAACTAAAATAAAATAAAGTATTGTGAGACAAGAGGTCTATATGGACACTGGAGGCTGAAGAGGAAGTGCAGAAAACAGTGCCCATGTTAGGAGAGAATCTTAATTCTAAACTATCTGCAGATTATCAATGTGTATTTAGGCCAGGGTACAGAAGAAGTAAGAGCTTCCCACTCAGTGGTGTTATCCAAAGCATGAGTGTACAAATATAATGACACAAAAATAAACTGAAGACAAAAGAATAGCAGCAACATAAATATTGTAACAGTCCACCTGTTCATCCTTCTCCTCATATCCAGCTTTTTCCCTTACTTCTGTTTTTTGTTGACCATCAGCAACCACAGACCCATCACCAGACACTTAACTCTGAACTCACAGAGGCAGGAGGTACAAGGAGCCACCTCTTCTGTGGGATTTCCCATGGGTCTCCCTTGTGATCTCACTGTGCCTGCAAGCTCTGATTTGCTGACACTTGCCAGTTCCAAGAGCACACTCCTGGATCATTTTTTTTTTTTTTTTAGATATTTCAACATTATTTGTGGACCCTTATGTCTCTAGTATCCTCCACAAAAGTGCAGGATCCTGTAATAAATCTCCTGTTCTATTGCTGTCCTATTGGTNCTCCCTTGTGATCTCACTGTGTCTGCAAGCTCTGATTTGCTGACACTTGCCAGTTCCAAGAGCACACTCCTGGATCATTTTTTTTTTTTTTTTAGATATTTCAACATTATTTGTGGACCCTTATGTCTCTAGTATCCTCCACGAAAGTGCAGGATCCTGTAATAAATCTCCTGTTCTATTGCTGTCCTATTGGTTCTGCTTTCCTGAGTGAACCCTGACTGATATGAGGGGAAGGAGTAATAACCTAGAAAGAAGTAAAAAACTAGAGGAAAAGAGTAGGACTTTGGGGGTTGTAAACCCAAGGTGATGGTGATAATACCCATTCTCAAAATGCTCAGAATTACAAAGTGACTCTTTAGAGTTTCTAATTAATTCTTGTTTTATAAAGAAAAAAAGGCATGTTCAATTCCAAAATAAAGCAGCCTCAATTCAGAGAAATGAAGGCAACTCTATCGAGTCNGAAAAGAGTAGGACTTTGGGGGTTATAAACCCAAGGTGATGGTGATAATACCCATTCTCAAAATGCTCAGAATTACAAAGTGACTCTTTAGAGTTTCTAATTAATTCTTGTTTTATAAAGAAAAAAAGGCATGTTCAATTCCAAAATAAAGCAGCCTCAATTCAGAGAAATGAAGGCAACTCTATCGAGTCACTGCTGCCTACGGCTTCCACCCCGGGCTCCTCTGACTCCCCTACAGACAGTCCTCAGATGAATGCTGACACTGTTGTGAAATTCTGCTAATTATACAAGTCACTTTTGAAATATTCATTTGGATTACTTTACAGAGATGGATATTAATGGCTTGCTAGCTTTGAAAAAAAAAAAAGAAAAGATCTTCTTTGATCTTAGAGAGTTGGGGCCCATGCTTTGGTAAAGAAAAGTGGACTGGAGAGAAAGAATTCTGAGCATTTTCTATTCATCCAAGTAATTATAGTAAAGTGAGTTTTCTTTGATTTTGGTGGTTAGATTTAAAGATACAGAACAAGTAGTTGTAGTCATCCTTTCAGGAGTCATTCTGAAAACCACATTAAGCTACAAATGTTTAAGTTGGACCAACTCAATAGAATGTCACTCTCAAAAGTGAGATTGAGAAATGCAGAACCAACAAACAAAAGTGAATAAATCTTTAAGCATTGTAATAGAAAGGATTGAGAAGAAACTACAGCCATTCACAAGTTAAACAATCAGGGATATTTAGCAGTGAATTAGTAAAGAATGGAAGTCTGCAGTTGTTCAGAACTTAAAAACACTAATTACACCCTGGTTCTGCAATGTCAATATACAAATGTATCATGACTTTGTGATGAATGTTTGCTAACAGTAAAGTTTCCTGGACCATCTGTCTGGATATTCTGATTCAGTATACATGATATATTGGTATTAGTTATCTATGCCTGCATAAACAATCACCTCCAAGCCTGACAGTTTATACTGTTGCTTTATTTGTTGCTTTATAGCAACAAATCTCACCCAGTTTCCAAAGTCAGAAATCTAGAAGTGACTTGACAGAGTGGTTTCTGGCTTAGGGTCACTCCTGAAGTTACAATGAAATTATCAGTTGGGATTTTATAATATCACTAGAAGAACTGAGTGGACTGGAAGAGCTGTTTCCAAGATACCTACTCATGTGGCTGTGATCCAATGGTCTAAGTTTTCTTTTGTTGTTTCCAAAAAGCTTGCCATGTGGGCTTTTCGTATATGACTTTTCCCAAAGTGAGTCATCGAAAGAGAGAGGCTAAGTGGCCAAGATGGGAGCCACAAGGTCTTTTTTAAAATTTATTTTATTGAAGTAAAATTGAACATTTACAAGGCTGTGTTAATTTCTGCCATACAGCAAAGTGATTCAGTTACACACACACACACACGTATATATTCTTTTTCGTATGCTTTTCCATTATGGTTTATCCCAGGATATTGAATATAGTTCCCTATGCTATACAAAGAAACTTGTTGTTAATCCATTCTATACGTACTAGTTTGTATCTGCTAACTCTGAACTCCCAATCCATTTCCCCCTCTCCCACTCCTCCTTGACAACCCCAAGTCTGTTCTCAATGTTCTGAGAAGTGATCTATCATCACTTCTGCTATATGCTATTTAATAAAATCAGTCCTGATAGAATGTGGGAGAGAACTACACGAGAGCATAAATACCAGAAGGCAGGGATCATTCAGGGCCATCTTTGGGGCTGTCTTCCACAGGGCACCAGAACAGATTTCAGTAAACACCTATAAGGATTCATTTGCACTTGGTTTGTAGACCATAGTTAGAGACAAGAATGCTCTACAAAGCATGCTAGTTTTTAAAAAGTACAGAATTTATTCATTCATCCATCTACTCATACATTCAACAAATATATGTCATTCTCTGAGATTTATCATGGAGCTAGATTTATTCCTGAAATAAAAAGTCCTTATAATCAAGCTGAACCCATCCCTGGGATTCTGTCAAAGGCATGAATAGAATGGGGGAAAGACCCTGGGGCTGATATAAACTCCCATTGGAAAAACTGAGGACTTTCAAGCAAGTGCATACAGGTATTACAGATGGTAGGGCTGCTGGTTATCAGAAAGTACAGTCACTGGAGACGTCCCTGGTGGTCCAGTGGCTAAGACTCCATTTTCCCAAAGCAGGAGGCTTGGATTCAGTTTCTAGTCAGGGAGCTAGACTTCACATGCTTAAACTAAGAGTTCACATGCCATAACTATGGAAGATCCTTCATGCTGCAACAAAGACTGAAGATTCTGCACGCAGCAACTAAGACCCAATACAGCAAATAAGTAAATAAATTTAAAAAAAGAAAAAGAAAGAAAGTACAGTCACTGATACAAAAGATCTTAGANCTAGACTTCACATGCTTAAACTAAGAGTTCACATGCCATAACTATGGAAGATCCTTCATGCTGCAACAAAGATTGAAGATTCTGCACGCAGCAACTAAGACCCAATACAGCAAATAAGTAAATAAATTTAAAAAAAGAAAAAGAAAGAAAGTACAGTCACTGATACAAAAGATCTTAGAGAAAAGCAATGGACAAAAGGACAAAACAGATTTACTGAAGTTATTACTGCCAGATAGCCACAACTCTCCAACTTATTCCAGTTAATGAAATACACACCAGTGAAGAGCAGTGGCTTTNCTGACTGATTGGAAAAGACACTGATTCCGGGAAAGATTGAAGGCCATAGCAGGAGGGGGCAGCAGAGGATGAGATGGTTAGATAGCATCATTGACTCAACAGACATGAATTTGAGCAAACTCTGGGAGAGGATGGAGGAGCCTGGTGTGCTACAGGTCATGGAATCGTAAAGAGTTGGACACGACTTAGCAACTGAACAACAACAGAAAGCAAAAGAGAGTTAATATGAAAGTTCTGTTATTGAAAGATAAAAGAAAAAATTATTCTTGCTTCATGAGTACCAAAGGTTTCACCCTGAGAAACCCAGCTGGTGACAGCATCCATTTAGGGAAGGAAAGAAGCCAAGGATTTGTATGGAGCTAAAATAGAGCAATGGTAACAGGAAATGTAAGCTTCTTTGCAATATGTAATGGATATTACATATCCATTAAAAGTCAAATATCTCTTCAGATCAAGTTTTGCTCAAACTGAAAGCATACATTGACCATTTTAAAAATAACTCTCATAATGAGATATTAGGAAATGATCAATAAACATCTATTGTTCTTCAGAGATCTGAATGTGTGTGCNCATTTAGGGAAGGAAAGAAGCCAAGGATTTGTATGGAGCTAAAATAGAGCAATGGTAACAGGAAATGTAAGTTTCTTTGCAATATGTAATGGATATCCATTAAGTCAAATATCTCTTCAGATCAAGTTTTGCTCAAACTGAAAGCATACATTGACCATTTTAAAAATAACCCTCATAATGAGATATTAGGAAATGATCAATAAACATCTATTGTTCTTCAGAGATCTGAATGTGTGTGTTGAAATGACTCAGTTTTAGTCCACAATTTGAGCAGATAAAAATGACTCTTTTTATAACAACATTCAACATTGCAACTGTCACTAGCTGAATAAAGATAAAAGTTAACACATCATGTTGTAAAACTCCACTCATGGTAATGCTCCTCTTGCAGTTACCTTCCCCAGAGACCAAGCTCTTTCATTTGGTATTGAAAGGTAGTTGACTTCTGGTCACATTCTTAGCCTCTTGATTTTTCATGCTGATTTTTAACATTTTTTGAAATTATAGTGACAAAATAATTTTGAATTTTTTCAAGGTTGTCTTCTACCCTCAGACTTAAGAAAATATTATTTTTTTCAATTATCATGAAAAACAACAAAAAAATATAACAACTTAAAATGGAAAGAGTGCTTGATGTCATAAAATACAGCTAGTCTTAGCCTCAAATTCCATTCTTCTCACATCTGCTCATCCTTTTGCTATCTGGTCAGCAATCATTTTGGAGAACCTAGCTTCCCACTGAAGATCATTTCATCTTTAGAAAATTCTTGAAGTAAAATTTGTTTTTCTGAAACTTTTCAACACTGTTTTTTATCTTTGAAACTATAGATAAGATGAACTTACATATTTAATGTTAACAATCACATTTTCATTGCATCTTCATTTAGCCATTCCTTTCTCCAGGGGATCGAACCTGGGTCTCCTGCATTGCAGACAGATTCTTTACAATCTAAGTTACCAGGGAAGCCCACTCATTTATCCAAGCCAGACATCTGCAATTCCTTCAATTAATATATATGTTTAAGTCTTGTATGAATCTGGTCAATCTACTTATCATGGGCCGCATGTTTCAGTATTATTCTTAATGTTCAGCACTTAGAAACAAAGGCAAATTTTTTATATGTGGACTGGCCACCATCAATTGGAGTGAAATTCTTATTTTCTTAATTGAATTAACTTGCCTCAATGTAGCCTGAATTTGTAAGCTTTGTTGTTGTTCACTTGTTCAGTTGTGTCTGACTCTTTGTGACCCCATGGACTGCAGTCTGCCAGTCTTTGCGACCCGATGGACTGTCCTTCACCATTTCCTGGAGCTTGCTCAAACTCATGTTCATTGAGTCAGAGATGCCATCCAACCATCTCATCCTCTGTTGTCCCCTTCTTCTCCTGCCTTCAATCTTTCCCAACATCAGGGAAATGAATGAATAGACTTCTAATGACTCAGCTTTTCACAACAGGTGGTCAAAGTAGTGGAGCTTCAGCTTCAGTATCAATCCTTCTAATGAATATTCAGGATTGATTTCCCTTAGGATTGACTGATTTGATCTCCTTGTAGTCTAATGGATTCTAAAGAGTCTTCTCCAATACCGCAGCTCAAAGCATCAGTTCTTCGGTGTTCAGCATTCTTTATGGTCCAACTTTCACATCCATACATTTGATAACACTTCCAAAATACCTAAGCCTGTCTTTAAAATATTATCTTCCTCGCCTGTTGAATGCTTGGTTTTGTTTTTGTTGTTGTTGTTGCTTGCATAGATATAGATGCTACCAGTAAATTTTCTGTTGCTATGTAGCCAGTACTCAAGTCTTTCAAAATATTTTTTTTATTCACAATCTACCTTCCATTCTGTCAACCATTCTCCCTAGTTTTACGTACTCCTAGGTGTGATGCATATCCCTTCTCTATCTGGGCATGACTAAAAGGTTGAGTGGGAATTTAAATGGGCTTTCAACAATGATCTGGAGAGAGTCAGTTCCTAGGCAGATTGATAAGAAGTCCAGGGTCCCCGAGGAGGATAGAGGGGTCTGGGGTTCTTGAGGAGGAGATACAGGTCTGGAATTCTCAAGGAGGAGAAAAAGACAATTTTGTTTTGTTCTGTTTTTCCTCCACATTTCTTAGTCTTAGTCACATAAAACAGGGTTTTTTTTTTTTTCCTGAAGTCTGAAGCTGATGATTAAACAACAAACAACTCAGTTTAAACTCTGTACTAGGGATTATGTAACAACAATGTATCCTGCTTGAGGACAGTTTCTTCTTCCTGAAAACCTTCTGACTAATCCTGGTATCTTAAAATGTATGTTATGGGAGTGGGTCTGGTAGGATCTTTCTATTAAATTCTAATCCTGCTATCCTAAAATGTAAATTGTGGGAGTGGATCTGGTAAAATTTTTACAACCTTGAGACATTCTTTTGATTTATTATAGTAACTAATTAAAAAGCCCATAACTCCCTTGCTAACACTAGTGAGGGGGCACTCTCTGTCCCCCTTCTGATGTCTGTGTCAGAAACTTTCTGTGTCCCTTTTTATACTTTAATAAAACTCTGCTACAAAAGCTCTTGAATGATCAAGCCTGGTCCCTGGTCCAGAAGCTAAATCTTCTTCACCCTTCACTCTAAGCTATTAATCTCTGATCTTACATACTTCTCTGATAAACTAAGGCATTAATATTTTTGTTTATTTAATTCTTTCAACTATTTGTGTGAGATGAACATCACTATTTCAATTTTACAGAAGAGAAAATTCAGAACAATGATACATTTGTTCAAGGCAGTAATGTGATGAATCCAGTTCCTACCAGGTTGGGAAAGCCCACTGTCCACTCTTCTCTTCTACTCTACATTCTGGACATCCTGTTACTAACTCGAAACTGGACATGGTAGGACTATATATACCAAGGAAATCACACTTCAAGCTTTCTTTTCCCCTGTGAAGTGTGTTGTTAGACATTCAATAGCAAACCACTGGTCCAAGGACACACAGTCAGTAAGAGGCAGAATCATGACTTAAACTAAAGCCTTACATCATATTCCAGTTTTCAAAGTCTTTCTAACAGACTATATTTCTGAAATCATATTTTAACAATGAGTGAAATACAGAGAATGAATTTTATGGGAAGTTGGATTTGTTGTAGCACTAATAAATGAGGAAATTTTAAGTTATAGAGATACTGGGAGCCACTGAATAGATAAAAGTAAAAGTGTCGGTTGTTCAGTCATGTCTGACCTTTACAACCCTATTGGGTGTAGCCTGCCAGGCTCTTCTGTCCATGGAGTTCTCCAGGCAAGAATACTGGATTGGGCAACCATTCCCTTCTCCAGGGGATCCTCCCAACCCAGGAATCAAATCCAGGTCTCTTGCAATGCAGGCAGATTCTTTACTGGCCTTATTTATTTTGTATATTTTTCTTTTGTTCTATGAAAACTACTATATTCATAGTCATTTTTCATTTTTTATCAGCTGTTCATCTTGAAAGATGTTTCTTTGTATTTTATTTCTGTATTTATTTCCATATTTTTTATTTTCTATATTTTATTTCTCTGTATTTTATTGGTATGCCCTTAAACATATTACCAGGCACTAGTACCCATCAAATTTCCATTTATTTTGAAGAACCAATCCCCAATCCATATAGTTCTCTGTTTTGTTTTGGTGAGGTTTTTAAATTTTTTTTTCCAGAATTAAATTACATTTATCATCTTCCAAAAAAGTAGCAAAGATTTGCCCAGTGGAAAATAAAGTAGAAAGTTCCTAGAATCGATTGGCCTGGTAGGAAAAGCATTGATATTGACTCTTTTGGACAAGGTGTTCTCCATGGTATGTCTTACAGAAGTGAAATAGTGGCGTGAGACGCTACAAAGAGGTGTTTTACATGCTGAGAAGAAATTCTGACAAGTAAAACTTTTTAAAGGTAATCATAGCTCTAATTTTCCAACTTGACAACAGGTTTTGTAAAGCCTGGGGAGAGAGGGACTGAAATATAAAGTGCTTTCTTCTTGTTGTTTAAAAAAAATGTGTATCTTCCAGGGAAAAAAGGTGGTTCTCACCTTTGAATGCCTATTTTTCTTCTCCTGCTCCTTCTGCTCTTCTCTCCTGTGCTGTGGAGCTATTCTCCATTTGACAGACATCAGCCAGATGACAATACTGTTTTTTTACAGCAATATACAATCTTTGTTTCCAGTGGAAAGGCCCAGTAGGCATGATTTTGGACTTGTTATTAAAGGCAAACTAATGTCCCCCAAAGATTTTCAAAACACTTCATGCCAGAATGTGGTATTTTAAAGCATTCCCATTTCCCATAATTGAATGCATGCCGCATAGCAAGAGGAAGAACATTTCAGCAAATACAAGAATTAATCAGAGTACAAGAATTAATACAGTTTATTCTAGAGAGTCTCATAGGATATGTATGGATTTTATGCATAATTCTATAAAAGATAAGGTTGTACAAACTATTCAGAACTCAGCTTAAAGACCACTGACCCAAGAAAGAGAGTAAAATAGGGAAGTCATTTGAAAGGGAACAAAGCATCCTATTAATATTCATCTTGTATTTAAATTGAGTACAATTTTCATCATTGGGAATATGTGCCCTATTGTTAGAGTTTCTTGGGATGCTTGATCAAGTCATTAGTAAAACTCTGTTGGATTTCTGCATAAAGCAGAAGCAATTCTCTTTTCAAAATAAGTTCTCAAATATCGAATGCACATTACAGATACAGTATCAACAGTGCATGAGCTCTGTAAATGATTATAAGAATGATAATCTCATAAAAATATCAAGAGATAGGACCCGATTATATTATCATGCTAATTATACAGAAAGTCACTCCCTCTAGTCATTTAAGTTTGAATTTATCACAGAGCAACATTTTAGAGTTTTTTAAACTGAAAGGCAGTAAACATCCAACCGTGACATCAATATTAATCTGTATGTTGATACAATAATCTGTACGTTAATACAGATTCACATGACTGGACTTTGGATGGTCCAGTGTTTGACTCCATGCTTTAACTGCAAAGAGCGCAGGTTTGATCCCTGGTCAAGGAAGTGCCACATGCCATGCCATACTGGGCAGGGGGCGAGGGGGAGAAATTCACATGACTCAACTATTTAAAACAGGATTTATATTTAAAAGAAGCTTTCTTTAAAATCGTCCTTCTTCTCAACCCTCTGAATCAAAAGTGCTAGTTTCTGTGTCCTCAAATACAGACTAAAATCAGTACTGGTCTTTAGAGGAAGGTTTTGGGTTAATGTTTGTTCACACGCCAACACACATGTCACAAAGCTAAGAATAAAGAAAACAATCATAGTATTTTAGAGCTGACAAAAAATTTTATATTATGTGCAATTTTATATCAAAATAATGTTTGATTTGCTTTTTAAATCTCATTTCGTCTTTTCATATGAACATGCAACCTATTATGGTTATGAGAACTTCTTAGGATTGAGGCTAGGAGACTATGAACCAAATTTTTCAACTTAGAGCGCTGCTAAAAAGAAATACTATGAACCAACCACATGTTTCTGAGAGTGGTGGGATGTAGGTAAAAATGTTACTAACAATTCTCTTTCTACCTTTAATACCAGCTAGCCTTTCCTCTCCTCGGTTGCAAAAGGAACCCACTATATAGCACAAGAAACTCTCCTTAATGCTCTGTGATGACCTAAATGAGAAGGAAATGCAAAAAAGAGGGGTTATATGCATACATAGGGCTGATTCATTTTGCTGTACAGCAGAAAATAACCCAATATTGTAATACAACTATAATGTAATAAAATTTCTAAAAAAGAAAAAAATATATAACGGAGGACTCTATATCAGTAGGTTGCTAAAGCCACTACCAGCCCCAAATGGTTTTTCTTTGTGAGCAACACTTAAAAGTAAAAAAGGAGAGAACTGAATTGGTTAATAATGTTTATTTTAAAAAACTGAAACAAAACAAAAACACTGACCAGCAGGAAAATTAAAAAATCTATAGGATCCCACAAGTTGTAAAACACACAAGTTTAAAAATCAAGTATTTTAAAGAAGCAAAATCCTGTCCTTTAATTTTATTGGTAGTTGTCCCCCTACCTCCCATCAAACTACCCCATCCTGTAGGTCTGCAGCACTGCCTGCTTCAGAGACTAAATTCTCTTCAGTGAACCACTTCCTTAAAAAACCTGGAATTTATGACAAGTGACAGGACCTGGAGTCCCTGGACTACCCTGCTTATTGCCTGAGCTGCTTTACTCTCGGTTACTTAGGTACATTTTGCAAATGCTATTTTGCTTCTGTACAAAATTTGAAACATTCCACACATTTATTTTTCATCATATTTTTTTCTTCCAGTTTTACTGAAATATAATTGACATACAGCACTGTGCAATTTAAGGTGAACAGCACTATCACTTACATACACCTGAATACCTTGCTTGCCCTTGACTCACCTTCACTGTTGTGCTATAATATTCATATGCTGAGGATCAGAAACCCAACAAGAGGCAGTCCAAGGATAAAGTTTATCTAGTCTTTAGGTAACAGTGTCATTCCAATTGATAATAGCAAATGTCTTAATGTAAAATGAATGATGAATTCACAGTGCAGAATTAAGAAATGCCAGTGGCTCAGATGGTAGAGAATCTGTCTGCAATTCAGGAGACCCAGGTTCAATCCCTGGGTCAGGAAAGTCCCCTGGAAAAGAGAATGGCAACCCACTCCAGTATTCTTGCCTGGAAAATGCCATGGACAGAGGAACCTGGCAGGCTACAGTCTGTGAGGTTGCGAAGAGTAGGACACAACTGAGTAATTAACACCCTTTCTACATTGCATCTCTTGTAATAAGGTGTTTAAAAGAGGAGCACATGGGATCCCAGCCATGGCAGATATTACTGGTATAAAAGGCGATTTTCAAGCAAAGATCAAGAAACAGTTTCATGAACAAGTATCTTAGTATAGAAAGTAGCTCATAGGCAAAAAATTAGAAGACATTTCAAAAAACAGGTAGGGTTTCCTTTAACCTTCACTTGTAAAGTGGAAATAACAATATCCATGCCATAAACTTGCTTTGAATATGCAATGAGATAATGCACATAAATATTTAATCACAGTGTCTGGCACGAAGTAAGTCCCCAGTTAGTGTGGTAGCCATGAAAATGTCCCATCCAGATTCTGTCCTGCAGGATGTGAAATTGACTGACAGCCCAAGCTGTTAACTTCCGGATCCACTGAGTTTGCACCAATGTCCAGGCATCAGAAAGCTGCCCCAGTGACTAAACACAGCAAGGATACTAATGAACACCGTTCCCATGAAAAGGGCGGGGGTTGAGGGAGTGCTTTACTGGATGTATTTGACTTCAGTACTCTCTAACAGCCCAGCTGAAAATTCCCTGGAACTGTACTGCAGTCTGAGATTCCTGCTGTTTTTCCCTTTTTTCCCTCACAGGTCTGACCTGCATTGTGATCTGAAGGCTCTCATCTCTACTCCCTCCTCTTTACCGTCACAGGTATTTCTCCCAGTAAATAACTCGCACATTTCATCCTGTCTTGACAACAGCTTCTCCCAGAAACTAACCTGGCTCTACTAGCTATTGTATTACTTTCCCTTTTCATCATATTTTGATTCTGCATGGCTTCATTTTGGAAAAGATGTTTTCTCTAAAGCAAAATGCTCAAATTTTTTTTTCTTCTTCCCCATATGAGTGAACACCAGGAAACCTTGGTTCCAGTGTCAGTTTTCCCATTAAATTGTTTGATCTTGAGAAAATCACTTATTCACTATACGCTTCAGTTTCCTCAAGTGCCAAAGAAGAAGATCATATGATTTCTAAGGTCTTTGCATGTACTAGTTACTGAGACTATGTAAAGAAATGTCAAATGCTGTTCGTAGGTCCCCAAAGCCCACCATCTATCAGGGGAGTTGTGTCTGATGTACAAAATAAGTAGAACATCTTTTTATTGTGGAATTTCAAATATGAGTGGTCCCCCAGAGCCATAGCTAGCTCTTAAGCTTATGCTGTTGCTTATTTTTTGCCCTTTTGAAAAGCATGGAGAAGATCTGTGGAAAATGGCAAATGTACTAACTTCTCTAAGGGACAGATAGATAAACATTTGTTGTCACTATGGTTAGTCATTGGTCATTTTGTTGGAAAAAGACAAGGTGGATTGTCTGGGAGTGGATGAAAAATGAGAGAAGCTTCTTGCAACATTTTGGAGAAAAGGACCCTATAGTAACATAGAAAAACTCTGAATGTGCAGTCACTTTCCTAAGGGATTTAATCTGCTGGGTAAGTTAATGACTCTCAGCTCTTGCCTGTGTAAATGTAAGTAGGAGGGAGAAATCATGAGAAAATCTGTCTTATGGGAAAACCAAATATACATTTCTTTCATTTGACTTTATATTTTTCAAATCAGCTGCTTCTATTAACTGCATCATGATTAAAAAAGTAAAATAGACTAAAATGAAGTCTGGAAAACAAACACATAAAAAAAAAATCAGTTCAGTTCAGTCGCTCAGTCATGTCCAACTCTTTGCAACCGCATGGACCATAGCATGCCAGGCCTCCCTGTCCATCACCAACTCCCTGAGTCTTCCCAAACTCATGTCCATTGAGTCGGTGATGCCATCCAACCATCTCATCCTCTGTCGTCCCCTTCTCCTCCTGCCTTCAATCTTTCCCAGCATCAGTGTCTTTTCCAATGAGTTGTGAAGAACTGACTCATTAGAAAAAAGAAAATAGAGTTCACCACATCCCATCCTTCATAACTGCTTAACGGTTTAGTGTATTTTATCCCAATATATCTAATCTACATATATATTTTCTGAAGTACACACTATTCACTATAGTTTCAAACTCTTTTTCACTTTTAGTTCAATTCAGTTCAGTCACTCAGTCGTGTCCGACTCTTTGCGACCCCATGAGCTTCAGCATGCCAGGCCTCCCTGTCCATCACCAACTCCTGGAGCCCACCCAAACTCATGTCCATTGAGTCGGTGATGCCATCCAACCATCTCATCCTCTGTCGTCCCCTTCTCCTGCCCTCAATCTTTCCCAGCATCAGGGTCCTTTCAAATGAGTTAGCTCTTCGCATCAGGTGGCCAAAGTATTGGAGTTTCAGCTTTAACATCAGACCTTCCAATGAACATGCAGGACTGATCTCCTTTAAGATGGACTGATTGGATTTCCTTGCAGTCCAAGGGACTCTCAAGAGTCTTTTCCAACACCACAGTTCAAAAGCATCAATTCTTCGGCACTCAGCTTTCTTTATAGTCCAACTCTCACATCCATACATGACTATTGGAAAAACCATAGCCTTGGCCTGATGGACCTTTGTTGGCAAAGTAATGTCTCTGCTTTTAAATATGCTGTCTAGGTTGGTCATAACTTTTCTTCCAGGGAGTAAGCGTCTTTTAATTTCATGGCTGCAATCACCATCAGCAGTGATTTTGGAGCCCCCCTACAAATGTTCCCTTAATCACAATGTCATCAAAATGTGTGTAATAGTTGCATAATATTATACTTTATGAGTATAGTATATGTGTCAATATCCNCAGGGAGTAAGCGTCTTTTAATTTCATGGCTGCAATCACCATCAGCAGTGATTTTGGAGCCCCCCTACAAATGTTCCCTTAATCACAATGTCATCAAAATGTGTGTAATAGTTGCATAATATTATACTTTATGAGTATAGTATATGTGTCAATATCCCTGTTTGGGGATAAGTACATTATTTCCCATTTGGGCTTTTCCCAGCAATACTGCATTTGGGATAGGAATAGGTTTTCCTCCAAGTATCAGGCAAAGTCACAACCCATTCAATAGAAACAAAACTACGTGGCCCTCTCTGGAAATTAGGCCTGTTTGGAATAATATTGGGTACCAGACAAATAGTATTGGGCTTCCCAGGTAGTGCAGTGGTAAAGAATCCACCTGTTAATGCAGGAGACACAAGAGACCCAAGTTCCATCTCCGGGTCAGGAAGATCCCCTAGGGTAGGAAATGACATCCCACTCCGGTATTTTTGCCTGGGAAATCCCATGAACAGAGGAGTGTCCTTGCGAATGCAGATACCAAAATATCAACAGAAAACAACAAGCTGTATCTAGGAGCAGCAGTCATGAGGCAGTGAGAAAAGAAAGATTCAGGCCAGAGTCATAACAGCATTTAAAAAAGACAGAGCAACTTAACTAAAGTGAATTGGATGGGACAAGATGATGCTGTTAGAGGAATGTCAACATATCATGAAGGGCTCCCCTCCCGCTTCACTCTGAATCCTAAACAGGTCACTCTCAGGCAGTCTGGCTGGGCAAGACTTTCTGTTTTCCTTGCTAACCCTTGTTAGTTTCCTTGCAACTCTTTCTGTTTTCCTTGCTAACCCTTGTTAGTTTCCTTGCAACTCTTTCTGTTTTCCTTGCTAACCCTTGTTAGTTTCCTTGCAACTCTTTCTGTTTTCCTTGCTAACCCTTGTTAGTTTCCTTGCAACTCTTTCTGTTTTCCTTGCTAACCCTTGTTAGTTTCCTTGCAACTCTTTCTGTTTTCCTTGCTAACCCTTGTAGGTTTACAACAAACCCATAAGACCTGGGGCTAAACCTGCATCTCTTTCTTCCTTATAGAGTAAAAGAGCTTAAGTTCTATACACCATGAAAATAAAACTTGAGTAATCCCTTTGCCACACCTGTGTTTATATCCTTAGGATGCTTATGTCCTTAGGATGATTCTGGAAATAGAAGCTGGTAGTCAAAGGATAAGAATATGCTTGAGGCTTTTGCATAATGCCAAATGGCTCTCCAGAAATTATTTACTGATGAGTACTGCCTCCAACAGTATATGAAGAAAGGACTTCAGCCTCCTCCCATTATCATGACATATAATTTTTAAAACATTTGTCAATTTAAAAGTCTAAAACAGTGTATTGCAATATTAATATAAATTCCTTTGATCATCAGAAAGGCTAAACCTTTTTCATGCTTATTGGCTATTTGCATTTCTTTGGCTGTGAAATATTTGCAATGGGTCCAGACTCAATTATTACTTATTCTTAACTACTGGTAAGATTCTTTCCCTGTGACAGAATCAACCAGATCATATTTGAAATGTAAAGTGTTTGTTCTTAAAGATTGTCATATATGTGATAGATTTGTTTCCCCCCTTTGCTTTCATCTATATAGTTTTGGGGATAGAGAAAGGCATGAATAAGTCTGTTATCATGGATTTGATCCCCAAGTGAACTAATTAGTGTCTTTATGTTCTATGGCCACTTAATGCACTTATTTTCAGGTCAGTTCATTATAACAGTACCAGGGGAGGGAGTGAGGATGGTTTAATGCAAATCCTCCTTCACAGATAAAAGAGAAGAAGCAAAGCATCGCTAGTTGGTGTAAAGGTGAGAGTCCTGGAGCCCTTCCTTCTTGGGCTCCACTTCTCTTCCTTCCTTATTTCACTCTATGGTAACTTTGAGCACAATATGAAAATTCAGATGGAATTACAAGATTTATAAAGAAGACAGTTGTTTTATATTTAGGGATATTCGAGGCTCAGAAATGTAAGGTTAGGTTGGAAAAACCTCTTCATTCCCACTATATTGTTGTTGCTTTAACCAGATAGAATCATATGGAAGAAAGTTTTTTAGTAAACTAAAGGGGAGAACCACATATACAAAGGATGTTTAAGTTGGAAAAAGTAATACTCTTAGTGATTCCCTTACTCTGGTGTAGTCTGGGTAAGAAGAAGAAAGAAATGATAACAACCATCATCTAAACAGCCTAATATATGAGACCGAGCCACTTTCAGGTTTGACTGTGTTCACTCATTCTCTGCTCTTTTATATCACGGGGAAGAAGATCAAGCATTCTCAAAAGAATACCAATTTTATGTCACTAAGACACAACTTTATTGACTAAGTAATTTATTTGGACTGATAGAATAGCTATCTATCTTTGCCCGATAAGCAAAATGACTTCCATCCTTCAGAGATCATGGATTTTTGAGTAGGATGTGATAAATGACTCTTTTTAGTAAGCAGGCCAGCCCTAGGCAAAATGACAAAATGTTGTCTATTCAACAACTCCCTATTCCCTTTTGTTTCTATCTGTCCTCTCCTCAAGCCCTTCCCCATTTTCTTCCTCTTAGGTTTTTGAGCCCCTGCTCTGATATACAAATAGGCTCACATTCAAGGTGCAAGATGTCAATGTACAGACCTCTCCTAACCTCCTCACATGTCTAAAATAAATTTTTTTCTGTGATGCTTTCTCTTGGGAATATAGGAAGTAAATGTAAAACTCATTTTCTAATAAAGACCTTTATAAAAATCACTGTGTCATCTCATCAAGATATTCTTTTATTCATCCATTGAATAAACATTTATTGGCTGTCTTTCGTGTTCTTGTTGCTACTGAAGTGATGATTACCAAGACAACATAGTCTCTGCCCAGCCCCACTCAGGCCCCCAGAGCATGAAGTTGAATGGAGGATGCAGAGAAGTAAGCAGGTGGTTTAAATATGGAAGGACAAGTTTAATTTGGGGAAACAGTAGGTGTTATGGAAACACAATTAACAAAACAGAATAACACAAGAGTTTTAGTATCAACAAAATCATTCCAGAATAACTGACAACTGAGAAGTTATCACGCAGCATCAGGACTAAAGCCAGACCCCTTGAGTTCAAATTAGACTTGCCACCTATTAGTTATGGAATCTCCAACAAGTGACTCAGCGTCTTTGATCTTCATTTCCTCTCTGTAAAATGAAGATAATGACAGTAGCACTAAAATCATAAAATTGTTTTGAAGATTAAATGAAACATTGCACAAATGCTAACAAGAATAACTGGCATATAGATAGTTCTCAATAAATGTAAGCTGTTATTATTAAATTAGACCATAAAAATTAGTGAGAGTTAGGTGAGCCAAGGAAAATGAGATGAGCGAAAGGAACAAAGAACACTATGTCTCGATCTTACAAATAGGAAAAAAAAAAAAAGATTTGCTAACAAACTTCTGCTTCTAGCCATAATGAAGTAATAAGGACTTAATGAAATAGTAGAAAATATACAAAACAATAATTTTTAGTTATTAGGAAATAAACTGCACTTAACAGTGACCCCAAGAGAAAGGAAACAAGTGAGATGATGTCAGCCCTATGAGTGACTCAACTTGTCACTGCCTGGAGAGACTTTTCACATCACGCACCTAGTAGGGCAAGCCAAGTTGATCACATCAGTCTCCTTGAGTTGAGGAAGCAAAATAGACTTCTGGAATATGTGGCTAGAAATTGTGAAACAGAGTACTGTACAGCAGGAAGTTGCACAGACAAACAGAAGTCTGGAGAGCTTCTTTGGGTCCCCTGAGTATTTAATTGCACATATGAATGAGTAAAGGCTTCCCTGGTGGCTCAGATGGCAAAGAATCTGCCTGAAATGCACGGGTTCAATTCTTGGGTTGGGAAGATACCCTGGAGATGAGAATGGCTCCCCACTCCAGTATTCTTACCTAGAGAACCCCCTGAACAGAGGAGTCTGGCAGGATACAATCCATGGGATCACAAAGAGTTGGACACAACTGAGCAACCAAGCACACACACATCTATGGGCAAACTACTGAGAATAGAGACAGAACCACCAGACAGAAGTAAGTTATATAGTCACTGGAGTTCATATGGAGGAGGGAATTCATATATTCACCAGCAGAGTGATAAGCCTTCCTCACACAGTGCATCATGTACAGTCCTCAGAAGGGGACTGCTTCAGCAGCAAGGCTAAAGAAACTCTTGACTACAGGCACTTTTGTCTTTCCTAGCAAAGCCAACAAGGAGAAGGCAATGGCACCCCACTCCAGTACTCTTGCCTGGAAAATCCCAAGGACAGAGAAGCCTGGTAATCTGCAGTCCATGGGGTCACTAAGAGTCAGGCACGACTGAGCGACTTCACTTTCACTTTTCACTTTCATGCATCAGAGAAGGAAATGGCAACCCACTCCAGTGTTCTTGCCTGAAGAATCCCAGGGACGAGGAAACCTAGTGGGCTGCCGTCTATGGGGTCACACAGAGTCAGACACAACTGAAGCGACTTAGCAACGGCAGCAGCAGAAAAGCCAACAAAAGGATCAAACTTAGTTACATCCTAGAACAAAGTCCTAGGCAATAAAAGGTATTAAAAAAACACCACCCAACAATGTAAATTTCACATGTCCTGGCAACCGATCAGAAATTAATAACTATGCCAAAATTTATGACCCATAAACAGAGACAAGTGGGTAACAGAAATACAAGAGAAATAACACAGATTATAATATTAAACAAAGACTTTTAAAGAACTATTATAAATGTATGCTGTATGTTCTAGAAGGTGGAGGATAGTCTAACTAGGATGAGGGGAGAAATAGAAGATTTAAAAATAACTCCTAGAGATGAAAAATACACTACTTAGATTAAAAAAAATAATCAGTGTATGAGAACAACCACAGATTAGACACTATAGAAAAAAAGAATGAACTTGAAGACCTAGCAATAGAAACTATCCAAAATGAAACACACAGAGAAAAAAAAGAAATAGAAAGTAGTATAGTGCAACTATAGCAGAGGCAGAAGAGGCAATAGAGGAGAGCTGAGGAAGGGGTAGAAACCAGCTCATATAGGAACAAATAGGCCCCATTAATGAACCTGCAGTTAATGCATTGTGCTAAAAGACATATTTCAGTAAGGAATGTCAGTCGGGATGAAGAGTCATGAGGAAAAGTATATTTGGGCAGCAGAGTTCCTTTATGGTTCCTCAAATGTTACCATTTCAAGAATAAGTGAACAAAGGTCCATCTAGTCAAGGCTATGGTTTTTCCAGTAGTCATGTTTGGATGTGAGAGTTGGACTGTGAAGAAAGCTGAGTGCCGAAGAATTGATGCTTTTGAACTGTGGTGTTGGAAAAGACTCTAGAGAGTCCCTTGTACTGCAAGGAGATCCAACCAGTCCATTCTGAAGGAGATCAGCCCTGGGATTTCTTTGGAAGGACTGATGCTAAAGCTGAAGCTCCAGTACTTTGGCCACCTCATGCAAGAGTTGACTTATTTTAAAAGATTCTGATGCTGGGAGGGATTGTGGGCAGGAGGAGAAGGGGACGACAGAGGATGAGATGGCTGGATGGCATCACTGACTCGATGGATGTGAGTGTGAATGAACTCCGGGAGTTGGTGATGGACAGGGAGGCCTGGCGTGTTGTGATTCATGAGGTCACGAAGAGTCAGACACAACTGAGTGACTGAACTGAACCAAACTGAGCGCAAGCACATAATGGAATACTGCAATATTAAGTGAAAAAAATCTACAACTATATGCAGCAAAACGGATGAACATACCAATACAAAGTTGAACAAAAGAAGCCAGGTACAAAAGAGCACAGAAGATATGATTCTATATTAAACATAAAAGCCAGGATTAATTGATGGTGTTAAAATTGAAGCTCGGGGTACACTTGGTGGTAGTGACATGTAGAGGGTAGAGGGAGAACGATGAAGTTCTGGTAATGTTGTGTTGTTTGATCTGAATTATACTTGTCAGAGGAGAATTCAGTTCATGGACATTCATTGAGCTACACTTTTATGGTATTTGACTCTTTTCTGTCTATATTATTTTGTAGCAACCCTGTTTTTGAAGTATACCACTAAGAAAGTTGACTATGAGTTAGGCCCAATTAGGAGCAGCTAGAAGAGGGACAGGAACACATTCAAAGATCACGAAGTGTTTAGAAAGACACGCCAGTGGTAGTTCAGTTCAGTCGCTCAGTAGTGTCTGACTCTTTGCAACCCCATNTGGGGACGGAAGTGGGAGGTGGGTTCAGGATTGGGAACATGTGTACAGCCGTGGCAAAATTCATGTTGATGTATGGCAAAACCAATACAGTATTGTAAAGTAAAATAAAATAATAATAAAATAAAATACATCAGAAAAAGGAGCAGGGAGATAGACGAAATAAATGTAGAAAAGTCTTGGTAATTATTGAATCAGGGTGGTAAGTAAATATCCAGTCCTCATGTTCTCTAGAACATAACTGACTTGAAATACACTGAAAAGAATTTTTAAAAAAATCTTTTTTAGCTGCTTTTACATATTTTAAAACTGCAAATATTTAAAGATTCCTTGTTTATTACGGTAAAATTTATTGAGCTACTTATATGCTATATATACTTACATGGTTTTTTTCTGCAGCTTTGTGCCCCATAAACCTTGACTGCTTCTACCTCTTTATGTGATCCTATGTGATAACACAGATGACAGGCCTCTCATTTTCTGTACATGTTGTATATCACATGCCCTTTTTTCTGTTAAAATTTTCTAGTTCAATTGAATGAAGTCATAGCCCCAAATTCTTTGCTTTTGGCAAAGTTGTCTTTTAATCAGTGAGCACTGTGTTTATATAAGATTTCTTGTTGTTGTGTTGTTCAGTTGCTGAGTTGTGTCCAACTCTGTGACCCGGTGGACTGCAGCACACCAGGCTCCTCTGTCCTCCACTATCTCCCAGAGTTTGCTCAGATTTATGTCCGTTGTGTTGGTGATGCTGTCTAATCATCTCATTCTTTGCTTCTCTCTTCTTCTGCCTTCAATCTTCCCAGCATAAATCTTTTCCAGTGAGTCAGCTCCTTGCATCAAGTGGCCAAAGTATTGGATGCTGAAGCTCCAATAAAGGAGCTTCCAAGGAATATTCAGGGTTGATTCCTTTAGATTGACTGGTTTGATCTTCCAGTCAAGGGACTCAAGAATCTTCTCCAGTACCACAATTCCAAAGCATCAGTTCTGCAGTTCTCCACCTTCTCTGGAGAAGGAAATGGCAACCCACTCCAGTGTTCTTGCCTGGAGAATCCCAGGGACGGGGGAGCCTGGTGGGCTGCCATCTATGGGATCGCACAGAGTCGGACACAATTGAAGCAACTTAGCAGCAGCAATATAAAGGCAAAGAAAATGTGAAAATATCTCTTTAGGAAAAAATGCAAGACACAAATACTAGTTGTTGGTCATCAACTTTGGAATGCAGAAATGTAGAAAACTTTTCTTCACGCATTCAAATTTTTTAAATGTTCCAATTATGAAACAAGGCCCAATTTAAATTATTTTAATTGAGATGTGACATCAATATTTGAACAGCTTTATAGGCCAATGGATTTCCTATCTATTAATAGATGCACTTACTATTTTCATTTCTTTTATCCTGATTTGTTTTCTAGGAAACAAATACAATTTGAGTTTTCAGACAGACACACCATATAAAAAGAACTGCATTTGCAACTGTGCACCTATATGCCCACACTGGTGGTCTACAGCCTGTGTTCATCTGCTTAGTTCAATATTTTAAAAATATTAAAAAAAAATTTTTTTTGGCTGTGCCTCTTCCAGTAGTCATGAATGGATGTGAGAGTTGGACCATAAAGAAGGCTGAGCACCGAGGAACTGATGCTTTTGAACTGCGGTGTTGTAGAAGATTCTTGAGATTCCCTTGGATTGCAAGGAGACCAAATCAGTCAATCCTAAAGAAAATCAACCCTGAATATTCATTGGAATGACTGATGCTGAAGCTGAAAATCCAGTCCTTTGGCCACCTGAAGCGAAGAGCTGACGTGTTAGAAAAGCCCGGATGCTGGGAAAACTGAAGGCAGGAGGAGAAGGGGACAACAGAGGACAAGATGATTGGATGGTATCATTGCCTCAATGGACATGAGTTTAAGCAAGCTCTGGGAGATGGTGAAGGACAGGAAAGCAAGGCATGCTGCAGTCCATGAGGTCGCAAAGAGCTGGACATGACTGAGCAACTGCTTGGGGGTTCTTAGTTCCCTAACCAGGGATCGAACCTGGGCCCACTCCAGTGGAAGCACAGAGTCTTAACCACTGGACAACCAAGGAATTCCCTAGCTCAGTACTTTTACACTTGATCTTAGCCAAAAGGCCGAATGTTACTACTTATTCAGCAGTTTGAGCCTTTGTTCCCTTCATTTCCTTGATTGGTAAAAAGCACAAGTGATTGTCAGAATCTTTCACCAAATCACTACTAATATCTAATTTTAGGCTCTGCTAGTAAAATACTTTCCTGCACAGGAGAAGGAAATGGCAACCCACTCCAGTATTCTTGCCTGGAGAATCCCAAGGATGAGAGAGCTGGGTGGGCTGCCATCCATGGGGTCGCACAGAGTCGGACATGACTGAAGCGACTTAGCAGCAGCAGCAGCANTATCTAATTTTAGGCTCTGCTAGTAAAATACTTTCCTGCACAGGAGAAGGAAATGGCAACCCACTCCAGTATTCTTGCCTGGAGAATCCCAAGGATGAGAGAGCTGGGTGGGCTGCCATCCATGGGGTCGCACAGAGTCGGACATGACTGAAGCGACTTAGCAGCAGCAGCAGCAGCAGTAAAATATCTTCATTAATTGTGACTATAAATTATTATCAATATAAACTATCATAATTTCTGTTATCATCTTCTAAACATAGCATTAAACATAATAAACACAGGGAGCAGGGAAACAGTGTCTCCAAGAGAAGAAAGTGTTGACTGCTTTGGTCAACAGCCTTTGACCTTTCTCCTATGCCAATTTTTACCCACTTATCCCATCAGATTTGCTCTGAGAAAAAAATCTGATAGAATAAAACACAGCAAGACACTGCTCCTATCACCTAATTGTTTTTTCTCAAAGAAGTTTACAAATTTCCTTGCAATACAAAACAGATTTTCTAGAAACTTTGAAATTAGCTTTTATATTGCTTCTGTTGGCTTTTTATTGTATCCTATTTTTCAGAAGTCTGACACACAAAATAATTATGATTAAACAAAAGTGTTTAGGTATTATTCAGACTTTTGAGTTTTTTTTTCCTTTTTCCCACTTTAGTGTCTTTTTCCACCATGGTTACCCCGATTCCTCTTCATGATGAGGTCCAGGTATAAGAAAAGGAAACTTCTGGCATCAGAGTAAAAGAGGTGGTTGCTGCTGCTGCTGCTAAGTTGCTTCCGTCGTGTCCAATTCTATGCGACCCCACAGACGACAGCCCACCAGGCTCTGCCATCCCTGAGATTCTCCAGGCAAGAACACTGGAGTGGGTTGGCATTTCCCTCTCCAATACATAAAAGTGAAAAGTCAAAGTGAAGTCACTCAGTCGTGTCCGACTCTTAGCAACCCCATGACTGCAGCCTACCAGGCTCCTCCATCCATGGGATTTTCCAGGCAAGAGTACTGGAGTGGGGTGCCATTGCCTTCTCCAAGAGGTGGTTATCTCATGTGAATAAGCTGGTGATCTTTGAGGAATAACTGATCTCATTTCTGGAAATCTCCCACTGTGGGTGATCATTTTTTACAGATAATAAAGTTCATAATTTGGCCTCTCTCTGGGATTTGGTATTTGCCAGTGTTAAAAATTGCAACCTATCAACAAGATAGAACCTGTGTTCTACCCTGACTTCCGTCCTAAAAGAGCCAACCCACCCTCACCTTGGGCATCTTCTCCCTTTCACTGCAGCTTTCCTCATAGAAAATACCATTCATAAGCCACTCAAGAATTGGTAGAGACCTTGGAATTTCAAACTTGAACACTCCACCCTTGGCAATGCAATTGCACACTCTTAACTGAGTGGGACTCTCCACTGTCGGTGCTAACAACTCTCGAGTTGTCTTCCTTTCCCAAAATGAGAGAAGGCTAGAGCCCTTCATGTCATTATCTCCTAACACATCTTCTTATTCCAAATGGGAGCCAACCATGTGTTTGACCATTTTAATGTCTTCTTCGGCCTTTTCTTTTGATCGCTCAATCCTCTGTCTGTGGAGGTTTTTGATGCTCTTTCAATTACATCTTTTTTTCCTAAACTCTGCCTCATGAAAAATGTAAGAAAATCTTATCTAGAATCCAAGCTGACTCTTGATATGTTGAAGGGGATTTGAACCCAAATTCTATGCTAAATATCAGAAAATGAAGACAAAATCTTTCTCTTTCCAGTCCTGCTGTTACAGTCTGGATCTTACTCCTGAGACAGAGGGGTTGTCTTGACCTGACTATAAATGAGTTATGGGCAAAATTACGAAACAGAAAAACTCATTAATATTTTGTCAAAATATTAGTTCCTTCAGCACTTATATGTCCTTTTCTGGTGACTAGATAGCATAAGGGTGGGGGCGGTTCCTATTTGAAGGGGAAGGTGAAAATCATTTCCTGTTCTTTCAACGTCATCTTCCAAAAATGAGAAGCATTTGCAAGGTATAGAAATATGACAATCATGCTATATTAAGTAATAGTTATGTTTCCTGTTTCCACATGTAATGGATTCTCACAAAGACTGAAATATGCCAAGAATAGGAATAAATATTTTCCTTCTCTTATTCATCTATAATTGTGAAACCTTCAAATGGACATTTCCTGAAATTTTCCAACAAATCAAAGTTAAACTGAAAGAGAGATAATAATTGCATTATCTCATTGTCTGCTCCTAGAGTATAAGGATATGAATTATTCAACTGACTGGTCACTAACTAGATAGGCAGTTTACTTGATTATTTGGTGAAATTACTGGTATAAATGTATGTTTATAAGGAGAAAGATTAGTGGAGCTAGCTGTCTTTTTGCAGTTTTGACTGTCTACGTCTATGGCTTCTCTTTCCTCATTCTGCCTAGTTCTTCCAGTCTTTGTTCTCTCTCTCTTGGGAGTTTTTCCCTCAGCTTTATAGCAACCCAATAAACTTGTGAAAATAAGAGAAAATTGTAACAAGCTTAAGCAGTGCCAAAGAACTATACTGAGTAATTTCAACAAAGACCTCTGAAACTGCAAGATGTGACACTAGGTATAATGAAGTCCCAGAAGCAAACAGAATGGTTGGCTATATATAAACACAGCCATAACCTCTCCTCTTACGTGTAAGTTACCTTTGGTGTTGAGGAACTCTAGGGTGAACTGATATGGAACACAGTGGGTTAGCCTTGAAGACATTAATGAATTCTCTCTCTGGTGGTAAAGAACACCTTCAAACTTGTGTACACTCAACTGAAGGGCAAAGATGATAGGCTTTGTCCATCAACGACTTCCTAAGGTGGCTGCTCAAAGTGTTACTGAGGTATCCACCACCCATGAGCCTTTAAGTCAGTGACAGTTCCAGACAGTTTGAGTCCGAATGAGCCTTGGTACTTTAAATAAAACGCACACACACAAAGACCTAGTCTTAAAAATTATATCTTGGAAAAACACATGGCCTCAGTAGGGGAGATGTGAGAGCTGAAATGTGATAGATGCGTAGTTTTGTAACAGGACTTATTTCAACAGTATATGGGTCTGATATCTACAAGTTTATGTCCTTGCAACAGAGCCAAATACACAACCAAGTCAAGCAAAACCGGACACTGAACTGTTAGCAAATATATAAGTTTTGTCTCATTCTCCTTATTTGTCTCATCCACGTGAATGTTTCTAAAACAATGCATTAAAATTCCCTCATGGTGTAACAAAGAAAGGATCAAAAAGGCNTTCCTAAGGTGGCTGCTCAAAGTGTTACTGAGGTATCCACCACCCATGAGCCTTTAAGTCAGTGACAGTTTTAGACAGTTTGAGTCCGAATGAGCCTTGGTACTTTAAATAAAACTCACACACACAAAAACCTAGTCTTAAAAATTATATCTTGGAAAAACACATGGCCTCAGTAGGGGAGATGTGAGAGCTGACATGTGATGGATGCANGTTTGCTTTGTCTAAGTGAATAAGTAGGGAGACAGACAGACTGATAGACACACAGAGATGTATCTCATCATTTTATATTGCTTTTAGGTTTGTAAAAACAGTCCGAAGAGGTTAGGTAACAGGAAGCTCTTAAGACTGATATGAATCCAAAAGCTGTCATGTATACCTAGCCGTTTAAGAGAGAGTTTACCAAACAAAAGGCATTCTTACAAAAGCTCAAAGGTGGGGCTGTGAACATCACCATCAGCACTGGTTCAATCTGCAGAGATCTGGGAATCTGGATGCGTGTTTTTTTTTTCCTTGAATTTAATCTTCCATCTGTCTCATGTTCTGACATTAGATGAATTTTATCCAGCAGACATGCTTCTAGCAATTCNACCTAGCCGTTTAAGAGAGAGTTTACCAAACAAAAGGCATTCTTACAAACGCTCAAAGGTGGGGCTGTGAACATCACCATCAGCACTGATTCAATCTGCAGAGATCTGGGAATCTGGATGCGTGTTTTTTTTTCCTTGAACTTAATCTTCCATCTGTCTCATGTTCTGACATTAGATGAATTTTATCCAGCAGACATGCTTCTAGCAATTCTACCCAGAATTGTAAGTGAACTGAAACACTGCACAGCTCCAGGTGGAACCACTTCAAACTGAAATAAAAAGCCAAGACCATAAAGTTCCCTCAGTAGGTGAGGGACCATGTCCTTACAGCATCCTAAGAATATGTGCTTCCTACATGGTTTTCGCTGCATCCCTGGATGCTAAGGGTGAGAAGTCTGCTTTACTTCCTCCTTCCTGGTCTTCCAGGGGTGACCTGTCTGAGCTAGGGCAAAGCTAGGGAAAACTTTTCTTGCCACTCTAAGAACACCCCTGTGTGCCTCACTGAATACCAAAAGACAGCATGGATAATATACATCTGCTAAATTTGCCTGAGACAGGCTTGTGAAGTTCCGGAGTCTGGCTTTGGTGGGGTTCCTTGTTCCTTAATTACCACCTGCATTCCCCAACAGAAGAATAATCTCTATTCTCTCTGGCTCTCATTATAAGACAAGTTAAAATCTATGTGCCTCAACTTTTCAATGGCAATGATAATGGTAGCTACATTATAGTTTGCCTGTGAGAATTAAGTGGCATAACTTTGAAACAGAGAGACAGACGGTGTGTTTGTGTCACCTCTCATCCTCTTCCTTGGGATACTTTTCCTGAGAAAAGATGGTACACTATTCCTTCTGAAATGCCAAGAAACCCAGCGAGGCAACAAGAGGCGACTCCCTTGCATTGCTCTCCTGCTCCTGCCTTTGCTTCTCCTGGACTAGCCTTTTACATCATAATTGAAGTAATTTCTGAAATTGCAATGTGAGCGTAAGTCAAAATAAAATAAGTCATCCTTTGTCTGTTGTACTTCAGACCGTAGGCTTTTTTTCTGACCCAGGTACAGGGACTGTTCCACAGGAACAGACTGGCTCAAGAGAGGACTATTTCAAGATTCCAGTCTAACCGTTCAATTTTCTAACCTTTTCTTCTCTGTATAGTTCCCTTAGGAATCTCAACCCGGTGGCATGTGGTTGATCTAGGGGGGGAGTTCATGTTCAGGTGACCCTGCATCCCAGCCATTGGTCTACAAGCCCATCTTTCCATGCTTAATATCTATCATTATTTTGGCAGACTGAAGATGCATGCCACAAGGGCTGGCTGTGGAGCAGGATATCAGGGGATAAAGTTCCACATAAAGAAATAAGATCTCTGAGGTTGGGAGAGATTGAGAAAGAGCCTCAGTGTTCAGAGTTCAGACCCAGAGTATCAAAGGGAATAGAATTTATTAAGAAGGGTAAACAGGCTTGTGTGGGGTAGCCAACTCATAGACAATACAACCTGCCTTTGTCTTCAGGGGAGAAGACCTGTCTGTCTCAAATAAATCAGAAGATGACAGAGAGCCTGTGAGAGTTGTCAGAAACAAGAAAGAGAAAGAATGTGAGACTAGGGACTTCCTTGGTGGTCCAGTGGTTAAGGCTTCACCTCCCAGTGCAGGGGGGTGTGGGTTCCATCCTTGGTCGGGGAGCTAGGATCTCACATGCCTTGGGGCCAAAAAAACAAAACAGAAAACAGAAGCAATACTATAACAAAAAATTCAATAAAAGGCTTTTTAAAAATACTTACTAATTAACAACAACAAAAGACTGTGAGACCAAAAAGGAAGGATCCTTGAGCTGGGAAGGCAGAAGTAGGGTTATGTCACATATTAGGGAACTCTGGCATGTTTCAGAGTGGGGTTCCCAAAGGATGCTGGGGATTTGAGACACCCTAGGAACAGGTATCATTTTAGTTCAACCTTGATTAGGCTCAAGTGGTCCCAGGGATCCTTGGACTTCCCCTTCAGGGTCAAAGACTCTGACCACACTCCTTAAAACCCAGGGCTTGCTGCTTTTAACTCATTTTGACACACAAATGAGCACATTGCAGCCTAGAGGTTATTTGCTATTAACATAAGGGATTAGAGACCTTTAAGAAAAAGAAAAGCTAACATCTAACTCTATCCAATGACTAGATAATACTCTAAGTTTAGTTTATCAAAATTGGAAAACCAGCAAGCTTGAGGAAGAACCTGCAAAATATTCATAGTAAAAATCACTGCCTTCAATTTGCAGTGAATTTTAATAATTGAGACTCATTATGTTTGACCCATAAAGGATAACCTTGATGGTTATTTGTTATGTATTCAGTTTTGTCTGCCTTAACATAAGCTTAAATATTAATGGAAAAAAAAAAAAGAAAACCTACAAAATCCCTCAAGCTGCACTGTAGGAGTCCAATGCTTTTTAGCTGGTGGCAATGAATATAATCATCATTTTGGTGCTAATTTTTAAAGACAGCAACAAACACTGAAGCAAATAATTTAAAGCATGATGGCTAAAAAACTGGACAATTTGCATATGCAAAACACACAGCTTAGATTCTGGGAGTCTTTTTTCTTGGATAAACATATTGAAGAATGTGGGAGATGATAATCTATAAAATATGGGGAGAGATTTCTTGGTTGAGTTAGGGGAAGAAAAGTGCGGTGTTAATGGTAACTGGCTACAGAGCTGTTTAGAGTGCTCCTTACTTGGGTTACTACAGTCTGGTTTACTTTAGTAATAATATAACACAGTGGTTAAGAGCAGTCTTCATCAACAAATTTTATAAATTTAGATTTTAGCTCCACCAATCACTAACTGTGTATGTGACTCTGAGCAAGTTAAATTCTATGTGCCTTTTACTACTATTCAATGGGAATAAACATGGTAACCACATTGTGGGTTTGTTGAGAGAATTCAATGATATACACCTTGACCAAGTGCTTGGGTGATGATAAATGTTCATTCTCGGTTAGCTATTGTTATCTGGTCATAACAGGGATAGCTAAAGGACATCTCATTAGACATTGCTTGCACTATAAATAACAGTCTAGACTTATGAAAAGATTAATTATAAAACAGCAAAACCTTTTTACAGTTCAATAGTTACTCCAAACATTTAATGAATGTTGATTAAGCAGATCACTTGAGATTATCACGGGGAAACTGTGATATTAGTAATACCAAGGCGCCTTCAGAGCATTTGAGGATAGATAATTAATTCACCAAACATTAATTGAGTAGCAATTAATGACAAGCAGATACAGTTGATTTCTGGATATGTTTTGTTTACCTTTGTTTCTTCTTGACCCTGAAACTAAGTTTCTTCAAGCAGGTCACAAACTTAGTAAATGAGTGATCTAATAAAGAACAGCAATATGATATGATTAATACAATAATAGGGTCCTATAGAAAGCTCTGTGGTGATACATAGTGAGGAATAACAATTTATTTCATCTTATTGGATTAGGTAAGGCAAAAAAGCAGAATTTTTGGCAAACCCAAGAAACAACCAGATTAAGAAGCGATATACACAAAGACCTATGGTAAAATCATCATGGTGTGATGGTATCCTGAGATGGTAGAAAAATAGGATCAATGGAGGGAGGGGCTGCCCAAAAAACAAAAGGCTGGAGGATCTTTTATATTCAACGTATGTTACAGAGTATGCTTGGGCTTTAGTGCAGCATATAATCCCAAAACTAAATTTTACAAAGATTACAAAGAAAACAAGATACACTAATTCAAATTTCAGAATTGGAAAAAAAATTGCATCATTTTACAGAATTTTAAAAATAAAAGTGTGCCTAAAGTGACCCACTGAAGGTCACAGACCAAAAAGGAGCAGGAGCAGGTAGCTATTGATAGAACCAGGACTTGATCAGCAAAGTGGAAAAGACCTCTGAAACCAAGAAGTAATTTAATGCAGGAACAGTGACATAGTATGACTAAAACAATCATTGTATTTCTTATCCTTTACTTCTCTGCTTATTATTACCTATTCTCTTTTGTGCGAGTTTTCTAATCTGGTTTTTATTTTGCCTGAAGAGCAGAGGTTAGTTACAGCAATGAATATCTTATGTATTGACGGTATATTACATGCAACAGTATAGTTTCTGCATATCTCATTTAACACCCATAACAAACCTCATGTACGTTTGTTGTCTTGATTTTATGTAGGACACTGAAGCTTCTAAAGGGCTGAGTGAATTGTCCAAGTCACACAGTTAACGAGTGACATAATTTGGATGAGAGCTCAAGTCTTCCTGATTCCAGCAGGGTTCATGAACTATATGTTGTACACTCTCATTGGAAGATGCTTTTAGGTTAAGACTTCTGATCTTGGAAAGTCCATGAAGCCTTTGCAGAGAGTGAGCCTTATGGGTAGGTGAAAACCTCTCTAATCAAATTGGACAAATGAAAAATTTGAGTGAACAACGGACAAAATTGGACCTCTCATTAGTTATTCATATGTCTCATAACCTCTAAGTCATGCCAACTGACCCATGATTTCTTAGGTCCAGAGATGCCTGAAAAAGGATTGGAAACAGTAGAAACAAGGTATTTTTGATGGAAAGTGGGTCAGAGGCAATGAAAGAAGCTGCTGAAAAGATGGCAGTACCACTGTCTAAATGTTTTGCTGGGCTATTCCGTTTGGTTTGGTTTTCCTCATGCTCGCTACCTCTTTTAGGAAGCCAAATCACAAAGATTTAATCATTCTTCTAGGGACACAGGGCTTCTAAATACTAAAAGAAAAAAAAAAAGGTTTTGCATGGATTTCACCAATTTCAGTAACATTATAAATAAATATAATTTCAAAAACAGGTATTTCTCTAATTTTTAAAGAATATTTCTCCTGCTTTAACCTATCTTAAGGGAAAACTTACTCCAGATTTGAGACCATAGTAGAATGTCAGTTAATCAATTACCCATAGAGAAATACTTTCAATTTTTCCTCCAGAAAAACTCAATTTTTCCTCTATAAGGAAAATTCCATTTTTCCTTTACAAGGAAAAATTTCTTCCGGATGTATTGAACACTTTGATTTTTATTTATATGTACAACAATTATGCACACAAAATAAAATAGATAAATATTGAATTAAATTAACATATTTTGGTGGATTATAAATGAACTGGGGCATCAGGACTAATTAGTTCAAATTGCTTCAAATTCTAATTCTATTCTCTACAATAAATGGCAGATAACCTCTGCCTGATGGCTTCATAGTCACATCTTGGTCCAAACTAAAGTCATTAAGCATCTTTTACAAATTATGTATTTTCCTGACATGTGACTTGATTACTTTTATTAAGGGTACCGCTATTCTCACAGTAACCCAAGCTCACAAACTTCAGAATCTTTGTGGACACTTTTTCCCCCCTCTGGGTAGCTGTCCTATTTCCTCTATAAACTTTATTATCCATCTCTGTTTCAAACAAAAGACATGAAGCATCCATAAATCTATTTTGGGGAAAGGGAGGCTAGAAAGAATAAGGAGGAAAAACCCATAATGCTTCATTAACAGTCTGATATACTATAAACACTCAAAATATTTTTGGAAAAAGATGATTAATCAAAATTTTATTTATTTAATTTCATATAAATATATTTAAGGAAAGTAATATTTACATGGTAATATTTCCCTTGCCTTTGCATTTCACCCAAGAATTTCAATTCCTAGTGGATAGCTCCCTATGAATGTATGTATTTGCTGGCAATATTCTGGAAACACCTGAAACATCTCTAATAATAGATGCAAAGGCATTTTTGTCCATAAAATTATATAGACCATTTCCTCTTTAGCCCTCTTCATTTATGTAGTATAAATCTGAACCTTAAATTCTTCTTTTTATGTAGGCACGGAATCAAATTTTGCATTCATTCCTACTCTAAATATCCAGTTTCCACTCATTGACCCTCATTGGTCAAAAGCTCTTTGTCCTTTGATTCACATTCAAAAAGCCTGGATCTGAAAACAGATTATTTTTTTATAATTTATAATCTTCTGTCACAGAAAAAAATTCAGTTATTAAAAAGAATTTGTTGCAGTTTTCAAATCATTCTACGATCATGTTAGGCATTTGGGTGACCTGGTTTGGGTTACATTTTACACATAAATCGACAAAAAAAACCATAAATGTTTAACTAAAACAGGAAAACTAACAGCAGATTGTAGCTACAGGAAGGTTTGTAAAGATGGGGAAAAAAATCTTCTCTCTCAGGTAGACAAAACTGACATTTCATGTAAGAAAGGAAATGGAATGTGAAGCTCACTGTATTTTATTATAACTGGGAAAAGCTTCAATGACCCCCAGAAACAACCCTGACTCTGTGAAGAGCTCTTAGTTAAGGGGAATTCTACTTAAGGCTTCACCACTGCTTCTCTGGGGCATCTTGCGTAAGTCACTCAGTTTCTCCACATGTTAATTTTGTTACCCAAAGAGAAGTTCTCCCTTAGTTACCTCAGAGGAAGCATTAAAGTATGGAGCAGATGATTTCTTTAAACAGTTTCTTGCTCCTAGAGAAGAGCTCCCATAAAGACGAGGACTTGAAGTGCTGAGTATAGATATCACGTATCAGATTTGCTGCAGCATATGAAACCACCCTATCAATAATAAAAAAGCAATGCCACCTACATAATGGGTCAACAGCATTTGAGAAACAGACTCCCACCGCCCCCCTCCCAAGAAAAAGAAAGGGAGATGCTTTTTAATTCAATCATGTTGAAAAGTTGACTTATTTCTTCCTGTCTGTCACAGGACAAAAACTGTGAAAGGCTGAGAATTACATGCAAAACTGAGAAGAATTGAATCTGAGATGTCTGATTTTGATTTGGCTAGCCCATGCTGCTGTACAAAAATAGCCCTGGGCATTAATCTGTCAGGTCCATTATTATGCCTATTTCTGAAATTTATACATCGGTTTATGGTAGCAATAGACATTTATTGAGTGCTGATCACCTGCCAAGCTCAGTGCTGCACACCTTAGTAGCGATGGTCCCAACCCAGTGGGTTTTCAATCTAATAAGACAGGCAAGGCAATTAAGACACAGACTCAGAGGAAGAAAAAATGACTAATGCACACAGAGGAGACAGAGCAGCTTTCCTTTCCTTTGCTACACCTTGTGGAGCCCACTGTGGTGTCTTTGTTCAAGGAAGCTAAAGAAGCATTTTATAGACCAAGAGGGTGTGAGGATAGCTGTCAGCAGCNGTATGTTGAGTTTATATATATATATATATAATCCAGTGTCGTGTCTAAAGGAAAATAGTGTTACTACTTCAAATGTATTACATCGCTTACCAATTGGGTATGCTTGTTGTTAAAATAAACTATAGTAACGCCCATCTCATAACACTGCTGGGTGTACCAACTTGCTAATGTATGACAGGTAATGTGTTGGTACCATCATGGTAATGTGTGACAGAGTGTTCCTCTGTTGGGTAGAACAGTACCCAACACATAGTAAAATCTCCATAAATTGAAGCAATTACCACAAAAGATGAGATTGATTTGATGGGGAAGAAGTATCAAGTTCTACTACATTTAGAAAAGCTACATAACACAGGGCATTCACATTTGTGTTGAGTTTGATTCCCAAACCAGACCTTGATGACAAGACAAGCGTACGTGATTAGTCATGTCTGACTTTGTGTGACTCCATGGACTATATAACCTGCTAGGCTCCTCTGTCCACTGGATCTTCCAGGCAAGAATATTGAAGTGGGTTGCCATTTCCTCCTCCTGATCCAGGGATCAAACCTGTGTCTCTTGCATCTCCTGCAATGACAGGTGGATTCTTTATCACTGTGCCACCTGGGAAGCCCGAACCAGACCCTATCATCTTATAATTTGGATATGTTGTTTAACACATCTGTGTATTCAGTTTCCTCATCTGTGAAATGAGAATAACAATTTCATATGGTTAATATGAGACTAAACATTGAACTAGATAATATATATAAAGCAAATGCACCCTGCATGCTGTATAGTCGTTATTAAATACACTGCTTTTCTTGTTCTTCTGAGTTATGGGGAAAGACACTTTGACAGACATCTTGGGCAAATCAGAAATCAGACACTGCATCTGCCAGCAACTTTATTTATGACTTCCAAGCCTTCAGAAATGTGAGAAATAAATATCTTATTACTTATAAGCCACCTAGCCTATGGTATTTTGCTATAGCAGCCCAAATAGACTATTTGCAAGTTCTGTTCAGAAATGTGTATATGTTGAAATTATGTTTTCAAGATGAATAAATTATTTTGTTCTTGTAAAATATCCCTCTCTAGTTCTAGTAACATTTGTTGTTAATTTTTTCTGATACTATTATAAGCATTTTAAAGGAAATCAACCCTAAATATTCACTGGAAGGATTGATGCTGAAGCTCCAATTCTCTGGCCACCTGATGTGAAGAACCACCTCATTGGAAAAGACCATGATGCTGGGCAAGATTGAAGGCAGGAGGAGAAGGGGGCAGCAGAGGATGAAATGTTTAGATAGTATCACCAACTCAGTGGACAAGAATTTGAGCAAATTGCCAGAGGCCATGGAGGGCAGAGGAGCTTATTGTGTTGCGGTCCATGGGGTCACAAAGAATCAGACACAACTTAGCCACTGAACAACAACAACAAACTTTTGTGGCTGCTTGCATGGTATATTTTTTTTGCATTCTTTTATTCTCATCCTATTTGTGTGTTTGAATCTAGAATTTGTCTCTTCTAGACAGAATTATAGTTGTATCTTGATTTTTTCATCAATGTTAGTGTTTTTTAAACAGATTATTTAATCCACTTACAGTTAATATTATTTATATGTTAATATATACCACTACCATTTTCCTTTTATTTCTATATATAAGATTATAAAAAGACATCAAAATATTCCTCTGATCCTCTTTTATGGTTTTGTTTTGCATTATGTGAATATTTGCTAATGTAAAATTATAGTTACTTAACTGGCTTTAAACTATATTTATTTTTGAGTTAGTTTCTTAGTGGTTACTCTAAGGCTTAAAATGTTCATCCACTTATCACACTACTTCATATTTATACTAATTTAATTCCAGAGAGACTTAGAAATTTTACTCATATATTAACAACAAAGCTCCTCCTTTTTAAAATGCTATTATTATTACACATACTACATCTATATTTGTTTAGAAGTCAAAAACAAACTCTTATTATTACTTTATATAATTGTACACCTTTTAAAATAGCAGAAAGAAGGAAGCACAGTAATTATACTTACAGAGCTCATTACACTAATTTTCTTATTTACCTTTTATATTTCTATGCATTTCCTCTTGTGGATACTTTTTAGTATCATTTCTTTATAATAGACCCTTAAAGCTTTGTTGCCACATGCTTACTTTATAGTATTATTTTTATCTGTTTTTTGGTTTTTTGACTTATCTTTCTTTTGTATTTTTTAAATTATGAAAATGATAACAGTTACAGGAGACTTGGAAAATACAGAAAAATGTTACATATAGCTCCACTACATATTAAAGTTGTTTAAGTAGATAAATTAACAGTTTTGATTAAAGTTTCAATATTAAAATATCAAAAATTAATTGAATGAATGTACAGAGAAGTAGAAGATTATAGTAGACCTGAAAAGCATTATAAACCAATTCAACATAATTAAGACTTATACAATATTCACACAACAATAGAATACAAATTCTATTCAAGTTCTCATTGATTATAAACTGGAGCATATCCAGAGACAAAAGACCAGGCACGGAAATTTCATGGTTTCAAGGTACTGAAATAATACAGTCTCTTCTCTTATTATTGTGGAATTGTATCACAGATAAATATCAAAAGATATTTGAAAATAACCCATATATTTTCAAGCGCAGTATGACATTTACCATGGGAGATCTTTGACTAAGACATTGAAAGCCTCAATAAAGTTAGAAGACTGGAAAAACATAGAGAGTGACTGCAGAGAAGAACACATTTAAATGAGAAATTAATATCAAAGATACCTTTAAAAATCCCATGTAGTTGGAAATTAAATGTCTGCTTTCAAATGAGGGGTATATCTAAGAAGCCATAACAAGGAAAATTAGAAAATATTAATAATATAATCAAAGTGCAAAGATAATTTACCAGAATTTGTGCCATGCAACTGGAGCTGCTTAATGCAATTAAATACAAAGTAGAGTCTTGAATAAGGTATGAAAACAAATAATGGACACTAGCAGAAAATTTTCTAAGATTTGAACAAAACCTATGCTTTAGTTAGTAATACTGTATCACATGTCAATTTCCTGTTTTATTTTACAACATAATATTTCTTTCTATTCTCCGAATTGAATTAGAAGTTTCAAGCCTCATTCAAATTTTTTAATCATTAAGATAATAAACTTTCTTGACTTTCAGTGGTAATTGTGCTTGTGCTTAGTCACTCAGTTGTGTTCAACTCTTTGTGACCTCATGGATTGCAGCCCGCCAGGCTCTTCTGTCCATGGGATTCTCTAGAGGCAAGAATACTGGAGTGGGTTGCCATGCCTCCTCCAGGGGATGTTCCCATCCCAGGAATCAAACCTGTGTCTCCTGCACTGCAGGCAGATGGTGACTGTAGTCATGAAATTAAGAGACACTTGCTTCTTGGAAAGAAAGATATGACAAACCTAGAAAGCTTATTAAAAAGAAGAGATGTCACTTTGCCAACAAAGGTCCCTATAAGTCAAGGCTATGATTTTTCCAGTAGTCATGTATTGATATGAGAGTTGGATCATAAAGAAGGCCGAGCATAGAAGAATTGATACTTTTGCATTGTGGTGCTGGAGAAGGCTCCTGAGAGTCCCCTTGGACTGCAAGATCAAACCAGTCAATCCTAAAGGAAATCAACCCCAAATATTCGTTGGAAGGTTTGATGCTGAAGCTCCAATACTTTAGCCACCTGATGCGAAGAGCTGACTCATTGGAAAAAACCCTGATGCTGGGAAAGATTGAAGGCAAAAAGGGAAGTGGCCAGCAGAGAACAAGAGGGTTAGAAAGCATCCCTGACTCAATGGATGTGAAATTTGAGCAAACTCTGGGAGATAGTGCAGGACAGAGGAGCCTGATGTGCAGCAGTCCATGGGGTTGCAAAGAGTTTTAGCAATGATTTAACAACTAAACAACAAAGTTAATGAAGATAGTATGACACTACTTCTAAGAACATATAAATTCAGTGACCTTTAACTCCTTGACACTAGTCAGATTGGAAACCTCTGTGGAACTGAGTGCACACACACACATTTAATCTAGCAATGTTCCACTACTCTAATATTTGTGAATAATCCAACCTCAAGAATTGTTTTTATTCCTGCTTGGCTCAGATGGTAAAGAATCTGCCTGCAATGCAGAAGGCCCAGATTCAATCTCTAGATCTGGAAGATCCCCTGGAAAAGCGAATGGCTACCCACTCCAGTATCGTTGCCTGGAGAATTCCATGGACAGAGGAGCCTTGTGGGTTACAGTCCATGGAATCACAGAGTTGGACATGACTGAGTAACTAACACTTTCACACACATTCCTATGGATACCTATGATATATAATACAATTGCTGGCATACAGTAAGTCTGTCAAGAACTGTCAAATTACCAAGTGAACAAATGAACATTTTTGGCTTATCTTTCTTTATAGCTCTAACAAATGTGTTTAATGATGGCAAATGTCCATTTTTTGATGGCAGTTTTCCCTTTTTGAACAACAAAAACTGTAAGCCAACTTTGGTGCATACTATTAGTAATCAAACTGATAAAAGCAACTTTTGACCATAAGAAGAAATAGTAGAATAAAAAGACTGATTTTTATGCCAATTCTAAAATCTTTTTTAATTAGAATTGCCAGGTAAAGTATTTCTTTAGTCATAATTTATAATAATTCTACTAAAAACGTATTTAGAAATAGTGTCTCTGTTGCCTGTTCTGTGTGTTGCTGATTTTTCCATTTCAACAGCACAGTAAAGACTTACTCTTTTGTCTTTTAAAGTCATCTGTCAATATCTGAGTCAAATTAAGAAATGAGGCAAATGTATTTGAATCACGGTACATTTCAACTTGGAATTGGACTGTGGTTAATTAGGATCTGAATCCATGGGTCCTGCAACTGGGCCGTGTGTGTATATGATTCAGTGGAAGCTGAGATAAGCACCTTTATTTTTAAAGCTTTGTGTACAATTGGGAAGCCCATTATGACAAACTGAAAATTCAGTTTAATATGAACTATTAGTCAATTTTGAACACATATCTTTCTTTCCTGCTGCTGCTACTGCTCAGTCTTTTCAGTCGTGTCCGACTCTGTGCAACCCCATAGACGGCAGCCCACCAAGCTCCCCTGTCCCTGGGATTCTCCAGGCAAGAACACTGGAGTGGGTTGCCATTTCCTTCTCCAGTGCATGAAAGTGAAAAGTCAAAGTGAAGTCGCTCAGTCAGGTCCGACTCTTAGCGACCCCATGGACTACAGCCTACCAGGCTCCTCTGTCCATGGGATTTTCCAGGCAAGAGTACTGGAGTGGGGTGCCATTGCCTTCTCCATATCTTTCTTTCCTACTCTTCACCAAACAAAACACTGCACAAATTTTAGAGATCCACCTGTAAGAGAAGCTGAATTCTAGACTACCTAAAGAAAAAAAGCTCAATCCAATGAGTTTCATAAACAATAAATATTTGGGATAGTTTACAGATAGTGCTGTCTGCAAGAAGGATGACAGAGTAAGTGTTCTCTCAAACTGCTAAGTATAAGATTTTTCCTTTTCAATTAGTTTATGGTTATGTTATTCCAAAAATAATAAGAATAATTAAAACCATAATATAACCTGGAGAATATTAGTTTTACTCCAAAAGTACTCAGCATTTCACAATATCATCATATCATTAGCTCTACATAGCAGAAAGCATATCTTGTTATTTTCTTTGATTATATGCCTCAATTTTGATATAATTACTTACATGTAGTTGGTACCTAATTCATATTTGCTGAAATGAACATATTACCTTAAAATACTGGGGGGATGGGATAAATTTTAATTTGGCAACACTAGTATAATATACGATGGAATTTCAATGCTGCTTCTTCTAACAGTCCAGCATTTCTATACAGTGCTCCATAGAACACTTTATACTCCTTCCTCAGAAAAAGTTTCCACATTCAAACAAACTATGAAATGTATGTGTCTTTTTAAGCTATTTATAAGTTTGACCCCAAATTCCTGAAATGTCTTAAAGTGAAAAATCACTTTCACTGATCAAGTGAAGCTTTTCCAAAATATTATTTTGATAATGGGGAAACTCTATGTAAGAATTCTTATTGACATTTCACATACATTCTGCAGCATCTCATTTGAGAAAGGCTGTTTAACCACCCACTTCAGAAATACAAGGCTGTGCTATTTAACCTAGCCTTGTGCCATTTAAAAAATCTAGAAGCGTACAAAATTTTTTTCTGGCTCATGATTTGCAGAGCATAATCTGCTGTTGTCAAAGCATTCTCCTTCAAAGACTTTAAGCAATGGAATATTCTTGGTTTGGCTGCCCGATGGTAGAAATCACACCACAGATTGCTGTGCTGGATTAAGGCAATTCTGTCTCTCTTCTTCTCCTATAGCTAAGGAGACTTGTTGGCTTTTTTCCACATTCTGCTCCCATTCACAGATGAGCATTAGAGAGAATTTGGAAATGGAAGGCCTTTATGTCTGCCATGAACAGGGTCAATTCAGTGTGGCAGCTGTGAGCTGGTGACATAGACTTATATTGACACAACCCACTTTTTTGCTGCAGAATCACAAAGTGAAAGCACCCGGGGCTTTTCTGCCGTTTTCAATAAGATACGAATTTTTCTCTTCCTTGTATTAAGCAGAGATCTGTCATCTTGACTTGTACACTAAATGGTCCATTCTGACTGCCTTGTTTGTGTCCAATCCCAGCCAGAATCCAGAAACATGTGTTAACATTCGGCATGTTTGGGGGCTAGTTGGAAGGGCCTGAGGCAAGACTCCCTGATGCCTGCTGGAGGCTAGTCAATAATCATTAGCCCTTCAAGTGGTAGATGCCCAACATAAACTGTATTTATTTATTTAAAAAAATCTTTAAGCCACAGGGAAAGGCATTTTAGAGAACGCAGTTTCCCAGCAGTTATACGACTGTAATAAGCAGTAATGAGGAGGGTGTGAGGCTGACAGAGGGGGCGCTGTTCTCAATGGAAAGAATGGGAAGTCGTCGGAATAAATTAATTAGGCTATGGACAGCAGTATCACTTAGAATCTTCACAGTTATTTTCTTTTTTTCCAGAGGCAACCTTCAAAAGTCCATCACACAGGCCAAATAAAGATTTCTTTGCAAATGCAAAATGGAATTACCAGTATTCAAAATAATGCATCAATCTCTTCTATGTACAAAGCACTGAATTGGTTAAATTATAAATTAAATTCAACCACCGACTCATGCTTTTACTCTGAGGAGACAAACTGAGAACACTGCAATTAATAAAATTATACACAAAACAGAGTACTGACTATACTGTAAGGTATCATATATATATATATATACACATATATATGTATCTCACAAGATTTTTTTTTTATTTCAGTAGTGGAAAGTGAATGCTTATTGCAAACATAGTTTATTAGATAATAAGTGACATATTTAACTGATTTTAAAAATCCTTTTAAAATATCTCTCCAATTTTGATGCTTAAATCGAGCTATCTACAAAACAGGGAAGCCCACTAAATGAGTTCTGGAGCATCTGTGCACTCATTCACTCTTCAATTAAACAAAAACTCTGTTATTCTCTACCAGGAACCCAGTTCTGTGGCAGGAACATATCTCTTAATATAGAGACTACTGTGCTGTGCTGTGCTAAGTCTCTTTAGTCATCTCCAACTCTTTGCAACCCTATGGATTGTAACCCGCCAGGCTTCTCTCTGCATGGGATTCTCCAGGCAAGAATACTTGAGTGGGTTGCCATGCCTTCCCCTAAGGGATCTTCCTGAGCCAGGGATCGAACCCTCATCTCTTAGGTCTCCTGCATTGGCACGTGGGTTCTTTACCAGTAGTACCACCTGGGTAGCCCCAGAGACCACTACTTCCAACCAATAAAGACAATTAACAGTGCAGCTGTTGGAGTAATTTTCTCAAAGAGTAGATAAATAGTAGGAACCTTAAATCAAAGCCCATTAATTTATGGAATTTATTATTCATTTATATAATTTATGTATAATATTGCATCAATTTTAAAACCAAGAATGTCAGTTAGTATGCATTTCTTCTGGTCTGTTTTCTAGGTCCTTACTCATGACATTTCCACTTGATGTTGTGCTTGAAAAGCATTCCCTATGGAACTGAGTTTCTCCTTAAGCCTGAGTTGAGAAGAAACCAACTAAAGGGAATTAAGACAAAAGAAGTGAAGTTAAAAGATTCAAGAAGGCAGGTTACAAGTACTCAGGATATGGGCAGAGCTAGTCAGGATGGCCATTGGGCTGTAGAGCCAAGTACCCCACAAAATAAAGAGCCTTGAGAAGAGCCATCATCTTTCTAACCAAAGTCCACCAAAGGCGTCAACCCAAAAGGTAGAAAACTGGAAGAGTTACAAAGTAAGATTGAAACAGGGGTTACCTGAACAAGGGAATGGGATCTGAAGCAGGCAGACCTCATATGGACTCATTGAGACACTAATGTGAAACTCTCACTTCCTTCTGGTGATGGCACTAGATTATCAAGACTGCTGAGCTGGCAAAAAGCTACGGGAAAGCTAAGTCAGAAATGGAGGTCAATTCTAGGCAAAGGAAGCACAAAACTTGGATTGAATATTACTTCTAATTTCTACTAAATATTATGTATGCTACTTTAGGCAAACTGCCTAACTTCTCTTAGAGTTCTAGGTTTCCTTATTTGGAAAATGATGATAATCCATCTTACCTCACTGCTTGTTGTTGTTGTTCACTCACTCAGTCATGTCTGACTCTTTGTAACCCCATGGACTGCAGCACACCAGGCTTCCCTGTCCATCAACATCTCCTGGAGCTTGCTCAAACTCATGTTCATTGAGTTCGTGATACCTTCCAACCATCTCATCCTCTGTCGTCACCTTCTCCTCCTGCCTTCAATCTTTACCAGCATCAGGGTCTTTTCCAACATGTCAGCTCTTTGCGTCAGGTGGCCAAAGTATTGGAGCTTTAGCTTAAGCATTAGTCCTCCCAATGAATATTCAGGGTTGATTTCCTTTAGGATTGACTGGTTTGGTCTCCTTGCAGTCCAAGGGACTCTCAAGAGTCTTCTCCAACACCACAGTTCAAAAGCATCAATTCTTCAGTGCTCAGCATTCTTTATGGTCCAACTTTCACATCCATACTTGACCACTGGAAAAACCATAGCTTTGATTATATGGACCTTTGTTGGCAAAGTAATGCCTCTGCTTTTTAATATGCTTTCTAGGTTTGCCATAGCTTTTCTTCCAAGGAGCAAGCATCTTTCAATTTCACCTCACTGCCTATGCAGTATCAAATAAAATGACATATGTTAACGTGCAAAACACAGGGATTAGGATATTTAAGTATGCAGTAAAGGGTTACCTCATATTACTAATTTGATACTACTAGTATTACAGAAGATTTTCTACAGACAACTGTGGCAAAGTGAGAAAAAATTAACTATTCTAAAGCCCACAGTCAAGTGAGAGCTAAGCATAGCTAAAGATCCATTCTTTTGCATTTTCTTTTCTCTCCCAGGTTGTGAAATGCGTAATGACAGAGCCAGTGAAGTATGGAGACAATGTGTGGAAAAGCACTGTAGGAGTCACCAGACAGCACAGTGTGTGCTGTGTCAGGGAGAGGTGGAGACTCCCTGAGGTCATGGTAATAAACTACCAAACTATTCAGAATCTCCAAGCCCACCATATTTAGGGGTCATTTCAATGCAGTTCCATTGTATTTAGATGACTGATGTTCAACATTTACGCCTAAACCTAACCCATAAAGGAAAAATGATTGAGAGAGAGATTAAAACCCTTCTGTCCTCTATTTGATTCACTTCAACTCTACTTCTTTGGGCAGAAATTCTGCTTTTTCGTGATGGACATTACAGATTTGATGGTCCAACTCTCTCATTTTCTTTACCCACGTGTGTTTTAAAAGGTATGATAATCAATCAGGGATTACAAATATTGGACTTTCTTCCTCTAGCCGAGAGGTTCACATAGGTAAAGTGCTCAGTCAATTTTGACTGAGTGAATAAATGAACAGGGGAGTTTGTAGACGGTTGAAGCCATCATTCTTTTTTATATCATCCTCTATATGGAATCTGACATAAAAATGTGAAAATACTAATTTGAATTACATGATGATTGAATTGCTGTTCATTTCATATTCTGGCACTGATAACATGTATTTGATTTCAAGATTCCATAATAAGGTTTCATATTTTTACCACTAAGCTTGAGTTCCTCCCCCAAACATATTTGGATCTATTATGGTCTTTCTTGTTTTGGTGACAGATTCCAAGTATATCGGGACAGTATAATTAGAAACTCCTTCTTTTATAAATGATTACATAATTTTTAAACCAATCAGTGTGTCTAAATTTGAATGCACAGCTCTTCTGCAACCCTAAAATGTGACTTTTTCCCTTTAACTCTTTAAAATACCACATGTGCACACACACACGCGCATGCACACACAGAGAGACATGTACACACACCATACTCCCTGAATTATGGAGCAAGAAGTCATAACCTCAAATCAATATAGGGCAGTTAAGAGTGCTGAGGATATAGATGTAGTTCGCTGATATTTTCTCTCATGGAGTATTTTAGGAAAAAATAAATTGCAGCACATTCATAATTCAACATTATTTTCTCATATTAGAATTGCTTGCCCCATATGTCAGAAAGGGATTTCTAACCTAATAGATTAAAGCAATCAAACCTTTTCTCATGGATACCATACACAAGTCCTGCTGGGAACAAATGAAAGCTACAGCATCAGTCTAGGGGAAAAGAAAACCCCTCCCCAGACTGTTTTCAGAAGTGGGGATGCGGAAAGGGAAAAAACTAACAATTAAGAATATTTTGCAATCACATCAAAACATACAGTCATGGGTGTATTTAGGAGAATGAGAGGCTTTCTTATTTTACAGTCAAACTTCCAAAACCCATTATGCTAAATAAGCAGAGTTTGTCGGGGAGCAATAAAAGTAAAGGTACAAAGGGAAGGTTAATGTTGAAGTAGCACCCAGGTGCCCTTTAGAGTGAGGGTGAGGAGAGAGGCAGAGGGAAAGAGCCAGTGACTGCCTTCACGGTAACGTGGATCATCTGTTTCATGGACAAGGATTGGTGCTAGAATTTTTGTTCAAGCCATAAGGGTCGAGGAGACTTCTGCAGGGCTTTCAATATCCACAGGTGGAAAAGAACAACTCTCCAACTTCCCATAGTTTCAAGCTATGTTCACATTTTCTGACCTTTCCCCTGGGAATTCTCATTCTACTGTCTGTTTCTTCCTGACTTGGATTCCTTTTCTTGTTCTGCCACTTCTTGCCTCTTCAGTGCTACACCCAAGTAGTTTTTCTCCCTGTGATCCAGACATTCTGGACCAGGTATACCTCTTGCTGAACTGCAATCTCCACCCACCACAGCGCACCTCTCCACCCCTCTCTTTTCCACAAAGAACTGGATTGCTGCGTTGAAGAAATCAAACAATGAAGCAGAAAAGAACTTCTCATCGGAATGTTCCATCCCACTGCTGAGACCCAATCGTCACATTTTAGCTTTCTCATCTTAAAGTCATTTATGGAAACCTGTGTGTGGATAGTTTCCTACTTTCCTTTGATGTGAGTCAGAATTTCAAATTAAACGAGTAAATATTCCAAATACTCCCCCTTCTAACCATATTTACAGAACCAAATCAGGTAACTGTGCAAATCAGAATGAACACAAGCTAAGATGATGATGCTTTTTCCTTATCTGAAGTTATCCAGTCAATACATAATCTTTTATCTCTCACTAGTTTTGCTGTCCATTTTCTTCCTCATAGCAATGCAAAACGACTTTCCTTTCTGACCCTTGGGAAGAAGCCAGAATATTAAAATTGCAGCTCACATTTATAAACCAGACTTAATCAACCAGATACCCCACCTTGCACTTTGAATCTGGGTTCTGTTGAAATCACCCAGAACAAGTCTTCAGTTCATCTCATTTGCTCAGTCATGTCCAACTCTTTGCAACTCCATGGACTGCAGCATACCAGGCTTCCCTGTCCATCGAGTCAGTGATGTCATCCAACTATTTCATCCTCTGTCATCCCCTTCTCCTCCTGCCTTCAATCTTTCCCAGCACCAGGGTCCTTTCCAATGAACAAGTCTTCAGTTCAGTTCAGTTCAGTCACTCAGTCGTGTCTGACTCTTTGTAACCCCATGAATCGCAGCATGCCNATTTGATCTCTGGTTCCTCTGCTTTCTTAAAACCAGCTTAAACATCTGGAAGTTCGTGGTTCACGTATTATTAAAGCCTGGCTTGGAGAATTTTAAACGTTACTTTACTAGCGTGTGAGATGAGTGCAGTTGTGCGGTAGTTTGAACATTCTTTGGCATTGCCTTTCTTAGAATATCTTAGGCCCTATATACAGACACTCAATATTTGGAATCTCATCATTTGGATCCATTTGATGAGAGAGAATTGAAGATAATGAGGTCCTCTTGGTTGTCAGAATAAAAAGACAGTCATCCTCTGACCTGTGAAACTTACCTACAAGCTGTAGGAGGGGTAAAACAGGCACTGAGTAGCCATGCCTGCATTATCATGTGATTTATCCTTTGCCCTTTAGTTTTAGATCAAATCCACTACCCATGATTCCAAAACACACAGGGTTGCTAAGACTATCTCCCAAACCTTGCGTTCCTGCTGAGTCACTTGTACTGGAGTGTTTGGATGCTGACAGCATCTAATTGAGAAAATGAGTAGAGAAAAAAAGACAAATAAAACAGAAAGATAAACCCAAATGCTTAACAGTGTCAAAAGAACACAAATAGGTTAATGATAGGGAGTGCAAAGAGAGGGAATTAGTTAGGTGGAGTAAACAGAATGGTCTCTCACAAAAAGGGCCAGTGAAACCATCAAGGATGATAGTGAACTTGACATGAGAACAGTTGGTGAGATGATTACTTCATTTAGAGGAAAGAGCTAGGGAAAATACCTAAAGCAGTAAAGAGTTCACTGGTCCTAGGCATCGAGAGTAGGCTACGGTAGCAGGGAGTAGAAAGCTAAATAAGGCAGTATAAGAAGATGTTGAAACATTAGGCAAAGACCAGATCAGGCAAAGCCTTGTAGGCTGTGATGACAGAAACCATATGATCCTTTAAGTTAATCTGCCAGGTTCTCGTTTATGGCTACTCAGATGGGGAACCATACCTAAAGTTGTGGAGGATAAAATGAAGAAAGCCAAACAATGCAAATTAGACTTTGCAAAAATTAAGATGTGCATTACACATTCAAATGGAAGCCAGGCCACTGATAATTGCTCTCCTGAGATCTGCCCTCATTATAACACAGATGTGAGAAAGGTTAGTGAATCCTATGAGGCTTTTTCTTGGGAAAAAAATACAGGTTCATGTTAAAGATTTAACAACTCAATTATAAATGAATATAATTAATGGTTTCCTGTAAAATGTATTATTTTTTATGGAACAAGATAGAAACTTAAATAAGAAGTAAAGTAACTGTGTTTCCAACATGAGTAACGGTGTATAACATTATACTATATTTGGCTTCTGGATGTTTTTCACTCTTCAGGGAATCATCCTTAATATGGAGTCTATAGGTAGAAGATGGTATTCCCTCTGAAAGTTAGCTATCAAACTTGAACATTTTTCTGATAGACTATTATAACAAAAAGAAGACTGGAGTGACATACAGGAGTTAGCATTAAAAGGTGCCCAACAGGTAATGGTTGCCACAGAAAAGCTTGTGACATAATCACGAGATGATTTAATACCAAAATTGTGGTGCCAACATTCAGGGCCTGAATTAAAAAGGAGGGAAGATTCTCAACCAGTAAGAAGAAGGATATGGTTTAGCTTGGGTTCTTTATTGGAAAATAAGCAAATAAGCACACTTGATGCATATCTGGGAATCTTTCTATTATTCTGTGAGAAGAACCCGAGTTTTATAGGCTCTCAGATAACACTTATACGGTTGACTCATTAGATTTGTATTTGTGGATCAGGCACCTTCTAGATGATCTGTCACCCATCCTCAGCAGCCTTACGCTCTTCTTGTTCATTCTCCTTGCAGTTCTTTCACTGATGGTCAGGGAATGATGATTAATTTTAATATCCGCCTTAGGCAAACAATTCAGAAGGCGTATCTCCTGTTAAGATACTAAGTCTCCCTAAACCAATTATGAAATATAAATGATTTCTGGATTATCTCAGACCAAAACTGGTTACAGATTTTTACTTACTACAGAATCTTCTCATCTAAAACTAATTTCTCAAAAGGAGTTTGTTTTATTTTTAATTGTATCGGATCACAATATCTTTGAGGTGCAACTGATCTATTTATGATTAGAACATGCAGAGTCTTATTTATATCCCCTCATCTGTACTCAATGAAACATTTTTACCAAATTTTTTTCTAGCTCTATTTAAGTTCCAAATTATTCTGTTTCGCTTTGTTGTTTTTTTCAGGGCTTAGAGGTACTAACACAGATAAAACTGACTGAAGATTTGTTGGGTACTATTGCCTATAGACCAAAGTATCAGTAGTTGGACCCAGAAAAGAAAAAAAAAAAAGCCCATTGGTTTATTTACACAAGGCAATCATATTAAAGACAAACATCAAAGGATAAAAGTCTCTTGAAATTCCAAACAAAACTATATTTTTCAAACAGAAAGTCTATTAAGTCCTGGTCAACTTAGAAAGTTATCTTTCAGTCATGTAGGAATTATCTAATATTATATTTGCTATTATGATCCCAAAGTGAGACTCTGTTCTTCTGGGTCACTCTAATTATTTTGAAAAACAGTCTTCAAACAGTCGCAATGTGAAAATGTAAAGTAAATGCCTGCAGACAATGCTTTACTGAGTTACTTGGCATTTTAAAAAGGAATAATCTAATTGTCTTTCTAATAAACTGTTCCCTGGATAGTTGAGAATCACTGTTTTGAAAAGAATAATAAATTTGTAATAATAAAAGAATAATAAATTAAAAAAATAAAATAAATATTCAATTTTTATTCAGATTTTGATTTAAATTAACAGAAGGCAGTATAATTGCCCAAAGAAAACAAAATTTTTCATACTATTTAGTTGCTCAGTTTATAATAGTTCTGTTTAATGAAAGAAATGGCTTGTTTTTAGAGATGCTGTTGGCAAAGGATTAACATTACTAAAGGGTATAGACCCTCACTGGATGCATAGACTAACTCACATCCATATTTTCTTTTTTAAAAAGAATGCTCTTTAAAATGTGAAGTGAAAGAAAAGACTTGTAAAGCAAATAAAAGCAAATAAATACAACCCTTAGTTTTGTTTTTTTTTCATGAAGAATGCAACACCACAAAATATGAGACAGGGAGAATGGGGGGGCGGCAAGAGCTCTTATATTGATTAAGATATTAAGACTTGCCATAATATTGCCCCACTGTTTTAAAGTGAATTTGGGAATAGATCAAGATGAGAAAGGTGACAAACCCAGAGTAGAAACCAGCCATCTGGACCCCTTGTTACAGGTCAAGGCCAGGGACATACTTTCAGTCACTGGGAAGAAGCATGACTTTCTATTTTCCTCCTGTTTTAGACAGAATGAAGCAACTTGAAATCACAGAGATAAATGTCCTGCTACATATTAGAGAAGATATTGACCTAACGAGAGAAGAATTTCAAGTAAGAAAAATAATGTTTCTATTTTAATAATTTTAGTTCATTGCAAAGCAATGTGAACTTTAACATTTATTTTCTATCCACCAGAATCCTTTCCCTGAAAGCAGTTTCTCTGGATATCTCATCCCGTGGTGTATCTTCATGACTTGTAAAAAGTTCTGCTTCAATTAGGTGCTTGGTTTATTTGGTTATTTATGGAGAGAAGATAATAGATATGTACAGTTCATAGTCTCAATAAGCAATGTGAATCCTAAATCAAAAGCTCTTGCCTAGATTTTAACTTGGCTACCACCTCTCACTGTGGTGTTGGAGAAGACTTTTGAGAATCCCTTGCACTGCAAGGAGATCAAACCAGTCAATCCTGAAGGAAATACCTTGAATATTCATTGGAAGGACTGATGCTGAAGCTCAAGTTCCAGGATTTTGGCCACCTGATGCAAAGAGTCAACTCACTGGAAAAAACCCTGATGCTGGGAAAGACTGAAGGCAGGAGAGGATGACAAAGGAAGAGATGGTTAGATGGTATCACTGACTCAACGGACATGAGTTTGAGCAAGCTCTGGGAGATGGTGAAGGACAGGGAAGCATGATGTGCTGCAGTCCATGGGCTCGCAAAGAGTCAGACATGACTGAACAACTGAGCAACAACAGCCACCTCTCACAATTAAAATAGTTCAGTATTGGTTAACAGTTCTAGCTCTAAAATCAGCAAATGTTATGAGTCGTTTCTGACTTAATTATTGACTAGTTTTATAAAACTGTGAAAGATCTTACAAATCCAGTTTTCTCCTTAGAAAATATATAAAAAATAGAAGCTACCTTACATAATGATGGTGAAGATCCAACAAGGGAAGAGACATTCCCTTATCAATATATCCAACTCAAACAAGTGCTCAGTGAATGGGCATCTATCCAAACAAAGAACAAACAAGTATTATTCAACAAGAAAACATGTCTAACCTGTGCTTTCTGGGTTGTTCATGCGAGACTGAAATTGTCACATGCAAAAAGAATTAAAAGTCTTAAGTAACACATAAGAGGTTAACGTTCATATACATGTGGCAATTAGTAATTGGTACACAATTGACATATAATGATAGTTGGATGTCTTTTACTAAACCAAATGCCTTATTTATTCATGTTTGAGGGAATATAATCAATGTTATCAACAATCAAAGTATAAAGTCAATCCACTGGATTAATTGTAGCTTTATTTTCACAATAACTTATGATGCGATATATTGCCTAAACACACTTGTATAAGACCTTCTGAAGATCTTCTTTTACAAGGTCTTCATGTTTCTCATGCATGACCACTGAGTGAAACATATCACCTGCATATCACATGACCAAACACGAAGTTAGGGAGCCAGGGACCTCTATAATTTCCATATATGTCACATGATAATGGTCATGGATCTATAATTATTTTTTACAGATGGATGGATAGACAAAGGAAAGAGTAATGGAATAGTGTTAAATATGGTCCATAGAAACAGATTCAAAGTTTGACCACTATAAACATAATCTGAGTGAAATACAAATCAAATGCTTACTTGTTTAAGGAGGCAGGGAAATTTTTTAAAACATTTTTTTTTGAGCAATAGCAACAACTTAACCTCTCTATCTTTGTTTCTTAAAAGTGCATTTGATGGATGTATAAATCTGTAAATCTCCATGAAACAAATGAAGAGGCTATGAACACACATGAGGATGAAGCTTCAGGGCATGACCAATGCATTTGGTCTTTCTGATAAGATCTTCCTTTTACAAATAAAGGGAAATGGTTTTAGAAAAGAAGATGAAAACCAGTCAAACATAAAGCCATATTTAAACTCAATCAAAGAGGCTAATCTCCCAGGAAGGACAGTGGATTGATACTCTGGGAAGATAAATCAGACAACATCCAAAGCTGAGAACCAACGCTGAGATTTGACAATCAATGAATCACTGGACACCTAATCAGCCTGTCTCCTTGGAACATCATGATCTAAAGGCAGATCGATAGGAGCCAATCATATTATGATCTTGCTAACATGGTGAATGATGAGTGAAGGCCAGCCAGTTGAAAACTTTCTACAATATTGCTTTGGGCAATAAAAATGTAAGGAGTTCAGGGAGGCGATCATGAGGTTGGAAATGCAGGAAATACGGCTCATCTCTGCCAGTTAGCAGGTCTGATACAGAAGAGATGTCTGGCCTAAAGGACTGTGTTAAGACCTACAGGCTACTTTAGTGACTGAGAGACATACCCAAAAAGGTTACTGGGAGAGATGCCCAAAAAGGAGTAATTTACACAGTAAATTACTTGTGTAGGAAACATTTCTTAAAATCTTTCCTTGGAAAATCTCACCAGCCTAACAGGAAAGTTAATCTAGAGATGATTGAGATGATTGAGGATCTCAAGCCCCCAGTTTCCAGTAATTAGTGATGAGGGAAAGCCACTTCATGCCTGCTGATAAAAAAACGGAACATGGAAGCTTCAGCAGGGAGTACTTTTCCTTTTAAAAATCAGGGGGGTCAGTAGGTATAGAGATAAGTGGAAAGATAGGTAGGTAGACAGACACACAGATAATTGATGGATGGATGGGTGATACACAGATAGATAGATAAACATATAGACAGAGAATAGATGGATACAGACCTGCACACCCTTTACTGTTCCATTCTAACTCAAGAATTTTCAACAGAAACAATTTTGTTCCCCTACCATCCTGCCCCAGGGAGTGATTGGCAATACTTGGGGACATTTTTATTCTCACAGATGAAAAGATGCCACTAGTATCTGGTGCGTAGAAGCCAAGGATGCTGCTAAACCTCTCAGAGTGAAAAGTACAGTTCAGTTCAGTTCAGTTTAGTCGCTCAGTCGTGTCCAGCTCTTTGCAACCCCATGAATTGCAGCACACCAGGCCTCCCTGTCCATCACCAACTCCCAGAGTTCACTCAGACTCATGTCCATCGAGTCAGTGATGCCATCCAGCCATCTCATCCTCTGTTACCCCTTTCTCCTCCTGCCCCCAATTCCTCCCAGCATCAAAATCTTTTCTGATGAGTCAGCTCTTCACATGAGGTGGCCAAAGTACTAGAGCTTCAGCTTTAGCATCATTCCTTCCAAAGAAATCCCAGGGCCAATCTCCTTCAGAATGGACTGGTTGGATCTCCTTGCAGTCCAAGGGACTCTCAAGAGTCTTCTCCAACACCACAGTTCAAGCGCATCAGTTCTTTGGCACTCAGCTTTCTTCACAGTCCAACTCTCACATCCATACATGACTACTGGAAAAACCACAGCCTTGACTAGACAGACCTTAGTCGGCAAAGTACAGTGTCCCACAATATACAATTAGTTGAGTTGAAATGTAAATAAGCCTGAGACTGAACAACCCTGCTCTACTTGAAACAAATCCCTCCAAGGACACTACTTGCCCTGTGAAACTTCCAGTTCTCCTGCAAGTCTCTCCCATTTCCTTCTGTACAAGAAGTCTTTCCCTNACAGTGTCCCACAATATACAATTAGTTGAGTTGAAATGTAAATAAGCCTGAGACTGAACAACCCTGCTCTACTTGAAACAAATCCCTCCAAGGACACTACTTGCCCTGTGAAACTTCCAGTTCTCCTGCAAGTCTCTCCCATTTCCTTCTGTACAAGAAGTCTTTCCCTTATATCTCCCCATGACCCACTTCTTCACATCAATCATGTTGGGCTGAAATATCACCTTCTTAGGGAGGTCTTCTCTCATACAGCCCATCCACTTCCACCATGCCTGCCTGCCTGGTTTATCAATATCTGCCATACTATATAATTTATTTTCTGTTTTGTTTCTTCTCTATCTTCACTAGAATTTTAGATCCATCCCAGCATGAACTCCGTCACTCTTTTTCTCCCCTCAGTATATGAGCAGCTCTTAAAACAATGCCAGGTATATACGCTCTCCAACAAATAGTTTTTGAATTAATTAATGAATGTTGATCATCAGTGTGTCTCCTGAATGCAACTGTGGAGTAGAGCCCCTCAGTGACTGATAACGAGCATGCGTAAAAGAAGTACATTTCTGTCCACTGAACCAATGACATGTGGGGACTCTTTGTTTCCACAATATAGAAATAGGCTGTCTGTAAAACACGTCTGCCAACTGTAGTAGAAACATTTAGAACCAGTGCACGGTGAAGCAAATGTGACTCTTCCCTCCTGGGAAGAGAAGAATGGAGAAGTAACTCTAGGCAAGGAGGGGGCACACAGCAGTGTATATGCACGTTTATAATGTGATGAGATGGCTTGCACACAAATGAGTAATAGCAGATCTGAAGTGTGGCAGGGCACATCTCACCACTCTGTGTGTGTGTATTTGTACACCAGAAAATAGAAATCTAGAATTAAATGCACAGGACATTTCTAGTGCTTCAGTCATTGTTCTTTCTATAGAGTGGTGTTACAGTCCTTGAATTATGAGCTTGCAGGGGAGTTAGTGTAGAATTGAGCTGCATAAGTTGCTTGTATATTTTTGAGATTAGTTGTTTGTCAGTTGCTTCATTTGCTATTATTTTCTCCCATTCAGAAGGCTATCTTTTCACCTTGTTTATAGTTTCCTTTGTTGTGCAGAAGCTTTTAATTTTAATTAGATTTTAATTAGATTTGTTNACTTTATTTCAGCTCTTGAGTATACCACCTGAGATATGGGTTAGGAAGTGCCCAAGCATCAGCATGAGCTATTTCACAATTCCAGTACCCTTGGGTTGTTTTCTGATACACGGTAAGAAGAAGCAGATGCTAGAAATGCTGAAACCACCCCTCACCTGTGCAAGACTGCCCTCCTTCTTGTAATCTTGGGCACCAACTGTGAAGTGTTTCCCCTGGCACATGGCTTCTTCAGTCAGGAGGCTGAGTATCTCGAGTGCTTTCCTGCATCCCCTGTGGGGTCAGGGTTCCCCTTTCCCCTTTCAGTTCAGCTCTCCTTGTTATCTCTGTAACACTTAGCAAAAGATAACAGATTAAGCCAAGTGCAAAGATAATGAAATATAAATTAGTAGATTTTCTAGCCTTTATCCACAGCCCTGTCAGAGTGTATTATCTGATAGATAGAGTTCAGAGCAAGTCAGTTAAATTTTCCCTTATCAGAAACGGAGTGTGAAGTGTGGTAATGTTGCTAAGTGCAGAACAAAAATCTTTCTCTTTTGCATCCCATGACTGCTCCAGGCAACATTCTTGGAAACCTCTGACTAGGAAGGAAGAGAAGACCCTGAGATATATACAGTGTGACAAGCCAGGAGGCTATGCTTCTCCGGTAACCATCCTATGAACGGCAGTCGCCTGTGGCTGTGACATTACCACACTTTGCTCAGCTTCAGAAAGGGAAATTTAACTGACGACTGCTATGAACTGAAGCCACAGCCTAAACCAGATAATACACCCTGACAATACTGTCAGGCAAAAAAAGGCTGCGTTCCCATTGATTTCATCGCATTAGAGACACATTACCCTGAGCGGTGTGTGTTCCAGGGTATATTGCGCACACTATGGGAATATCAAAAGGCATGCACACTGGTTTAGGCAGAAGCAGGCCTCTGAGTGGAGATGCTCCAAGTGGCCGGCTGGAAACATACAGCATTGGGCAGAGTGGAGAAGGTGATGCTATGGATGGTTATTATAACATGGTTCTCCATCTGTATCAACCCAACTGTTAGCTGCTGGATTTATTTGAGAGGGGAAACCAGTTCAGATAAACCAAGAGGAACACTGAGCCTCCCCTTCTCTTTTCTTACAGAAGGACAGCAGATGCATGATAAAACATGCAGGGAGCAGGGAGTGAGGAAACTAAGTATTCAAATCATTGACTAAAATAATGTACTCTGTGCAATTTGGAGATACAAACCTCTCTAGAACTTTCTTACTGTTTTCCTTATCATGTATCAGCACCTTTGACAAAGCAACGTTGGTACACATCCATTCAAATAAATCAATCATTTCTATTTCAGAAGACTAATTTGCCAAATCTAAAAACTTCACACAGTCATACAAAGACAAAAAGAACTGGAAAGAAGCATTTTCTAATCTGTATTTTTTAAAGTTACAGATATCTCTCATAGTTTTAAAAAGTAAAGGCTTTTTAATATTGTTTCTGTGTGACCTGAATGGATCAGAAGGGCAAGAAGACAAGCAGCAAAAATCTGTCTTTGCTTCTTATAAACTTGAAAATTAAATTCTCATACTTTTTTGGGACTCAGGCTGGAAAATTATTTCATTTAGAAAGTGTTACATAATCTCTAATTCAGGTTTTCTAGCCATTCTTTAATCGCATACTTAACTTTAAATCTTCCAAAGTTGTCAGGATCATTTTTCTCTCTCAACACTCGGAGCAATACTTTCCATTTCTGAAGTCTTTCATTTATTTCTATACAGTTAAAGCTCTGTACTTTTGTAGCTCATTTTAAAAAAAAAAAAAAACTATATCCTACTGACACATGGGCGTGAAGCAACATCAAAGGCCTAGTCATCCTCATCCTTAATTGGGTTTCATACTATCCAATAATGGATAGCTGATGAGTCACTCTTCTCAATGACTACATGTGTATATTCAGGAACAAAAACACCATTAAAAAAGGCTGCCCATACCTTTCTAAAGGAAGGATTAAACCATAATCAGAGAGAGTAAGTTCTTACTTGCAAGCTTCTACTTTGATGGCATCAATATTTCCTTAATTAAAATAACAGGCTAGTAGTGTGAGAAAGAAGAGCAAAATGGTGAAAGAAAAGATTCAAATATGTTCAAGTCAATTCATAACTTGTTTCTCCACCATTTAAGAATGGTGCTGGACAACAAGGTAACCACCCTCCCCTCTGATCTATGGAAGAGAGAGCAAGATGCTTGGGAAGGTCTGGGTTCAGACAGTTCCTCTTCTCCTGGAGCCCCATTCTGGAGCCTTCCAGTCACATTCTGCCGTCTATGAAGACTTTTACCAAATTCTTTCCTCTTTTGAGTATGACAAATTTATAAATAAGCAAATAAAGCTTACAAATGTTATGAATATAAGGAATATAAGTATTATGCAGACTGTTAAATAGTTAAATATAAAGATTGTCATATTGGTATAAAAACTCAATATAACAAATAATATAACAGAATATAACAAATCAAGATTCACAACATGGTAAATCGTATCTTTATATCACCTTTTCATCTAACAAGATTTTAAATTTTTGTATTAATTTTCACGTTCAGTCTCAAAGGTGCTATATATGCTTTGCCTTTCTTCAGTTCAGTTCAGTTACTCAGTTGTATCCAACTCTTTGCAACCCCATGAATTGCAGCATGCCAGGCCTCCCTGTCCATCGCCAACTCCTTATTCACTCAGATTCACCTCCATCGAGTCAGTGATGCCATCCAGCCATCTCATCCTCTGTCGTCCCTTCTCCTCCTGCCTCCAATCCCTCCCAGCATCAGAATCTTTTCCAGTGAGTCAACTCTTTGCATGAGGTGGCCAAAGCACTGGAGTTTCAGCTTCAGCATCATTCCTTCCAAAGACTGGATAAATTCCTTTCTGTCCCTTTATTTCTAAATTTTCTATTTATTTTTAGTTTGGTGTATCTCCTGTTAATGTTGTAGAGCTGGATCTTTTTTGAACNTTTGCAATCCCATGAATCGCAGCACGCCAGACCTCCCTGTCCATCACCAACTCCTGGAATTCACTCAGATTCACCTCCATCGAGTCAGTGATGCCATCCAGCCATCTCATCCTCTGTCGTCCCTTCTCCTCCTGCCTCCAATCCCTCCCAGCATCAGAATCTTTTCCAGTGAGTCAACTCTTTGCATGAGGTGGCCAAAGCACTGGAGTTTCAGCTTCAGCATCATTCCTTCCAAAGACTGGATAAATTCCTTTCTGTCCCTTTATTTCTAAATTTTCTATTTATTTTTAGTTTGGTGTATCTCCTGTTAATGTTGTAGAGCTGGATCTTTTTTGAACACATTTTCTACATCTCCTATTTTAAATATTTTAATTGCCGCTTGTTTAATCTTTTCTTGACACCATTCACCCTATGTTTTCCTATTATTCGCCCTCACTCTTTTTCTTTTTGTTACGTTGACAGATTTTTCTTTTTCCTTGGGTGGCATAGAAATTTTCCTCCTATATGTTACAACAGTGATGACTATATTTGGAGCAAACTCATTAAAATGTTACCAACATCGACCCCAAAGTATGCCCATAGCTGTCACTGGCTGGTTCAAACAGCATCCAGGTATAGATTCTAGATTTTTTTTCCAGGTTTACTTGTGATTTTTGCATGACTGTGTTACACAAAGGAAAGGCATACTGTCTATGTGTGTGTATACATAGTTACTTTGGACTAGTAAAGTATATCCTCCAGTAATCTTTGTTGGAAAAGATTAAATCATTTGAGTGCAAATGATAAAACTGAATTTATCAATATCCCCAAAAGTATATTTTTGCCGTCAGAATTGAATGAAATTTGGGGTGAGTATGGGATTTTAGGTTCAAAATATTTTTCTCCTGTAGAACTCCTGAAATTATGCACCTTTTACCTTTTAGTATCTCTTTGTCCATTAATAAATCTTACTAATCTCACTCTTGGTGTTTTTCAGATTACATCTTTCTTCTCCACAGTAGCCTTTGTGATTCTTCCTCCCAAATTTTTAGAATTTAGTGAGTTTCTTATTATAAACTCTACTTAGAACCATTGAGTCAAATGGTAGATATATTTTTGGAAACCATTTATAAAGATTTGCCCAGTACTACAGGACATGACATTGAACGGATAAACACAGTTCCATTCTAGTTAGACTCACAGTTTCCTGAGAGTGACAAACACACTAGTAAATTTGCAAGTCTATACGTAACTACAGCTTTGACAAGGGCTACAAAGGAAAGCACAGTGTGTGATGTAAAATGGTATCAGCAGGACACGGTGGAGATCAGGACACAAGGCAGAGAAAGCTTCTCCAAAGAATAATATATAAGGCCACACTGGAAACATGAAAAGTCAGGTATGTAGTTAGGTAAGAGGACAAAGAAGGGAGGAGAAGTACATCATTTAAGCTTGTCTAATAGTAGTGAAAATTACATAATTCAATAAGAAACTAGATAAAATTATAATCCTTAAATAAAAATCAACACTTGTTCAAGCTATGATTTATACTACTCTTTATATGCTAATATTCCACAAATGGTTTCATACTAATACCCTATCTATAGGATGACACCAACGAGGTAGAAAAATAGATGATTTAGTGTTTTAAACCAATATAAGTGATAAATCATAACACAGTAGAGTGGATTCTGTGATTTGCACTCTATAAAACAATCTCTCAACTTCAAAGGCTCTTTAGCTGACCATAATTATGTAAGAGCCTACGGGATAAGACTGGCAAATTCAAGAAGATGACTCATTTCTCAACAACAAAAAAAACTTTTTAAAAAAGACTAATGAAGAAAGAGCAGAGAGAAGGAATCTTAGTTACACTCCAGTCTGCTGCTGCTGCTGCTCAGTCGCTTCAGTTGTGTCCANTTGGAGCAAACTCATTAAAATGTTACCAACATCGACCCCAAAGTATGCCCATAGCTGTCACTGGCTGGTTCAAACAGCATCCAGGTATAGATTCTAGATTTTTTTTCCAGGTTTACTTGTGATTTTTGCATGACTGTGTTACACAAAGGAAAGGCATACTGTCTATGTGTGTGTATACATAGTTACTTTGGACTAGTAAAGTATATCCTCCAGTAATCTTTGTTGGAAAAGATTAAATCATTTGAGTGCAAATGATAAAACTGAATTTATCAATATCCCCAAAAGTATATTTTTGCCGTCAGAATTGAATGAAATTTGGGGTGAGTATGGGATTTTAGGTTCAAAATATTTTTCTCCTGTAGAACTCCTGAAATTATGCACCTTTTACCTTTTAGTATCTCTTTGTCCATTAATAAATCTTACTAATCTCACTCTTGGTGTTTTTCAGATTACATCTTTCTTCTCCACAGTAGCCTTTGTGATTCTTCCTCCCAAATTTTTAGAATTTAGTGAGTTTCTTATTATAAACTCTACTTAGAACCATTGAGTCAAATGGTAGATATATTTTTGGAAACCATTTATAAAGATTTGCCCAGTACTACAGGACATGACATTGAACGGATAAACACAGTTCCATTCTAGTTAGACTCACAGTTTCCTGAGAGTGACAAACACACTAGTAAATTTGCAAGTCTATACGTAACTACAGCTTTGACAAGGGCTACAAAGGAAAGCACAGTGTGTGATGTAAAATGGTATCAGCAGGACACGGTGGAGATCAGGACACAAGGCAGAGAAAGCTTCTCCAAAGAATAATATATAAGGCCACACTGGAAACATGAAAAGTCAGGTATGTAGTTAGGTAAGAGGACAAAGAAGGGAGGAGAAGTACATCATTTAAGCTTGTCTAATAGTAGTGAAAATTACATAATTCAATAAGAAACTAGATAAAATTATAATCCTTAAATAAAAATCAACACTTGTTCAAGCTATGATTTATACTACTCTTTATATGCTAATATTCCACAAATGGTTTCATACTAATACCCTATCTATAGGATGACACCAACGAGGTAGAAAAATAGATGATTTAGTGTTTTAAACCAATATAAGTGATAAATCATAACACAGTAGAGTGGATTCTGTGATTTGCACTCTATAAAACAATCTCTCAACTTCAAAGGCTCTTTAGCTGACCATAATTATGTAAGAGCCTACGGGATAAGACTGGCAAATTCAAGAAGATGACTCATTTCTCAACAACAAAAAAAACTTTTTAAAAAAGACTAATGAAGAAAGAGCAGAGAGAAGGAATCTTAGTTACACTCCAGTCTGCTGCTGCTGCTGCTCAGTCGCTTCAGTTGTGTCCAACTCTGTGCGACCCCATAGACGGCAGCCCAGCAGGCTCCCCAGTCCCTGGGATTCTCCAGGCAAGAACATTGGAGTAGGTTACCATTTCCTTCTCCAAAGCATGAAAGTGAAAAGGGAAAGTGAAGTCGCTCAGTCGTGTCTGACTGTTAGCAACCCCATGGACTGCAGCCTACCAGGCTCCTCCATCCATGGGATTTCCCAGGCAAGAGTACTGGAGTGGGGTGCCATTGCCTTCTCCGTCTACAGGTGGGGAATTAAACTAAATAATTTTACTAAAATTTTTTTGATTCCATGATTCAAATATTTGGAACTGGGGAATTAGGGTCTAATCTAATATGATGTTTACCTGTGTTCTTTCCTTCCTGTATTGTGAAAGCACACCCCTAGAAGTATAATCAAAACATTTTAGAATGAGGACAACAGAAAATATGAGGAGGTAACTCTATGGGAGCTCAATTCCAGACTTTCCCAAGCATATCTGTATTCAAGTCAAATTTCACATTTAAATTTGATACTGTGACCACAGAGTACACAACAGAAGGTCAGAGAGTCAATTATTTCCTTTATTCCATCTCTATGTATTTCTCTATGTGGTAGAATCAAATGATCACAAATGGCTTTCTGCTCCCTCAATAGATATAACCAGAGGAATCACAAGGCAAAAATCAGTGACAAAGTGATGAAAATCCCTGTAATTGTGACATAATCTATTTGCTGTTTTCAGCCTATATCAGCAACTTTTAGAGTTTTAGCATGTCACATAATTTTCAAATACTAAATAATCATAATGATGTGTACCCCACTGAAAAACAATTTTCCATTTTCATTTTAATAAGGAGAAAAGTGATAGGAGCAAACCCCTCAATTTGTTCCATCTGTTATATTCATGTGACTGTGTTTCTTTTTTCTTTTTCCCTTTTTTCTGGAGATCAACAAGATAAATCTAACTGCCTAGCTGCAAAAAAAGGATGAAAGGGGCTCCACTGTGAACTGAAGTTTCAGTTGAGATGCCTTATACTGGCTGATGTTCTGAAATTAGCATGAAACAGCACCAGAGGAAACAGAGGGATTCTTCAGTGTTGTATTTACAAAGGACCCTGTGAACTTTCCAAATGCCTGAGATCTCATTACTGACAACATTTTTTGCCCTCCAAGTTTTCACGTGGTGACCTTATGGCTTCCATCGGAGCACAGAGGCAGATTTCCTCTCCAGCGAAATAGCATGAACAGAGTGAAAAAACACAGTCTTTAAGATGGGAAGCTGTGCACCACCGACATAATTAGGAAAGCTGCTTGGGAGGAGAGCGGTGGACATCTAATGAGCTAGCAAGGATAAGGTGGAAAATGAGAACGTGGTTATGTAGGAGAAGCACTGTTTGAGTTTTCCTTTAGGAAGGGTAAAAAACAAAATAGTAAGCCTGCTGAAACCCTTCCAGAGTTTGAGGATTAAAAGCTCTAAGGAAGCTTATGCCACTGTAGAAAACGAAGAGAGAGAAGAGAGTGTTCTTCCTTCAGTAGCTGTTTCTGATTGCTATTCTTTGGACCTGAATTCAACTTGGAAAGGCAGCCTTAATGTCAGCATGGGAGAGTAACAGAATATATTTTTAACGATCTCAATAAAAAACAGGATTTGGAGCAGGACATATGACATATTTTGACGAAAATTCAAGAGTTTAAAATCACGTATCTGATTTTAAGAAGACCTATTATAAGATCAAGGGCCCGATTAGTTTTGGTATGTTAGAGCCCCTATAAAAATACATGAACCCTGCAGCAGCGGTGTGAGTTTACATAAGTTGTCAAACTTCCTCAACTCTTCGGTTCCTCAACCATATCGTGACAATCCTAGTACTCCTTATTTCAAAGGAATTTTCTAGGAGAATTAACTAAGATAAGGCATGTAAACACTTAAAAGAGTGCGATCCCCTATTAAAGGACATTATGTATCTTGTTGTAATCAGAGATGATGAGGATATAAACTAAGGCAGTGTTTGGGGGAATTGAAGGAAACATGGTAACATTTGAGAACTAATTAGGTAGTAGAAATAGAAAACTCTGGGGATTCACTGGATCTGTGTCTAAAAAAGAAAGAAAAATCAGCGAGAATCCCCAGAATTTAACCTAGACATCTGAGTTGGGAGAAAGGCCATCCATTGAAATGGAGACTGCCAAAGATAAAAAAGATGAACGGGGAAGATGACGTAGACCTTTATTGGGGAAATCCTGAGGTTCCAATTGATTATCACAGGGCAAGACAACAACATGCTTCATCTTAAAAGAAAAAGAGCCCTTAAAGAAGACAAAATTGGTAACCTGAAGCATGTGGAGTATCTGGTGGAGTTTAGTGAAATGGAAACAAAGGAGTAGAGAGGATCAATGAATGATTTAATAGCATCAATACAACAAAAAGAGGGAAGAAAAACAATCCAAGAGAAGAGAGGATCACCAAGCATAAAAGCCAAGAGGACAGAATAGGGGTTAGCGGTGAAAACTAGGGTCAGGTAGAGGAAATAGGGTAGGGTAAGGTAAGGAAAGGAAAGGTAGGGTAGAAAATAGGGTAGGGGACTAGAAACGATCAATTTTCATTCCAATCTCAAAGAAAGGCAATGCCAAAAAATGCTCAAACAACCACACAATTGCACTCATCTCACACGCTAGTAAAGTAATGCTCAAAATTCTCCAAGNCATAATGAAGGGCATGTACTATTCTGGACATTGATTCAGGGCAGTCAGGGCCATTGAATACCTTCAAGCAGAGATGTAGTATAACCAATTTGGATGACAATTTTTTTTTTAAGCCATAGATAACAGATGAGAGAGAACAAGCCTGGAGTCAGAATGATCATTTAGAAGAAAATCACAAGGATCCAGAGGGGGAAAGATGTTTGCCACAATAAAGTCAAGGCACTAAGGAAGTTAGATGGAAAGATCCAAGACATTCTGAAAAAGAGGGATAGAGAGGAAATAGGATGAAAACCAAAATTGGGATCAGGGATCAGAGTCCTGATCAGTCCAAATGGTAATGAACACGTGAGGACAGAGATATTTTGGGGGGAAGATAAATGGTTCCATTTTACATGTATTGATATTTTTAATTCCCTTTAGATATCTGATTGAAGGTACTGGCAGATATGCATACAGATTGTTGTCTTTGGAGAGAGAATTGTATTAGAAATATAGATTGTAATCTGTTAGCTCATGTACTATATTTAGGGTCAAAGGAGAAAGTGAGGAACTATTTAGAGTGGGGAAAAGCAGCCCATAAAAGAACCAAAGAACATTAATATCAGGAACAGAAGGGGGGGCGAGACTGAAAATTAAAAGAGGGAAGACTCCATAGGTCTTATCACCAAGATACTGAGAAAGGAATATTTCTAGAAGAAAGTGCGTGGATAGCTTGCAGGTTAAAATAATTCAAAGAAGAAAAGAAAGCTGAATACTCAGGAATATCCATTGAATCTAAAAACAAAGTCAGCAAGGTCCTTGGAAAGATAGAACTAATAAAGTAGAAAGCTTCTACCTGACCTCACACTTTCAATTCAAAATTGGGTGAGCAGGCTAGAAACAGTTTTAGATAGCTGACCTCTCTCCAGTAAGACATCCATACTTAGAAGCTGATAGAAAGTATACTGGGTCTTAAAACATGAGGAATGAAGTGATCTAAAGAAGCAAGAGTATGAAGTGNAAAGTCAGCAAGGTCCTTGGAAAGATAGAACTAATAAAGTAGAAAGCTTCTACCTGACCTCACACTTTCAATTCAAAATTGGGTGAGCAGGCTAGAAACAGTTTTAGATAGCTGACCTCTCTCCAGTAAGACATCCATACTTAGAAGCTGATAGAAAGTATACTGGGTCTTAAAACATGAGGAATGAAGTGATCTAAAGAAGCAAGAGTATGAAGTGAAAAGATACCAAGGAAAGGGAACTGTGTGAGAAAGCCACCTAATCACATCACAAAGGCTCTGAGAGATGAATGTTTATGTCATAATCTCTGTGGACACTAGTTCCTTGCAAGTGAACTTATAAGGTATGAGCTTGAAAGTGAGTGCTCCTTTTCTCACACTTTTAGCCACCTGGCTGTTTCTACTTGGAATGAGCCTCACGCTTGTCTCAGCTTATCTGTATCCTAGTCCTACTCAAGCTGTAACAGGTGTTCTTTCAGATAAAAGCTAACACTTACATACGCCAGCAGGCTTTACATGCTTTACATGCGTGACTCATTTAATGCTTAAAAAGTCACACAGGATAGATACTATTACCAGGACGAACATGAAAACTGAAGTACATTGTCCCTGTTTCCGGATTGTGCTCTTAATCATCATAGATACTGTCTTTCTCTAGAAGTCATCATTAAGACAAATACACTTATCAGTTAGCAATCCTACCTGAGATTTTTATATTAGCTACGTATGAATGTATGTACATATGTATGTATGTAAGATGTATTTTGTCTCTTTGACTAAACTGTGAGGTCTGTAAGGGAAGAAAATGTAGTGAATGCCTGCTGTGTTTTAATTATTCAGCTTCCAGTCATTTTCTTCTGATTGAAATACCTGAAATTTCCTTTAAGGAATCATTCTACCCTGTTTTTTCACACATTCTCACTGATGAACTGGATGGCTAGGCTTGTACCAGTTAGCATACCACATGTAAGCATTTTGTAAGCATTGATTTGCTTAGGAATAGATGCCAACTGTCCCATCAGAGTGAATCCCCGAACTTGTGGCAGGAACTTTCACAGATAAATGCTCTTTTCTACTGGACCTATACCTTCAAGGATATGAGCTTGAAGCCCTCAAATGAGCTACAAAAGGACAAAGACAGAAAAGTTTACGCTGAGAGAAACAAGAAGTGATATGAAAAAAACGGATTTAAAAAAAAATAGAAGAGAAAGGAGGTGAAAGATAATAAGGGAACAGAAAACAGAGGAAAATAGGAAATGAACAAGGAAAGAAAATTATTTTCAGCACCCACGAGAACTCTTGTCACTAAGCTAGTAGCTTTCATCTAGATTATCGCATTTACTATTTGTAAAAATCTTGAGACAGCAAACAAATGGAATAACCAAGGCTCAGTCTCAGATCTGACTCCAAATATCTGTTTTCTTCATAACTTTATGCAGTTTCTTATCAAGTATGAATACTAGTATCATGTTTTAAGCATTTTTTAAATTCAAGATGAACTTGATTGATATTGATGACGAAGATGTGCTAATATAAGACATATTTGCAAACACAGTGCTGTGAAATTTTATTCTGAAAATAAAATGTCTAGTTTAATACACTGGAAATACAATAATGAAAGTTTAGAGTTCTAAGGAAACACTAAAATTTTTTAAAACACTATCTTTAATTCCTAATGACTGTAACCGTATTCCACTGCCATTTAGATTATCCCTCAAAACCTAAGGAATAGATTTTTTTATATCAGACAAATAGTAATAAATTCTAATTATATTTATTTCACCAGTTGTTTAGCTTAAGGGGAGTGACAATAAGGAGACTCTGAGTAAAGCAGTTTAGGATAAAGGAATCAACAGAAAATAGACAATTTTTAAATTACATTTGGGTAGGTTGATACTATCAAAATTGTTTTATAGAATTTAAGCCCAGCAAATTCATGTTCCCATTTATAATACTATCACATTTATATTACCAGGAGGTTAGTCATGGTATACATTATATTTTTCAGTCTACTCAAATTTATACTATTATGTTTCATGAGGTTTTCTTTTTCTATCACTGAGAAAATATTTAAAGATGGCCCATTAAAATCTACTTGTTCTCTTTCTGAGAGTGTTATATTTCAAAAGCATGTTTAATGTAAATTCTCTAAGAATACGAGTCAAGCGGTCTGACACAGATTAGAAACGATCTTAGAATCTTCCTGGATGTGTAATGGGACTGTCAAATATAGGAGTGAACATTCAAATAGAATATAAAAGCATGTCTGAGAGCTTAGACTCAGTTATGTTCCCCCAAACCCCACATTTCTAGGTACTGAAAGGAAGGCCAGAACAGAGAATAAACAATGCTATAATTTCCACTGTTCCAATTGCTCCAAAAGAAAGGCATATAGTGACAATGAGTGAATGTAGCGGGCATGTGTTGAATTTGTCTCCCCCACTCCCTCTGGTACCAGAGAACTTTTTTCCTGTGGCAAACCCACTTCATGTGACTCAAGCAAGCTTGATCCTCCTCCTGCTCTGCAGCAAGGGCTGACTCAGTTCCAATCCAGCAGTCTAGCCCAGCAGCCCCCAAAACAGTGAGTCAAACTAAACCAAACAAAATCTGCTTTATATTTTTGCCAAAGATAGTGGTCATTTGCCTCACTTGGGAACAGGACTTACACTCGAGGGAAAACAGTGTAGATGGTAAAGACATCCTCTGAAGAGCTTGATCCAGACACAGCTGACTCCAGCTGTATCTCTGGATTACCCAGTTATGTGATCCATACATCTGCTTACTTTAACTGGTATGGGGAACAAAACTTACACCCCAGAATGTCTCTTAGGCACAGGGTTATTTCTAGCTGAAAACAATCAAGGCCCAAAGACTCAGGAAGAAACTTTGACTTTCTCACTAATCGCTTGAAAGAATTTAGATAGCATATTCCCAGAACAGAGTTATATCCAGAGACATCTGTAGAGAACATGGGCTAGATATGGTGGAGAAAACTCTAGGTCAAGTAAGGCAGATGGGGTCAGGTTTCACTAAAACCTTCAGATTGAAATGTAAAGACCTGTTCAGAAAAGTCTCGGTGTAACCAGAGCTAAAGAGTTTCTCCAGATGAAAACGTTGGGTTGAAGCCCTATAGGTTCAACACTAAAAAATAATATTCTGCTAAAGAGGTGAAAGTGAAAGTGAAGTTGCTTAGTCATGTCCCACTCTTAGCGATCCCACGGACTGCAGCCTATCAGGCTCCTCCTGCTACTGCTAAGTCATCTCAGTCGTGTCCGACTCTGTGTGACCCCACAGACGGCAGCCCACCAGGCTCCCCCATCCCTGGGATTCTCCAGGCAAGAACACTGGAGGGGATTGCCATTTCCTTCTCTAGTGAATGAAAGTGAAAAGTAAAAGTGAAGTCACTCAGTCGTGTCCGACTCCTAGCGACCCCATGGACTGCAGCCTACAAGGCTCCTCCACCCATGGGATTTTCCAGGCAAGAAAGAGTACTGGAGTGGGGTGCCATTGCCTTCTCCAGGGGATCCTCCCAACCCAGGGATCGATCTCGGGTATCCTGCATTGTAGGCAGATGCTTTTACTGTCTGAGCCAAGGAAGTCTAAAGAGTTTAAAGGGACATTAAATACTTTTATGTCTCTAATGGGACATGACCAAAACAAAAATTTTTTTTTTATTAAATTACCATATCTTGGTAGTCCCAAAACAGAGAGAGCAGCGGGTGGAAATAAAATACCCATGAGCAAAATGTTTTAGAAATAGTTTAGACTCAAATAAAGGCGATGAGAATAAAAAGAAATGTTATATTGAGAATATCTCCAACTTTTTGTGACCCCATGGACTATATACAGTCCATGGAATTCTCCAGGCCAGGATACTGGAGTGGGTAGCCTTTTCCTTCTCCAGGGGATCTTTCCAACCCAGGGATTAAACCCAAGTCTCCCACATTGCAGATGGATTCTTTACCAACTGAGCTATCAGGGAAGTCCTATATTAAGAAATAATTTGTAGAATTTACTGCCTGGTTAAATATGAGGATCTGAGGAGAGAAAGCATAAAGGATGATTTGAAATTTTCAAAATTTGGAGTGAAAATTATAACATTATTGTAAAGAATAGGAACTTCTAAAAGTAATACAGAGTCAGTAGAGAGGTCTGCTTTTCCCCATGTATACGTAACTATGAAATATTCAAGTGGAAATACATAGCAGGTTGCTGGAAATGTGGACCTAGATCTTTATGGGCAAGCCAGGACTGACAATACTAACATTAAAAATTGTATCCATAAAACATAAATTATATCCATAAAAACAAAATAAACTTCACACCCACTAAAATGGTTACAATAAAAAAGACAAAACCATGTATTGACAAAGATGTAGACAAACTGGATCTCTCCTACACAGCTGGAGGTAACACAAAATGAATGGTGCAGCCACTCTGGAAAACTGTTTGGCTGCTTCTTTAAAAGTAAAGCAAAAACTTTCCATTCAAAGACTTAAATAGTCATAGCCTCATTATTCACAATAACTCAACTTGTAAATATCAAAATGTCCATCAACTGGTGAACAGGTAAAAAATAGTATACTTGGGTAATGAAATACTATTCATCAAGAAAAATTCATAAACTATCTGTATGTGGATGAACCTCAAAAACATTATGCTAAGTGAATGAAGTCAGACACTAAAGATTACATGTTGCCTACTTCTATTTCTATGAAATGTTCAAAAAAGGTAAAACTGAAAACAGGTCAGTTGATGCCTTAAGTTGTGAGTGGGAGTTTGGTCTCTCAAACCAAAGGAATGAGGTCTTGACCCATCATGTTTTTAGAGGCAAGTGGGAGCAGTAATTAAATACAAATGGGCATGTGAGATCTTTTGGGGGCAGTAGAAATTTTTTAAACCGGACAGTGGTAATGGTTGGACGATCCTATAAATTCGTTAAAAATCATTGAATTGTACATTCACAATTAATGAAGCTTGTGGTGTGAAAAATCACATTTCAATAAAGCTGTTAAAAATCATATTCTTCAATGAGTTGAAACCTAGGAAGTTGCTAGTTGAGGTTTCAAGAGAGAAGAGCTGAACGCCAAGAGCTAAGTTTGGAGGGGATTTTCCATTTCAAAGACAGGAAGAAGCTGAGCTAACGATAAAAGAGCAGAGTGGACTGAGAAGTAAGAAAAATAAAAGTGGTATGAAGTTTAAAGTCTATGGGAGAAGAAAATTTTAAGAAGAAAGTTCTGTCCAACAACATTAAATACTACAGAGAGATCAAGAGGCGTGGAAACTAAGGAATACACATTGGATTTGGCAGTTAGAATCTAATTGGTGAAGTTCAGCTCTAGAAGCTAGAAAAATAAAGATTAAAGCCAAAATAACATTTAATTAGAAAAATAAAAATGTAGAGTGATAAGTAAACTCAAGAGCTAGTTCTCATAAAACATCAACAACATACATTTTTTTCTAAGTAAAATGTCCACATCCATAGTCAAAAGAAATAACAAAAAAGAATATACAACTGACCAAAGGAAATAATAAAAATTCCCTAATTATTCTAATAAAATGTAAAATTATTATGCTAAATAAAAATGTTAAATATCAAAGTTAATTTTGAGATAAAAAAATTTCAAATTTGACTCAAGATGTGAGCCAGGAATAGATAAAGTTATTAAAAGTCAGGAATAGACAATAATGTAAAATGGGAAAGACATTTTTTTTAATTGCCTCCAAAAACATGATGGGCCAAGACCTCATTTCTTTGGTTTGAGAGACCAAACTCCTACTGAATGACTTTGAGCCACATGTTGGGTGACCCTGAGCCACTTACTTCTCTGTGCCTCAGCTTAACTCATTCATAAAATGAAGACGAATTGCCACCCAACAAGTGAAGGTCGTTTAGCCATGTACGACTCTTTGTGCCCCATGCACTGCATAATCCATGGACTTCTCCAGGCGAGGATACTGGAGTGGGTAGCCTTTCCCTTCTCCAAGGGATCTTCCCAACCCAGGGATCGATCCAGATCTCCCACATTGCAGGCAGATTCTTCACTAGCTAAGCCACAAGGGAATCTTCCTGACCCAGGAATTGAACCGGGGTCTCCTGAATTGCAGGCAGATTCTTACCAACTGAGCTATAAGGTTACAGTAAAAATTTAATAAAATTTATGATCTCTCAAGGTCAGAAAGAAAACCAGCTTCAGGACTCTTGAGTCATGTGTTTAAAGTCTTCATAAAAGTGCTGCTTTTCTTATATGTGTTAGTGCCTTTTAGAGGTTTAGGGTAGGATTTACAGATCGCCATTTGTGTTGGAGTCAAATAACCAATATTTTTTAATCCAAGAAAAACTTTTCAAATTGAACGATATCTCTTCACTCCCCCTGCAGTACATCATCCCAACTTATAGAAGGTTATGTTTTTTAAGGATCCCAATCCCTGCTAAAAAATTTTTTTAAATTAGAAAATCATCAGGAAGTCCTCATATAGTCCACACTAGATAAATAGGATCTGTCATTGTTTTTATTATAATTTCTGTATTACTAGTGTAGACAGTAGTGATCAAAATCAAGTTATTGTAATCTGAGAAAGCTTTGTTCAAATGTCTCCAACTAGTAGTTCTATAACTTTGTTCAATTTATAGTTTAAAACTGAGTTTAAAACAGGTGTAGAAAAATCCCAGTGATTCTAATATGTATGAAAAAGTGTTATACAAGGGCTTTCTTTTGTTATCTACATTTTTGACGTGTATTTTAGGGAAGTGCAGTGTCTATGTTCAAATGTTTGTAGAAAACAAAGACAAGTTTCACAGTGAGGGACCAAAATGATTAATGAAATAGAGTACAGAACATGAATAAAGTCTAAAATAATAATGGTTGCTGAATAACTATAAAAATAAATTGTACGTGTTATTAGTGACTTCAAGTAAAAGAAAAATCTTCCCTGGTTGGTGGCTTAGATGGCAAAGAATCTGCCTGCAATGCAGGAGAACTGGGTTCAATCCCTGGGTCAGGAAGATTCCCTGGAAGAGGGAATAGCAACCCACTCCAGTATTCTTGCCTGGAGAATCCCATGACAGAGCAGCCTGGAGGGCTACATTCCATGGGGTCGCAAAGTCAGACTCGACTGAGCAACTAACATTTTTGAGCAAAAGAAGATTTTATTTGCTTTCTGTATGCAATGAAACAGGAATATTTTTATGCTTTTAGAGATTTCCAAGGGAGCAAATTTTTTACATGAAAGGATGGATTTGAGTTTGCTTCAGATAAATTGCTTGGCAATGACTGATTTAACACAGTAACAAATTACTAAAGGAATTTTTAAAAGATCATCACAAGCCATCTTCAAGAAGAGACAGGTTGAATTTTGCAACTGGCTGACAATTTGGGGGGAGATGAGGTAAGAGTTAAGGCTTTGTTTTATATGGGATTTAGTCTATTAATGAAAGATGCTTTTTGGAAATACTAGCTCTAGCATTTACTAGATATGTTATCATATGCAAGTTACTTAATTTCTTTGAAGCGCAGTTTCTTAAAGTGCAAAATGAGAATACCTTTCTTAGGACACTGTTGTTAAGACACATTGACATACACATGCAAAAATTCATACATACATTGAACAGTGCCAATCTCATAATAAGCATCCAAAAAGTGGTATTAAATTATGTTTTGCACCTTCTAAATTTCTCCAGGTGGTTACCATGCAAACATTTTTAGATGTGTCTCCCCTTAGAATAAAATAGAAACAAAGAAAGTTCACTTGGTCTTCACAATAAAAATGTTCCTGAAAGCCTTTTTATAAAACAATTATTTATAAACTTTACTCCTCAACCTATCAAGTACACTAAATAACTTTTCTGTCTGAATAAAACTGAGCAAAAGTCACATCCTAATGAGTAAAGAAGCATCAAGTCAGCAAATTACTCTTAAATGTTTCAGAGGGCAAAAAAAGTGTTTGACAGTGAGTGTGTGTGTGTGTGTGTGTGTGTGTGTGCATGTGTGCATGTGTGAGGGCAGGGGAAACAGAAAATGACAAGCAAAAGATGGTAAAATGTTTACATTTGGGCAATCTCGGTAAAGCACACATAAAAATTCTTTGCAATTTTTCTGCAAGTCTAAAAATGTCTTTTAAAAATTTAACCCTTCTGTATCTATTACATAAAACTAGATGTTTCATATTTGGGCTTTCCGTGAAGACTATGTGGTACATGTCTCTTAAATGAATCAGGCACAGAAATATTTGGAATTTAAGGTAAGAATATTCAGCATTGGCTAAATGACTAAACTATTGTCTTTTTGTTGCCAGTCACCAGAGGCTTTCTAAAACACTGGAGGAATTAATCATTCCCCTCTATATGTGAGTCTTTGCAGAAACCCTATAGCTCACCTGTCTTGTGGATCAGATGCTCTTTGGGTCTAATTCTCTATGGTGGGATAAAAGTTCCAGAAAATGTACCAAAGAAAACTTTTCTTGCATATTAATATAGTCTAAAATGTCCTCTCTACCTTGACTTTTTAGAATTGTGAATGGGAAATGCAAACCACATTTGCATTAAGTCTGAAATTTAGTCTGATGAGACAGTCTGCCATCTGGATGCTATCTCTTTCCGATTCCTTTATCTCTGGCTCCCTTTAGCCTGAATACAGTTCAAACCCCACCACTCCATTACAATCTTGTTTATATCACTTTTGCGGTTTTTAGTGCACCAGTTTGCTTCTTTTCCTCTTTCTTCAAAAGTGAACTAAATTTGAAAATCAAATCAGAATTAATAAAGATTAGGGACTGTCAATGTTATCAAATGCAAAATGAAAGATAAAGACAAAGTTTGACAATATTTATAAATAGGAAGGAGTGAGAAAATAGCAGAGTAATGAGAAAGACAGATAAATTATGTCTGTCTCGTCACATCCATTCCTCTCCCATATGTTGTATATCACCTCTAGCAATTTACCACACTCCAGCGCCAAGATAGCAGGAAGCACAGGATTTCCTCAGAGACCACAGTTCTGCACTGGTTCTCACCTCTTCTTCGCAGGCCCATATTTAGAAAAAACACTCAACAGCAACCTAAAGTTCACATTGGGCTGCTTGTTCCTCCTTCAGGCCTGATTTCTAGGCAGATTTTTTTTTTCCTAGCCTATGGAAATGTTTTAACATTAATTTGATCATTTTTTCTTTCACACTTCCTTACTAAGGTACTAAAAAAAGGAATTCACAGAAAATCATGGAGTGCCATCAGCGACATTTTCACAAGTGTTAAAGAAATGAAAATGATCATGGGTTTCAGACAGAGTTCTTCAACTTATTTAATTCACTTGGCATTACAGACGACCAGTCAGAATCCAAGTGTGTATGTTGAATAAAAAGTCCAAGTTTGTAACTTGTAGGTCCTAAACTCAAACCAATATCTTGATCCTGCATCCATGAAAACTCTCCACTGTTTCTATGTACAACGTTATCCTCAACTTCTAGACCATCATACCTGTTTGGCTGTGATTCTTTAAGGAGGGACATATGTTTAATTTCATGGCTAAGACAAATTTTTTGTCAACTATAAATAGCATATAGATGTTTACCAGGACATATTAGACCTGCACCTTAAGATTAAGTTATTTGGTCTGACTTGTGTCCCTTTAAAAATCTGTAATCTCATATCTGGAGAGTAAGTCTAAGGGCAAGTTTGCTTCATAATTAGGGATCACTTATGGTCTCCTAGGGCTCAATCTCAGAGGGCACACAGACAAAGTGAGGAACATTAGAGTCTGTCCAAACAAAAGAAAGATTTAGGAGAGTATCAGAGAAGATGGGCAATGTGGGTTCACTTACAACTTGAGGACCATTAAAGGCTGTGTGTTGCATGCTAAGTTGCTTTAGTCGTGTCTAATTCTTTGCGACCCTATGGACTGTAGCCCTCCAGGCTCCTCTCTCCATTCTCCAGGCAAGAATTCTGAAGTGATTTGCTATACCCTCCTCCAGGGGCTCTTCCCAACCCAGGGATCGAACCCACATTTCTTGCATCTCCTGCACTGGTAGGCAGGATTAAAGGCTGAGTGAGAAGCAATAAAGACCAAGGGCACACATTAAATTGGCTAAAGAAAATCTGTTAAGAGAAAGACATACATGTGGTAAAATAAATTTTTAAATCTTCCAGATAACAAATATACAATAGATGTAAAATTGTGGTTAATTGTGTCAAATGCTGTCTTATGAGGCTATTATTCTGAGCAAATTTGAAACTGTAGGAGACAAAAGTGGACTTGGAAAAGATGAGGACACACTTGACATTCTTAATTACTGCTTCCTCTCAACCTCTAGAACAGCTTAATATAATTTAACCTGTAGCTTGAACTTCTGCCCTTTTATTTCAGCTATAGTAGTTCTATCCTCTTATCCTTTTTTAACTTATTTTTTTCTATTTAAGATTTTGCAAGAAGAACTAATTCTTCCATGGAAATGTTTGTAGACCACTGAACTCTAATTTAAAAACCAACAGATAACTCAATTATATTTGATTCAAAAGCAATGCCAGAAGACAAAATGCAGGATTTTTAGATTAAAAAAAAAATTCCCAAAGCACATATGCTGTACAGAAGAAAATAGAAATCCAAGTGAATCTATTTTTTTGACCAAGTTTCATTACATGTTACTATTGTGAATGCAATAGGATTTATGCATTATAGAAAACATTTTAAAGGACTTGTTTATATGTGAGAGACAGTAAGTTTCCATAGAGTTACCTGAAATTAACTTCCCACCTTCTGGGCTTAACCAGTCATCTAAATTTTCAATGAAAAGATTTAAACCCAGTTCATTAATTTCTCAGGGCGTTCTTGTGTATCTTATGTTTTTTTCTAGTTACCAGTGACTCCTTTTTCCTGAGTCAGAGTCAAAAGTTTAGTTTCACTTTTCCCTGTTGCTTTTCTACATTACTTAAAATCACATACAACATGCTCCTGATTTCTCTCATTTCTCGAAAATACGCTTAACTCAAGGCTGTGTATCTATAGAACCTTTTTTTACTGAAGGATTTTGGGAACGAGGAATGCCAATTATGCTATACAATATTTTTAAAAATCTTAACATTAGATATTAATGTCCTTCTACATCCTACCAGGCATTTCCTATCTTGAGGAATTTCTCATCAGTCACCACCTATTTTGGACTCAGCTTCCTGTGTTCTCCTTCCTGTCTCTACCAGACAGTCTCCAACTCACTTTTCCAGTTAATTTCTCGTGCAGTGTAGTTCAGCTCTTCACCCCCAGCCAAATAATGTTTAGGTTCATGTTTGCATACTCAGAAATTCATGAAGATGATTTGCTAAACAAAGGATTGTTGACTTTAAATTTCCAACATTTAACAGCAAAACACCTGAGGGCTCTTTGAAATTGGTTTTCAAATTCTTAGGAAGGTTCCCTCCAGCTGTCTACAGCAAGAGCCTACTTGCCTTGAATTTTATTTTTATCTTTCTGAAACACCAACTGATAACAACTGTAGACACAGACAAAAACTCTAGTATCCTAGAGCTGTTCCCTAATCATCAAAAACCCATTTTGTTGACAAAATCTATTAACTACTTAGCTGTATTATCAATTGAATAAAAATATATAGAGCCCAGATTTCAAATGTAGCTCTTCTATCACCTTATATAAATAACTTCTAATCGCCTTCCTGACGATAGGGGCTTACAGTCAGTAGCCAGAGTTTGAAAAGAAGCAGAGGGAAGTAAGAGTCTTTCCTCCTCTTAGGGTGGAAACTAGTTTAATCTCTAATTACCAAAGGAACATGATTCCCTCCTCTCTCTGCGGACCTATGCTGCACTTGGATTTATGGTGACAATGTTTCCTGGGTCTCTAGATTAACGCCAGAGACTGAAGTTGCACAGACGGCCATTTACATTTCTTTAGAAGACTTTTTAACTCTGTAGCTCTAACAACTGCTTTTGAGCAAAGGCAAATTAGGTAACTTTGAAGATCAAAGTCTTGCATTTTGTGTTTCTTCCTTACCATTGCTATACTATGTGTAGCTGACAGAGCCTGAAGATACAGCATGATACACCATATGTGTTAAAGGGTGGGGAACAAAATCAACCTGAAGGAACTGACAGTCACCTTCACTATGTCGATTTGTGTACAGCTATTGATTTACTTTCTCCTTTTCTTCAAGAACCAGAAGGTGGCATCTGACTACTTATTTTAATATTTGTGTTTATTTCATTAAAATATATTATGCTTAGATTGACAATTTAAACTTATTTTTAAGTATAGGATTAAGTACAGCAAATTAACCCACTGGAGAAAGAAAAAAATGACACAAAGCAAAAAATACAGAACAGCAATAAGGCCATTTATCCTAAGATTCACAGAGTAGGTCAGAATTCTCTCCAAATGACCTAATTATTTTTTAGAAAGACTTTCATGGTGATTTTGAACGGTTCAACTAGTAGTAAGACTATTAAAATGAAAAGGCAAAAGAAAAATAAAAGCTTTCTTTCCAGTTACTCTGATTTAGGCTTAAACTTCAGAGGTCTAATTATATCTTCAATCTAGAAATCGGAAGAAATGCAAGGGAATGACTTCTCAGTTTAGAAGGCCCAGTCTCTTTTCTATTCACCTTAGACAGCCTATGTTCACTGTGATTATCTATCATAAGAATAGTAAAATTAATGAAGAACAAACAGGAAAATCTAGGTGAAATGTTTTAAAGATGTGGTTGCTCTTTTTATAAGTGCATTGCAGTTCTATCGATCCACAGATCAAACACAGATGTGTTATTATTCTGTACAAACTCTTAGTACTAAAGCATGTTGGATATAAAGGAGAACAAGTTGTGGTCTTTGTCCTCAAATCACCCACAACCAAGCCTGGGAAGGTTGTCACAAAGAGATCATCAGAATGCAGTGCACTGAGGGCAATGACAGACATGTACAAAACTGACAAAAGCTCAGAGCAAGGTATTTCCTGAGGAACACGGTGACAACAAGCAGGAGAGTCCAGGAAGGCTTCCTGGAGAAGGCAACCTGAACTGAATTTTATTACAGTAGCAGGAATTCCAAATAGGCTGGTTGGCTAAGAGGGTAAAAAATGCCATTCTGGGCAAGGAACTACCAGAAAAGGGTTTAAGGATGGTGCTTGTTGTTTAGTCACTAAATTGTGTCTGACTGTTTTGTGACCCCCATGGACTGTAACCTACCCAGCTCTGTCCATGGGGTTTCCCAGGCAAAAATACTGGGTGGGTTACCACTTCCTTCTCCAGGGAATCTTCCTGACTCAGGGACTGAACTCACATCTCCTTCATTGGCAGGCAGATTCTTTACCATTGAGGGAACAGAGAAGCCCAAGTGCCACCTTCCAATGGCGCTGGGAGATGCTGAATGATGAAGTTTCTTTTACACTGTATATTAGTATATTTATTAAAGGGTTTGATATTTAATAAGAGTTGAGACTCCTTTGAAGGGGTAAACATCAATCTGTGACATGGTCAAATCTGAGTTTTCAGATCACTCTGGTGACAAAATGAAGAATAAAGGGGTAAGACTAGAGGCAGGCAGTCAAGTTAGGAGTCGATTGCATGAGGTGATAAGGGTTAAACCAAAGCCTTACTATAAGGACAAAGAGAAAAGAATCCATCCCAGAGGTTTTTAGGTGGGAAAGCTGGCAGGATTTTATGATATATATGGTAGGGTGTATAAGAAAGATGGGGTCTACAGTGACTTCCCAATTTCTTGTGTGGCTGCTGAATACAAAATAATTATCATCAAATAGAGAATATAGGAGGAAGGAAAATTTTTAAGAGGAAACAAAAGTGTGCACACTTAGAAGTACTGAGACTGAACGTCCTAAAAGGCATTCAGGTGAACAGATCTAATGAGCAGAGAACTGTGTAACTAAACTGTGAAGATCCAGATTAGAGTCATTGATTTGCACATCTATAGTAAAGGTTAGAAATATGAGAATGGCCGGGCTCTCTCAACCAGAATTGGAGCACAAAATAAGGGGCTCTAGAACAATTCCTGGTAAAATTCCAACTTTTAAGAAGTGAGCAGAAGTTCACAGGAAAGAAATTGAGAAGTTAACGCCCTTTCTTCAAAATTATTGATGTGATTGAAAGAGAATGTTTATTGACAGTCCTAATATCCTATATTCTCTTTCAAAAAATGACAATAAAAAAATGACAACAAGGTATTTAAGTACTTAGAGCATAAACTCCACAAACTGGAAAATTTCATTATCCTGGGATAACTCTCTGCCTGAGTTTTTACTTCTAAACATATATTCTAACCAAGAGTTGTCAATACTCTTCTTACAAATAAAAGATTTCCTCTTCAAACATTTACACAATTGTCTTGTTTGAAACACTTACTAAAAAGAATGTCCTGAAGAGTAGCAGTGAAGAACTGAAAGAATTGGATGGAAGAGAACTTTGAGAATTTGGCTGCAATGGAGCAAAACACAACAACAGGTTTATTACCAGATGAAGAAAAATAATAAACACATACAAGCAACTTATGCAGCTCAATTCCAGAAAAATAAATGACCCAATCAAAAAATGGGCCAAAGAACTAAATAGACAGTTCTCCAAAGAAGACATACGGATGGCTAACAAACACATGAAAAGATGCTCAACATCACTCATTATCAGAGAAATGCAAATCAAAACCACGATGAGGTACCATTTTACACCAGTCAGAATGGCTGCGATCCAAAAGTCAACAAGCAATAAATGCTGGAGAGGGTGTGGAGAAAAGGGAACCCTCTTACACTGTTGGTGGGAATGCAAATTAGTACAGCCACTATGGAGAACAGTGTGGAGATTCCTTAAAAAATTGCAAATAGAACTGCCTTATGACCCAGCAATCCCACTGCTGGGCATACACACTGAGGAAACCAGAATTGAAAGAGACACGTGTACCCCAATGTTTATCGCAGCACTATTTATAATAGCCAGGACATGGAAGCAACCTAGATGTCCATCAACAGATGAATGGATAAGAAAGCTGTGGTACATATACACAATGGAGTATTACTCAGCCATCAAAAAGAATACATTTGAATCAGTTCTAATGAGGTGGATGGAACTGGAGCCAATTATACAGAGTGAAGTGAGCCAGAAAGAAAAACACCAATACAGTATACTGACACATATATATGGAATTTAGAAAGATGGTGGTGTTAAACCTGTACGCGAGACAGCAAGAGAGACACAGATGTGCAGAACAGCCTTTTGGACTCTGTGGGAGAGGGAGAGGGTGGGAGGATTTGGGAATATGGCATTGTAACATGTATGATATCATAAGGGAAACGGATTGCCGGTCTAGGTTCGATGCAGAAGGCTTGGGACTGATGGGTGGGGATGATCTGGAGGGATGGTGTGGGAAGGAAGGGGGAAGGGAGGGGGTCCGGATTGGAAACTCAGGTACACTTATGGCTGATTTATGTCAATGTATGGCAAAATGAGTACAGTATTGTAAAGCAAAACAAACTAAAAAATAAAAATTAAAAAAATAATAATAATAATAAACACATTGTCCCGTGCTTTATGAGTCAGGGGTTAGTTGTATATAAAAGACCATAGTGCAAGACTCTACCGATAAAGACAAGTTGAACAGTTTTCTTTTGGAAAATCAGTTATACATTTCTAGGACTTATTATTTTTCCACAGTTAAATCTCTGTTCCTGTCCTTGTCACTTCACATCTGGTATTCCAAAACCCATTCCTCACCACCTGTCTTAGCCTTCTTTTCAATCTGTCCAAAATCTTACAACTAAAATCGTCTTTCAAAGCTCTTCTTTCAGAGTTGATATGGGGTAGGAGGTGGGGGGGGGGGGGGTCAAGATTGGGAACTCATGTACACCGNATCTCTGTTCCTGTCCTTGTCACTTCACATCTGGTATTCCAAAACCCATTCCTCACCACCTGTCTTAGCCTTCTTTTCAATCTGTCCAAAATCTTACAACTAAAATCGTCTTTCAAAGCTCTTCTTTCAGAGTTGATATGGGGTAGGAGGTGGGGGGGGGGGTTCAAGATTGGGAACTCATGTACACCGGAGACGGATTCATGTCAATGTATGGCAAAACCAATACAGTAATATAAAGTAAAATATAGTAAAAATAAAAATTTGAAAAAGAAAAGCTCTTCTTTCACCATACTACTTTCTTCCTTAAGATTACTTTCCAGTGTTTTAAATCAATGTTTTCTGGGAGCCCTCAGGGACATTCTAGTATCATCTTCTTAGCCTCAATAAAAATATTTAGACCTAATAACAAATATATATTATATATATACATATTAATTTTAACAGTTCATAATTTATTGAGCTATGAACAATTAAAACAGAAGCCAAAATATGGATAGTTTTTGAAATTTTTAGGTGGAAGTAACTGAGATCAAAATGTTTAGAGGTTTTATCCAAACTCATTCAAGGTCAAAATGAATACTAGGAGTCAGTTTTTTAATTATTTATTCAGTTCTTTCTCTACTTGAGTAAAATGGTATATTTAACATTCTCTGGAATTAATGCCAGCAAGACAGGGAGCAAATATTACTGGGTTCTTATAGTACATTTGGTACTGAGCTAATTAATAAGGTATACAATAATTCCCCTTAATCTTCTCAACCGCCATCATTTCTTTTTTCTAACTGAGGACCAGGACATAGAGAGTATAAGAGCTAGTAATATTAGTCATTACATAAGTAATTTTAAAAAGTAGTATAATTTATTTCATAAGAAATAGAGGAATAATTTGAAACTATGTTTCTGATCCCAAACTCTTTCCACTAAGTGAACTATCTCACAGAGTAAAAAGTTTCAAGTCCATCTCCATCTGTTATATTTACATGACAAATTTTGAAGTGACGACAATGTTACCTATTCATCGCAGACAAGGTGACAGAGTTACAGAAAGAAAAATGTCATCAGCCCTGACCTTGAGAAGAACCCAGTCTGGGAAGGAGCAAAAACAAGTAAACACAGCAAAAAGTACAGATTTCCCCCTTAATAACACTGGTGGAAAAGTAAAGATTAAAAGAGTTTTGTTTAAAAGAATATAAAAGAAAACCAAAAAATTTTCTAAATGTTAAAAAATGTAAAATGACTGTTCAGTAACAAAGCTCTCAAAACAATGATTTCCAAATCTTATTTTGTTATACCTTAGGACATTTTATTACAGCCATGAATAAGCTATATCTCTTAATGAAACTAAGGACAAATTTGGATCCACATAAAAGGTATAGGTATAAGAGAGAGATGAATCATGAAATTCATTATAATGAATCATGATAATGATTATGGTGATTTCATGATAATGAGATCTCACCTATAGCACCATCAGAAAGCACCGTTTTTCAATACGTTTGGCACAAACTATGAATGTATACCTGATAAGGTAATTTGCACATATACCAGGTTAGTAAATGCTTATTGACTTAGGCAGTAACAAGGAGGTGGTGTGAACTTGGAAATGAATACCGAAATGTTAAATACACAGAAAGCAGAATTGTGCTCTGTTCAAAATAGCAGCCATCTTCTAATCAGTGTAATAAACTGTATAGCTCATATATTTTCTTCTGCTGCTAATCCTCTTGCTGCTAAATTATTTCCATCTTTCTAAGGTACAAGAATTTTGCATAAACAGAATCCCATAAAAGTCATTTTGTTATTCTTACTGAATTCAATTATCAATAAATATTTATTAAGGACAAACTATTAGTCAGGTACTTAATGGAAGTTTCCTTGATAAATGGACAAATTTTGGAAAGATTGACCTCACTGAATACAGACACTGTCTTAGTTATTCTGCATTCTTTCAATACGTACAAACATTAAAGACACAGTTGTAACAGGTTTAGATGAGTATTTATCAAGTGTGGATTTAAGAGATCTCATTCTTGGTAAATTCAAAATCCATTTGAAACACATGGGTTCATTATTTCAATCCAAATTCATCTTTTTTAAGTTTAAATGAATTGGTTTTGAAACATGAATTTAGAGAGGCAAAAAGACTAATCAAAGAAGCTCCTAAGACTTCTTGCCCCTGGAGAAACATATGGATGTTATTTAAAATCAATTCAGAAAAAAGACAGGTTGAAATTCTTATTTAAATCAAAGCTTGTCTTTGTAGTAGTACATACTGCATGATTATTAGATGTGTATCAGATGGAGTTCACTTTAGGAATCAACACAAATTGACTCTGGCTGATGTAAGCAAATCAAAAGGTGTTTTTAAAAGATGTTATAGTGGGAGCACCCAGACTTGAATTACTTGGGAGATGAGAAGAGAAGGAATCAAGTAGCAACAATGTAGCTGGAACCACAGCCAAATTCCAACCAGAGAGCTACTGCCAAGAGGAGCTCTGTTGCTGCCACTATGAATCTCTCAATCCCACATCTCCTCCTCCCATATTACTGGCACTGGGCATTGGGTGACAACTCTTTTGACTGGCACAACCAAGAAGTTTCTAGTGCTCTCTTCCTGGTAGCACTGGCTTTTGATTTAAGGTCCAGGGTGAGTGGTCTGATTTGCTGAGGCTAGATCACTATGTATTACTCGCAAACTGGAAGGAGATTCAGATGCTATAAAGAAAGTTGTAAAGATGAATATTAACAAGATGATATTGATGTTTGACACTGTAAAAACTGCCCCGCATTCTTTGCCTCTTATCCTCTGATTTTGCTCCATTCTTCCATTTCTGTTTTCTTTCCTAAGTCTCTAATGTGCATCTCCCTACAGAATTTAAAGTCACATCCCTATCACTTAGGGCTTGACTATATGTATTAGATATAACTGGAGTCATCTGCATTGAACAGAAAACCTCCAAAACAGCCCTGGTTTAAACAAGTTAGATGTTTTCCTGTCTCTCACAAAAGGCTTTTTAAAAAACTAGTGGCCCAGAACTGTCATGATAGCTCCATAATTATAATGAGAGCATGACTCACTGTTTCCATTCCACCAGCAAGAGTACTTCATTACACAAAACGGCTGTCAGAACTCCAGCCATCACATCTGCAAACTACTAAAGTGGAAAAGTGAAAGGACCAAAATGCTGTTTGCCTCTTTCCTTGTAAGAAATTCTTGTGGAAGTCACACATGAACCTTCTGCTTACATCTCACTGGCCATATAGCCATCTGTTTGTACTTAGCTAAGAAAGTTAGGAAATAAATCTTTAACTTGGGTAGCAGTATGCCCAGGCTAAATCGAGATTCTGATACTACTGAAGAAGGGGTGAGTACCTAATGGGGAAATAAGGGATGTAAATAGCACTGTCCCCAAAATTTGTTCTTACTGTTCTCTCAGTATTCCCTGCGGATTTTTGTCTCACAAATAGAATTGGCTGAGATTCACAAGCATCATCTCCTAGAATACACACAACTATTTAAAAACAGGTTTCTCTGCTGCATACTCATTGTTTGCCTCCACAGGTAGTATTTCCCCCCCTCCACAAACAATACCTCCACTGTTTTAGGAATTCTTCTTCCATCACTCTCAGCCATATGGTTTACCATGCTACTATGTTCTACTCTCACCCACTCCAGTGTTCTTGCCTGGAGGATCCCAGGGACAGGGGAGCCTGGTGGGCTGCCATCTCTGGGGTCGCACAGAGTCGGACACGACTGAAGCGACTTAGCAGCAGCAGCAGCATGCTCTACTCTCAATGCCAGCGCTCCAGCAAAGTCAAGGGTAGGGCCACCCCGGTCCTAATATTTCAGGCAGTAACTGGTATCTCATTTCACTCACTAAAAAAACCAGGAAATTTGGGTGTAGAAATTTCTGTGGGGGAAAAAAAAATTGCATCCAGATTTCTATGGGGGAAAAAATTATCCAGGTTACAAATAATGTTTGTGTATGTACAATATATCAACAATAGTTCTGTAGTTTAAACATACTGACTCGGGTGCAGGCGACAGAAACTATTCTGGATAGTTTAAGCAGAAAGACATTTAGTACAGGGTACTTACAAATCCACTGAAAGAACTGAAGGAGACAAACCAAGACTCAGCCTTTATAAATGATCCCTGAAACACCCCAGAAAAGAACTGGTCTAATATGGCAGGCGCTTTCTCTGCTACTAAAGCTTGGGTAATCAGGAAGCTCTTGGTTTAACTACTGATTCAAGTACCACACTGCTTCCTTCAATACCCAGGCATGAGAAAGCCAACTGTTGGCCCCAAGATCTCATTACCTTGATTACAATTCAAGCCCCATGCCTCGCCTCCTGGCCCTCATGAGACAA
>SJYA01002830.1:550181-563898 GCA_006410615.1 Neotragus moschatus | reverse complement strand
CCTCCTGGCCCTCATGAGACAAAGACTGGACACTGGGAACTCTTATAACATTCATGCAGAAAATGCAAACAAACACCAGAATCTCCACAACTGAGCTTATCTTCAGAATCAGTTGAAGCAACAGAAGTAGAGACCAGCTTCTTTCCACTTTGCAAATCTTACATGATGGCTTTGTTGGTAGAAATATATCATCTGAAAAGGATCTAGAAACTGTTTTAAATGTCCCAGTCTCAAAAATGAAACAAAGGATATCACACAGGAATAGGAATGGAGTTTTTGCATCCAGTCGGCAGTATCTGTCACAAGCAGTCAACAGGAAAGATGAAATCTTTGTCTTCCATGATAGTGAGTAAAGAAAGACCCTGTGCTCCTCTTAGGGAGATTTCTCCTTAGGAGTATAAACTGATTAAACAAGGAAGCAATCAGACGGAGGTGGCTATACTGTCATGGCAGCCTTCATAAGCAAAATCTAAGTTTGTAAATGCTGAAAGTTTAGGAAATTAAAATGCTGAGGACAACCAATCAGAGCCAGCTATGCTTTAAGCTACAGTCAATCAATAATTTCTATACTTCGTTTCTGCCTTTTCTCTGGAAAAGTTGCTCCCCAAGCTCCTGTGCATAGAGCACTTCTAACCACTTCTGGTTTGGTGCTGCCCAAGTCAAATCCATTTTTGCTCAAACAGACTCGTAAAATGTTCAGTACGCCTCTGTTTATCCTTTTAACAGGAGCAACAAGAATGGGTTCACACTCTGAATTGTGTGGTAAGTACAGGTGAAGTTTTAACTTCCCTCAGCCATTTCACCATCTTGAAGGAAGACAGCCTGAAAATGGCACTGATCAATGAGGGGCAGAGCCAAGGAATTCAAAGAGAAGTATGTAACTAGAGCTCCAATGGCATCATGAACCTCTAAAGCAAGCAGTGCCTGAATCCTGTCTTCCTTGAGTTGCTCGGTTAACTCAGCCAACATATCTTCTTTTTGGTTGCGCCCACCCCATCTTGGATTTTCCATCTTTGGCAATTAAATGATTCTTATTCATATAGCTGTTTAGAACCAGAAGTAGGGTACTGAGAGAGATTTACGTTATGCAGAACTGGCTGAACTGAAGTAGGAAGAAAAGTAATGAGGACTCTGTCATCTGGAGCCGAGAAAACTCTTGTTACAAACTTTGTTACAATATACAAAANCTTCCTTGGCAAGTTGGTCTAGCATGGTTGGGTGCCTCAGGTGTACAAAACAACCTTAATAGTAACAGAGGGACTATTCCAAGGGCCATGTTTCCAGGAGTTGGTCAAGGCTCAGTCACATAGCAGACCCTCTTGAAAATAACACTAGTGTTGAACAACCAGGCCTGGCATGTTAACTCTTCCATTCAGGGAAGCAAGTTTGGAGGGTCTCCTTGGAAGGGAGATGGGGCAGGTACATCTCAGCATAACTTTATGAAAAGAGGAAGGCATACAGTTGTGGGGTAGTCGAGGAGTAGCTAGCAAATGTTTGTCTCCCCAGCATCTCTATTCTCCTAAACAGAAACTAGGGACTTCCCTAGCAGTCCAGGGGTTAAGCCTCTGTACTTTCAATGCAGGGGGCATGGATTCCATTCCTGGTCAGGGAACTAAGATCCCACATGCTGTGCAGCCAAAAGAATAAATAAAATAAATTGGTTTTTTTTTTAACCCTCAAACCTAAATTTCTTTGGGCAATCCATGTCAGCTGGTATTTATTTGCAGGATAGACTGACCCTCCATTTCAAGATTGGACCCTAACAGTTTATCCCCCTCATCTGGCCACNAGCAGTCCAGGGGTTAAGCCTCTGTACTTTCAATGCAGGGGGCATGGATTCCATTCCTGGTCAGGGAACTAAGATCCCACATGCTGTGCAGCCAAAAGAATAAATAAAATAAATTGGTTTTTTTTTTAACCCTCAAACCTAAATTTCTTTGGGCAATCCATGTCAGCTGGTATTTATTTGCAGGATAGACTGACCCTCCATTTCAAGATTGGACCCTAACAGTTTATCCCCCTCATCTGGCCACAGTAATTGTTACAAAGACTGTCATGTAATCAAATTTATGGCAAGAAGAGCCTTCTATAGGAGGTTTCTAGGTAAGAAAGTTTTCTACTTTTCTATGGATGCCATTTTCTAAAATGGACTCTTTTCTCTCTGCTTCCTCTAGGATGTAATTGTGTGGTCTAGATATTTTCCAGTCACTTTTGTTAACGTTGATACAACTTGTATGATACCTAAGCTCAAAAGTAAGTTACAGCAAAACTGTGAGAGAAGCAAGAGAAAGAGAGCTGGAACCTTGAAGACACATGACCCTAAATCAAACAGCTTCTCTGATGTGTACGCCTCTGCACCTCTCGGTTTCCAGTTAGGTACCCCTCATCAACACCCTTTCCCAGTTACAATTCTTTTTTATTTGACCCAGAGGGATGGGATGGGGAAGGAGGTGGGAGGGGGGCTCAGGATGGGGAACACATGTACACCCATGGCTGATTCATGTCAATGTATGGCAAAACCACTATAATACTGTGAAGTCGTTAGCCTCCAATTAAAATTTAAAAAAAATAAATAAACCAGTTTGAACTAGTATCTCTGTCACTCATAGTAAACACTCCTGACTAATAAAGTATTATCATTCCTACTTTACAAATAAAAAGACCTAAGCATAGAAAGGGACTTTCCTGGTGGCTCAGACAGTAAAAGCATCTGCCTACAATGTGGGAGACCTGGGTTCAATCCCTAGGTTGGGAAGATCCTCTGGAGAAGGAAATGGCAACCCATTCCAGTATTCTTGCCTGGAAAATTCCATGGACAGAGGAGCCTGGCNAGAGAGGGACTTCCCTGGTGGCTCAGACAGTAAAAGCATCTGCCTACAATGTGGGAGACCTGGGTTCAGTCCCTAGGTTGGGAAGATCCCCTGGAGAAGGAAATGGCAACCCATTCCAGTATTCTTGCCTGGAAAATTCCATGGACAGAGGAGGCTGGCAGGCTACAGTCCATGCAGTCGCAAAGAGTCGGACATGACTGAGCGACTTCACTTCACTTAAGCGTAAAGTTAAATAATTTGCCTACAGTCACAACTAGAATAAATGGCAGAGGCAAGATTTAGGAGCATTTCTCTTTGTGTCTAAAACTGATACATTTAGGAGACTTCCTTAGTGGTTCAGTGGTTAAGACTCTGCATTTCCAACAAGGAGGCTCTGGTTTGATTCCTGGTAGGGGAACTAAGATCCCACATGCCTCTTGGTGGGATCAAAAACAAAAAAAAACTGATACATTTTTCTTCTAATTTATGCAGCCACTAGATTAGTCTCTTGTTGAGCTCACCCTGCATCCCCCATCAGAATCAGCTGTCTATTTGAGAACCATGCATTCAGACCCTGCATGGAAATGCATTGTAGCATCATTGGTTTTATAGATATTCCATCTCTAAAGAATGGGAATATTTGAGCCTTAATATGAAAAAATAGTGGAGACCAAACTGACCACTCCTTTGATTTTGTATCCTCCTCCTCTTTAATCACTTTATATATTATTATAATTCCATTTGTTCCTGAACCATTCATGGAGTAAAATAAATATCATTCTGGATTCCTGAAAAACTTCCTATGTTAGGTTCAAAAGTTAGATCCAAAACAATTAGTTGAATTTAACATCCAGTAAAAACTATCTCAAATGATTTTACTAGGCTTATCTATACTTGTATTTATCAACTATTCATGCTTATGTAAAATCTCAATTATATTCGTACAGAAAAAAAAAAAAAAAAACTACTACGCATGTCCCCAGAAAGAAAAAGGTGAAGTATAACTGTGGGGGAAAAATCTTTTCAAATATTCTCATACTGAGAGCCTATTATAAGTGCAAAAAGATTAAAGATATAATATAAAGGTATATATTTAAATTACTACAAATAACTGTTTAACTGGAGCTGCCTAGGGTACATCAGCAGCCCCTAAATGATCAAAGGCTATTGCTGCAGGCAAGGTCCAAAACCACCTGCTTATATAAAGAACTTTAGATGACAGGACTGATATTATGCATGTATATTGATACTTCTTGAAATGATGATTTAAAAAAAAAGAGTATCTATCCAAAACTGACAGAAGGCAAACAGATTGGGAGTTAAGTTTGTAATTCTGCTACCGACACATCCTTTGCCTTGTGTAGAAATGTTATAATTTCTTAGGATATTTCACAAATCTCCTGCCCTGTCATTGTTACTTACAGAAAAAGGAAAATTCAGGTTATATTGGAACTTAAGTAGGCACTCTGTTTCACTCCCTCTGTACAACACCAAGCAAAACTGTGAAATATGATAGGTTTATTTTATTCCCCATGTCCATGTCAAGTCCTAACTTTTGAAAGAATGATATGGTAAATTATTTGCACTATTATTTTGCATTTTTTATGCAATCCTAGGAAGAAAAACATATTATAGCTGGCTGAATAATGCACATATATATGTATAAAGTGTGTAACTTTTATTTCAATTATATATTAGTGTTTATTTTGTATATGTAATATGCAATTATATATTGCATATATATTTAATATCTATGTAATTAGAAAAATTTTAATAAAATAAAGGAAAAAGAAATTTTATATATATACAATTGAAATAAAAGTTATACAAAAATACTGATCTATACTTTTTGTAATGCACTGAGACTTTTTTTTTTTACTGTATTCTGTTTTTTCTTTGTTAAAATCAGGTCACAACTTGACTTATTAAATTGATGTCAAAACCTGCTAATGAGTTATGACTCACAAATTAAAAGCAACAATTTATAATAAAGACTAAATATCCACGTGTCCCCAAATCCTACTTCTGTAGTTTATATGTCAACAGAGATAAGAACTAACTGAAAACTGCTTCAGAGTAAAATATCAGACATCAGTGAGGACACAAAAATTGAAAGTTTTCCCTGGATTTGACAGATTCTTCCACCAAGACAAGCTTTTCTTTTTGTAAAGCTCACAGTAACCTTACAGTCAGGTGTGGCCAGGATGGAAATTGTTGTATGCCACTTTCAGGCCTGGTCATAGGCTTCATGCATGACCACCATCCTCCATCTCCTGACGTGAGACAGATAGCAGAGTGGTCTCGAAAGTCAGGAGTTGAAAAAGGCAAAAACACTAGACGGAAGGAGGCTAGATATTCACTACTGCTCAAAAAAGACCCATTCATCAATCACAAACATCAGTTTTGGACTTTACATGAGAGAGAAAGAAATTTCTAGTGTGTTAAGCCCCCAGAAATTCATAGCAACTAGCACTTCTGGAACTGCCTTCTACAGGACACAATAGAAGCTCTTCACTTTCAAGAAAAGGTACACCCTTTGGAGTATCCCCAACGCAAGGAGGAAGAAGCACCCATTTTTTGATCAGAAATATTGCAAACTATACACTATACTCAGATTCCTTCCTCTGCAGCTCTTCATAGTCTGCATTTCAGNCTGCCTTCTACAGGACACAATAGAAGCTCTTCACTTTCAAGAAAAGGTACACCCTTTGGAGTATCCCCAACGCAAGGAGGAAGAAGCACCCATTTTTTGATCAGAAATATTGCAAACTATACACTATACTCAGATTCCTTCCTCTGCAGCTCTTCATAGTCTGCATTTCAGTTTTCCTTTCATGGTCTCCTCATTTCCACAACTTTACATCCCAATATAAACGCAAACAAACAAACAAACAAACTTCATAAAGAGCTAGAACATAAAGAAGGCTGAGTGCCAAAGAATTGAAGCTTTTGAACTGTGGTGTTAGGGAAGACTCTTGAGAGTCCCTTGGACTGCAAGGAGATCCAACCAGTCATTCCTAAAGGAAATCAGTCCTGAATACTCGTTGTAGGGATAGATGCTGAAGCTCCAGTACTTTGGCCACCTCATACGAAGAGCCAACTCATTGGAAAAGACCTTGATGCTGGAAAAGATTGAAGGCAGGAGAAGAAGGAGACAACAGAGGATGAGATGTTTGGATGGCATCACCGACTCTATGGACATGAGTTNTGAATACTCGTTGTAGGGATAGATGCTGAAGCTCCAGTACTTTGGCCACCTCATACGAAGAGCCAACTCATTGGAAAAGACCTTGATGCTGGAAAAGATTGAAGGCAGGAGAAGAAGGAGACAACAGAGGATGAGATGTTTGGATGGCATCACCGACTCTATGGGCATGAGTTTGAGCAAGCCCTGGGAGTTGGTAATGGACAGGGAAGCCTGGTGTGCTGCAGTCCATGGGGTCAGACATGACTGAGCAACTGAACAACAATAACAATAAACTCAAAAAAGCAAAGTCCCATCCATAATCCCAGGGTTTCTTCCAAATTCCAAACCCAAACTCCTTTGAATGTTGTAGCAATGATAAACATATTTTAATGCTAATGAGATGACAAAGACAAAGGAAGGAGAAACAGTGAGAGGCGGAGAATCCATTTCCAGCACTAGCTGAAAATTAAAGTCTCTCAGTCATGTCCGACTCTTTGAGACCCCATGGACTGGAACTCACCAGGCTCCTCTGTCCACGGAATTCTCCAGGCAAGAATACTGGAGTGGTTGCCATTCCCTTCTCCAGGGGATCTTCCTGTCCCAAGGACTGAACCTCGGTCTCCTGCAGGCAGTTTCTTTACCGTCTGAGCTACAGAAGAACCCAGTTCAGCTGAACATGTGCCGAATTAGATATATACATGATTAATATCCCTCTCTCCCTCCTCCTCTGGTTTCCAGATCTCATCCCAAGGACCCATTAACTAGCTTACTCTTTATAATAGAATTTCTTTTTTCCTTAGTGAATAAAGTATGTTTCCAACACTTCCGACATCATCAAGGTGGAGTTCTGTTTTGTTGTTACTGATATTCTGGCTTTAGTGAGTTGAGGGGCTAATGGTCATGAGTTTGTTTTCTCAGCACCTAACTTTCTTGGCCTAACTGTCGCTGAAATATAGCCAGCAGAACAGAGAGACCTAATGTATAGGATAAGGAAAAATATCACTCTTACATGACCAGCTATGCAGAACATGGAAACTTATCAAAGCCTGAACTGACAGATTATTCAAATACCAACCCCCCCAGCCAAAAATTCAAGAAGCATTAAGTTAATTATAAGAAAACACGTTCCACAATTGTGTTGGCCATGAAAATAATTTGTCTAGTGAAGAGAGGCAGTGCAACATTCTTTTCAAGGGTTCCTGTGCAAAAGTTAATTCAGTGAACAGAGCCTGATCCCAGTCTCGGCTTCAAGCAATATCAATTATATGTAAAACATTGATAACCAAGAGATTTTTGAAACTCAGTTCTCTCATAGTTGAAGGCAGGCATTTCCTGGTTAACATATTAAAATGATCAGACTGTGTGTATTTTTTCCAGCAAATAGATTCTTTATAAATAAATCATATTTAAAATGTCATTAAAAATACAAAATCACTGTCATACTAAAAATTCCTTGGACTTCCAAGAAATAAAAATGTAACAAATGTGAGTTGGGTATTTTCATTTTTTGGGGGGTGGGTGGGTATTTTCAACTTACAGAAAAAATATATTATCTTCTATATATTCTATTATAGTATTGCATTTAATAGAGATTTTTATTGCATGTATGAATACATTGCATGAAGGAGAGGGCAGTGTGTATTTAATCTACTTATGTTCACAGAAAACCTTGCAAAAGCTTGAATCTTCAAAATGCAGATCTATGGTTAATTTTTACTTAATTCCTGATTAGCATGAAAAATCATTTTGCTTGAACTCTTGTCAAAGATTTTCCTAAATATATTAGTTCAATTTTCCATTGAAGTAAGAATGTAATGGATACAAAATACTTCTCTAATAACTGGTCATTTTTCATGACACAGGCTCACCACAGTAAAAAAATGTAAATAACATAAATTTACAAAATCTGGAACCCTGGTCATGCAGATGCAGGAAATATAGACTTCAGAGAAAATAAATGTTTGGTTGAATGTATACTGGTCAAAGACCATGTCCCAGAAACTTATTTACAAAAAAAGCTTTTGTATGAGCTCCTGATTCCTTTCCTTTTTTTGTTTTTAAATTATTTCAGATATACAAAAGATGTTCATGTGCCCACCATCTGGATTTAAAATGTTAATATTTGCCATATTTGATTTAAACTTTTTCTGAGAAATAAAATATCACAGGGTTATTTGAAGCAGCTTCTCTCTCGTCAGATGTAATTAATAATTAGAAGACCATGTGTCTCTCTCCAAATCATGTCTTTATATTTTAGCACATATATAGGTTACCATAAATCATATAAAATATTTGTGTGTGCATCTTAAGTTACAAAAGTGATATTTAGGGCTTTTGATTTATCTGACAATTTCTGTTTTAAAAGTGCATTTCATCCGTTTCCTGTGATTTCCAATATAATTGGATATAGATTTTCTGCTTTCTCTTTTCTATGATTTTTGTTTGCTTATTTCCTCCCTTCCTGCCTTGCGTTAGATTAACCAACTTTTCTTTATTTCTCTTTCCCTCTATTGACTTGGAAAATACACTTAGGATTTCTTAAGTGGTTGCACTGAAATTTGCCAGCCACAACTTATCTAAAGTTACCAACATCACTACCAAGGTCCTGTATTCTCTATTTGTTTTTATTTTTATAGGAGTACATTTTTTTAGTGCTTGTTTCATTGAGATTCAGTACACAGTAAATTGTCTTAGTTTTTGTTTGGTTTATCTTTACTTCACGTCTCTCCTAAATGACAGCTTTGCAGGGTTAGAATTGCCATGCTAGCAACTAATAGCTATTTTCTCGCTGTAGTTTAAATATACTATTCCTCTGTATTCTGTCCATTTTAGTTTAGTAAGAGAGAAATTTGTATTTATTTGTCTAAGATTTTTATTTGTAAGTCATCTTTTCTTTTTCTATGGCCTTTACAATTTTCTGTTGTCTTTGGCATTTTTCAAATTTTTAACAATGCATTCAGTTATCTTTAAACACACTGCTTTAGCTTTATTGTGCTTCTTTATCATGGGACTCTCAACTTTGAACAACTGATGAAAATTTTCAGATACTTTCTGTTACTATTGGCTTTTCCCATCTTCTGTGCTTATCTTCTGGAAAATTTAATAGGCGTATGTTGGAATTTATTATTCTACCCACTTGCTAAATCTTTCTTGTATTTTCTATTTCTTAATCACTTTCATTTCACTAAAAGACTCTTCAGAATAATCTGAAAATCCTTATAACCTGCATACAGCATTTTAAGATGTTTTTCCTTATTCAAATCTGCTAGTTTTTAATTTATAGTGTACTATTATTTTTATTATAGTTTTGTGTGAGATATATGTTTTTATATGTTTTTATCATTTAAAACACAATCTATGCTTGTCATTCATATTTTTCTATGGTTTCAAGTTCTTAGTCTTGAGAAAATATGTCATGATTAGAACGTCCATTTATTCCTTAAATAAAATGAAGAGAAAATGAATAAAGGAAAATAAAAGGCCATCTCTCTTCTCTCTTCCCTAATAATAGAGCCTGGCAATCTGTTTACATCTCTAATTCAAAAGACAGAAATGCAAAATGAACTGAGTTGTATACTTGCTCTATTTTCCTGGGATTATATTACCTCTTTTCTTTATTTCTTCTATTACAGCCTTAGTGTGGGCCACCTTTAATTCTCACTGCATTTCTCCAAATGCCTCCTAATTTGTCTCGCCTTTGTGCCTTCTAATATATTCATCAGCCAGTGCTCAGAGATATCTCATTAAAATACACATATGGAGTCGCTTGCCTTAGGAATACCTCTCAGAGGCTTCTGATAGTTCCAGACTCTGTTCTAAGCCCATAAGAATTTAGCAGACACTATTCTGCTTATCTTCCTTATAAAATAGTGGTAAGTCTTGGAAGTCTTAGGTTTAAGTGGGTATCCCTTGATATCAGAGGAAGTGATCCCTGCCTNACATATGGAGTCGCTTGCCTTAGGAATACCTCTCAGAGGCTTCTGATAGTTCCAGACTCTGTTCTAAGCCCATAAGAATTTAGCAGACACTATTCTGCTTATCTTCCTTATAAAATAGTGGTAAGTCTTGGAAGTCTTAGGTTTAAGTGGGTATCCCTTGATACCAGAGGAAGTGATCCCTGCCTTGTGCCTGTAGAAGTGATCAGTTATATCAATGAGCATCAGATGAAGTCCACTGGACAGCTTCTGGAAAATCATGTTCTTCTTGAATTGAAGAAAGAGTGAAAGAAGGAGTGGAAGTGGGGAGAGGCGAAAAGGGAAGAAAATTCNTCAGAGGAAGTGATCCCTGCCTTGTGCCTGTAGAAGTGATCAGTTATATCAATGAGCATCAGATGAAGTCCACTGGACAGCTTCTGGAAAATCATGTTCTTCTTGAATTGAAGAAAGAGTGAAAGAAGGAGTGGAAGTGGGGAGAGGCGAAAAGGGAAGAAAATTCTTTTCTCCAACTACTTTTTTTTTCAGAAACTATTTTTTGCTTCTGACATAAATTGCATAAGTATGTTATACATGGAAGATACTGCAACTGTCATGCAACCATGAGGGCAAGACAGAAGGAAATATATTCTCTGTTGTGACGTTGACCTGCTGCGGGGAGAAAAGCAAAACCTGCATGACTCTGATTCCTGTGTATCTCTCCATCCTGTTGAATTGACTCCAGGATCATGAAGCAACTTTTACTGCCATGAGGGTGCAGTAGACTCCCACCTCAGAGTCTTTCTTAGGCTGCACTATAATATTGCACGGAGTATATACTGAATGTACATGGGGCTATACTCACATTTGGTTTCTTCACTTAATTATTATAGTCATTGTCCAGTAATATCCTGAGGAAGGGGTCACAAAGAGTTGAACATGACGGAAGTGACTTAGCGTGAACACACACACACACACACACACACAGATGAAAATACTTCCCTAAGTGTGTGATTTTTTTTTTCTCATCCTTCACCTGTCAATGAATATATCATTTCCTCAGAGAGATTGCCCTGGAACCCTGTGTAAAATGATACTCCATTATTTTCTCACACACTTTAGTGATAAATTTCCTTATAACACATTAATATTTGAAATAATTTTATGTGTTCAATAGCTCTCTTTCTACTCACTGTGTCAGCAATAAGACCTGTCTTCTATACCAGTGTGTGTGCGTGTGTGTACATCAAATTTTGTGCTTAGCACAAACTGAGCAACTCACTGGTTGTGCATGTGATTTGGGAATATAGAGGACTCTCACTGCCTTGTTTACATTTTTCAGTTACTGTCTGAGCTAACTTCAGCCCTTCTCTCTTCAACCATATCTGAATGAAGCCAATCATTCAGTACACTGGAAGGAAAGAAAAGAAAGTAGGCTAAGGAAAAGATAATAAATGAAAGAATTTTCAAAACAGACTGTTTAGATAACTTTCTCTTTTTTACTTCTTTAGTTTTTGAAAAATAGTTTTCAAAAATATTCCTAAATTGGTATATTCTTTATCTTCTCTGCTTAGCCCGCTAATTAGCTTCAGGTTGTTGGTTTTGTTTCTTTCTTTTATCAGAGTATTTTTTTAAAAAGGCTTTGAAAAAGGTTACTCTTTGAAAAAAATGAGCTGTCTTTTACATGTACATCTATGCACCGATTACCATCCTTCCAAAAAAAGAAAAGAACAACTGCATTGCCCAATTCTCAAAGCAATTATGAATTCACTTAAATTTATCCCACGATCACCCGTAGGATAACTCAGTGCTGAAATAATTCCTTCAATCAATGTTTATTGTTTATTTATCAATAGATTATTTGGTCTTCAAGGGACCAGTAAGCTCATCTTTGTTTTCTCAGCCTTGTACTCTTCCTGATATCACAAAGCACAAAATGGAGCTCTACTGAATGAATATTCAATAAAATCTTTATTTAAAACTGCAAACATAGTGATGAAAATAAGTCCAATAAAATCTTCCTTTATCTACTTGCTTTTGGCATATTTTATGACTCAGTATTTTGCATTTTGCAGAATATTTTAGTATTTATGATTCATATATCGACATTAAATTTATTCTTAAAAATATTGATATATTTTACTTTTGTTGTGCTCAAAATCATTTTTAAAATGAGGCAGAAGCAAAAAGTAATAAATACATTTGTTTAAGAACATTAATGACTCCTATTCTTGGAGCTTTCTTATTTAAAAAAAAGATACTAGTATTCGTAATTAATTATAAAAGTGCCTACCACTCTATTCCCTTTTATATTTAATTTAACATCTTATGTTTATATACATATTATATAATAATTTAACCTCTTCCTCAGACAAAAAAGAAACAGAAATATTCCAGGCTAATATTATCACTAATAAAACGTTGTTCATCTTAGAGATGAGACTGAGTTAATTTAGATAAACTTTTTTCCAGGTATTAACTATGCAAAAATTAATAAAGGTCTTTTTCTCATTTACTAAAGATCTGAGCCTAACACACAAGTGTTCCTATTTAACATAGAATTCATTTTCATAGTCCTGAAAAACAATATTATCTTAGCCATCATCCTCATCTTGATTCCCTGATTCTATGCACGCATGCTCAGTCGTGTCCGATTCTTTGTGAGCCCTTGACTGCCTATAGACTGCCATGGACTGTAGACTGCCAGGCTTCTCTGTCCATAGGATTCCCAGGTAAGAACAGTGGAGTGGGTTGCCAATTTCCTCCACCAGGGGATCTTCCTGACCCATAGATCGAACCAGCATCTCCTGTGCAGCTTCTTTACCACCGAGCCACCAGGGAAGCCCCTTTGACCATATATAACCAGATGTCAACTCAGAACACCTATATTCTGTAGCTCTACTCTGTTGCTTAAATAATTTCCTTGAATTATAATTATGTAATTACCTTGTCTGACTCTTCCACGCCCTCCACCCCTATTGTAAATCACTTAAAGGCAGGAATTTGTGCTTTCTAATTCTTCTATTATCCTTCATAATGTCTTAAATTATACCCTAAAATTAGTAGACTTTCAGTAACTTTTATTGAATTGAAGCTTATACAAGCTACGCGTTTTTCTACTAAGTCACTATTTTTTATAAAATCTGTCATGAAAATAATCATATGTTCAAATAAAGGGGAAAATGTTGTTAAATCCAGTATCCATTTGATAAATTGGGTATAACAGATAGTACTGGCTACCAGCTACAATTTTTCATCCAGCATTTTTGTCTCCTTTCTTTCAAGAGTTATCTGTACCTACCACACACCTTTTAAGATGGGATTATGTGAGACAAAAGCAAATACCTATTGTCAATACCTCAAACTCCAAACACCTCCTATGGTGTTTGACTGACATGACATACACCTTTAACAAGAGCTGTCTTAGAGAGACTATAGGAAAGAGACAGGCAGGCAGACTTCAGACAGAGGCTTAAAGTGACTGGCATTCTTCTTTTGACAGTTTTATTTGACTCTAGCTCAAGTCAACTTATCTTCCTACTCCACATAGATTTCTAATTTAAAAGTGACTAGCATCTTAGAAAAGGGAAAGGAAACATCAGTAGAGCTTAGAAAGCAGAGCAGTAGAGTTGAGCACTTAGTTTTCTCTAGAAACACATAATATCTGCATTTTTACTTTAGATCCATATAGAAAATGCAGAGTATTTTTTGATGTCCATGTAAGATGAACTTCTTTTGTTTTTGTTCAAGATTCATGTTCCACTTTTTTTTTTAATTAATTTTCATTGAAGTAGAGTTGATTTACAATG
>SJYA01002830.1:473158-545805 GCA_006410615.1 Neotragus moschatus | reverse complement strand
TGGAAAAACCATAGCTTTGAGGTCAGCAAAGTGATGTCTCTGCTTTTTAATATGCTGCCTAGGTTTGTCATAGCTTTTTTTTTTTTTCCCAAGGAGCAAGCATCTTTTAATTTCATGGCTACAGTCACTGTCCACAGTGGTTTTGGAATCCAGGAAAATAAAATCTGTCACTATTTCCATTTTTTCCCCATCTATTTGCCATGAAGTGATGGGACCAGATGCCATGATCTTAGTTTTTTGAATGCTGAATTTTTAAGACAGTTTTTTCCACTCTTCTCTTTCAGTTTCATCAAGTGGCTTTTGATTTTAGCATACATTTCTTTCCTGGACATGATATTGTCAATTCCACTGATTGATGAATGCCTCCACAGATATGTGGATATCCTGCTCATGTTACAGCTAACCAAAATGGATCCAAACATTTCCCCCAGACAAAGTGAGCTTTCTCATGCTATTTCTCTCCTCTCAGTCAATCACATTAACCCCTTCCAAGTCTGTATAGCTATAAGTTTATGGATGTTAACTCTTTAAAATCTGTTCCTTGCTCTAAGCTTACATTGAGCAATCATTTCTCAAATGTGTACCACTCTCCATGAAGGTTGAACAAATCTAAACAAAATAAGCTAATGCTAAAATCTATTCCAAGCTCTTGGAAAATAATTTGAAATACATTTCTGGCTAACCAGTTTGTAATATTATCTTTCCACATGGTGGACAGCAAATTAATATTAGCTTGTACCTGTCGCTATCCACACCACTATGTCCTTTCCAAGGGATTGTTCAATACATCAACATATGCACATACACATACAAATGCATTCTCACCCCATATTTCATTCAAGTATTTATTGTCACCTTCTGTTCAGGCTTCCTAAATCTGACCTTATAGCTGGACTTTGAAGAATTGAAAGTAAGAATAGATGAAAGTCAAATCAAGTGACTGGTTGGTGTGTGTTTTCTCATACATTTTATTATTGCTTTCTTGGAGTTGTCAGTGTACAGTCTTGAGCTTAGCAGGGATAGCTGTTATGAGGCAAAGGAGTTGGCATATCTTCCATTCTTGTTCAGATGCTAGTTTGCAATAATTTTCTGAAATCCACAGGGGATGTTTTGGAGAGAAGCTGTGAGACAGCTAATCAGAAAAAGATATTCTAATGTTTAGTTATATTACAGTGTAGCAGAGGCTCCTAGGGGATATGGCAGAAGCCCCATTGGTTGATTCATTTTAACAGGGTTGAATAAAGCTGAGAAAACAACTATCAGAGGAAATCTCACACTGGTAATTCTTGAAATGAGCTCAAACATGTGTTTCCTAATTTCTGTGATGTTCTTATTTTTTTAAGAATTCACCTTATTTTATTTTCTCTTCCTTTTATCTTNAAAGGGAAATATTACAAGAAGCATGAATATATGAGAAGAGGTAAAAGTTCTACTTTGAATTAAGAATCATGGTGCATGGTATCAATCAATCAGGCAGTATGTATAACTCAGAGGTTCTTATCCGGACATCCATTTTGCCCTCCAGGGTAATGTCTGGAGACAATTTTGGCTGTCAAAATCAGGTGATACAACTTGTATCAAGTGGGTAGAGGCCAGGGATGCTATTAAATATCTCACAATAAACATACAATACACAGGACAGGTCCCCACAACAAAGAATTATTTGGGCCAAATTGTCTATAGTGAAGTTGTTGAAAAATCCTGCTATAAAAAATGTAAATAACTTGATTTTGTGCATTTATCTTATAAAAGTATTAATAATTCTTATAATCAGTTTGTCTAAATTTATGATTNTGTATAACTCAGAGGTTCTTATCCGGACATCCATTTTGCCCTCCAGGGTAATGTCTGGAGACAATTTTGGTTGTCAAAATCAGGTGATACAACTTGTATCAAGTGGGTAGAGGCCAGGGATGCTACTAAATATCTCACAATAAACATACAATACACAGGACAGTTCCCCACAACAAAGAATTATTTGGGACAAATTGTCTATAGTGAAGTTGTTGAAAAATCCTGCTATAAAAAATGAAAATAAATTGATTTTGTGCATTTATCTTATAAAAGTATTAATAATTCTTATAATCAGTTTGTCTAAATTTATGATTAAAAATATTTTTCTTTAGGAAGTTATAAAATGTCACATGGTTACCACAGAAAAAATTTTAAATGCAAGCATAAAGAAAAAAAGGTCACCTTAAATCCCACACTCTAGTGATAACTGCTATTAATTTTCTGGTGTCTTTTCTTATAGACTGCATTTCATACAAATATTCACATTGTTACACACACTCTAGGACAAAAAATAATCATGTTATACTTTCCTGTAATTTAACAGTATACTGTGGATAACCTATTATGTCAGTAAATGAAGATTTACTTCATTGTTTTTAATGACTAACTAGTATTCAATTTATAGATTAAAACAAACTATATTAATCTTTTATCAAATATTTAGACTAGCTCCATTTTTCTTGCTATTATANGGACAAAAAATAATCATGTTATACTTTCCTGTAATTTAACAGTATACTGTGGATAGCCTATTATGTCAGTAAATGAAGATTTACTTCATTGTTTTTAATGACTAACTAGTATTCAATTTATAGATTAAAACAAACTATATTAATCTTTTATCAAATATTTAGACTAGCTCCATTTTTCTTGCTATTATAAATGAAGTTGTCATGAATATTTTTATGCATAAATTTTGATACTAATGTCTGATTATTTTTAACATGTCNACTAACTAGTATTCAATTTACAGATTAAAACAAATTATATTAATCTTTTATCAAATATTTAGACTAGCTCCATTTTTCTTGCTATTACAAATGAAGTTGTCATGAATATTTTTATGCATAAATTTTGATACTAATGTCTGATTATTTTTAACATGTCCTAGAAACAGGTCAAGGGATGTATGCAATATTTTTGCTATCCTTTGTAAATTCCACAATATAAAGGTTATATTAATTAATAAATTCATAGTGTCCGTTGTAAACACATTTAATGGCATGTTGAAAATCACTTCTCCAAACTCTATGCAAAAAGTAAAGATCTCATGATGGTTGTAGGCATATCTAGATGAATGGACTGAGTCCGTGATCTTTAGCAAGATCATAATCCTCAATTTTCTTAAATTTGGGGGCTAAATGAGAGGTTGTTCAATCACTCTAATCGGGGAATTTGTTCTATTTCAAATCAACAAAAAATAAAAAGGTCTGACTTACATACAAATGTGCAGTTAAGTACTTTCATAAAAGAAAGACATGAATGTGACCAAGAATTCAGTAGAAGCAGAACTCAACTGCAGAAGCTGAATAGAAAGAATGCAATCCCCTCAAAAATCCTCCAAAATATTGAGAACCATGCTGATTTCCTACTATTTGTAGGATGAGGCTATGAGACTTTTTTTTTTTTCAAATTATAAAAGGGAAGTATATTGTTATTACGCTGGATGAATTGAGAAAACCCAGGCACTTGGCATTTGGGTTCCACATTAAAAAAATTTTTTTTCAAGGAGAGAAAATAATCCAAGGAATATATCAAGGCTTGTATGTTATTATTGTTTTCTGAAGCCAGAGGGAACACACCACCGTGGCAGCAAGCAAAAATATTTTGCCTTTTCCCCCTCATTTGATACTTTTTTTGTTGAAGGTTAGAAAGATGCTTATGAAATGCAATCTAATACATTACTAAGAAATAACACAGAGGTGGATTTTCACCTAATTAACCTACTATCCAAAAAAAGCAATAGGATAATGTTGATTAATGTTTAAGCCATAAGACACACAAAAGTGCAGGCAATATTTCATCGTGACACCCAAGAGACCCGTGTGTGACACAGTGTAGAGTCTATGTGTATCTCACTCTCCACAGGAACTAATTTTGAAGCACCAGAATGCTGTGAATTGGCTGTAAAACAATGTTGAAGAAACTCAACATAGAACAGAAGGCACACTTTCCTTAGGAAGAATGCTGATAAAATTTTAATGAACTAACATGTTGTCATGGGGATTTGTTGCTATTCATTAATTCATTGTGCTGTTCCTCTATAGTTTTGCTCAAGTTGAGTGACAAATTGTCAAGTAGCTGTTCTGGTGGTTTACATTGTCTCATTGATACCCTACGTTTAGGGGGTAAATTCTTTTAGAGACTTACCCCATTGCGTGTGGGGTAACACATTTTCCAGCACCATGTGCACTGTATTATTTTTCAAATAAAACTCGATCTCTAGGGTAAGGCCTTTGACTCTGCAAAACAGTGGAAATAATCACAGAATGATTGACAGCTCTAGTCACAGATGGAAGCTACCAAGGAGCCCGGGCTGGGGAAGGCTCTACCATACAAAAGAGTCAACTGACTGCCTATGAGTTGGGTAAAATTCTCAGAAGAAAAGAGTGATTCAGTCATAAAATCATAAAATGTCAGAGCTTGGAGGGACCTCAAAATCAGTCTAACTCTTTCATTTTGCAAATGAGAAAGCTAAGACCAGAGAGACAGTTATAAAGGATATAAGTGGCTGAGCAAGGATTATAAATTAAGTGTTTTGACTTACATCAACTTTTTTTTTTTTTTATCATAGTCCCTCCCTGGGTTTCTTCTCTGGCTCTTTTCACTTCCAAGGGCTTTTATCTGTTTCCCTTGAAATAAGCCTTAATGGCAAAATAATGGGATATAGGAACCTAGTCACAGGTGGTCTGTCATGATCTTGCATGTTGTTTTTTAAATGCATATAACATTGTGCTATAAGTGATCCACATTTGTAGTAATGCAATTTCCAAGTCTTTGAGTAAAATGGATGCTCTACATAGATTCGGAAAACTTGTCCAATACGTCATATATCCTTTGACTTCATATCCAGCCTGTGATAATCAAGTGAGGATGGTTGACAAAAGCAGTCAGAGTATATTATAGATTCTGATGGAGGGATATGTCCTTACCATGGTCTGAGGAGCCTGGCCAGCTACAGTTCATAGAGTCACAAAGAGTCAGACACAACTGAAACAACTGAGCACGCACATACCAGATGATTCATAAGCACACTAAAGTTTGAGAAGCTCTGGGCTATAGCACAAAATACCAAGGCGGTATCCTTGCATAGACACTAGTATCTNCATCAGCAAACAACACTGATGGAACCTGATTCCTGCCTCTGTGCCTTGGCGGCTACCAGGTTAAAGGAGAAGCACAGACCATTGTGTAGTCACTGTGGCACTGAGAAGCGCCTCCAGCCTGACTCCAAATATTCACGTCACATTTGCAGAGACAACTGAAGGTGGAGAGGTTTTTGTCTTTCATTCTTTCCTCCTCCCAGTTGATGATATTCACTTTAAATGCTTGTCTTGACTTCACACTTTTGCAGAAGACTGAGACGAATTCACAGTATGCAAACGCAGTAAATGCCCAAAGCAAAGTGCTAAAGAGGAGAAAGTAAATGAAAAACTGACTTTTAAAATCCAATGGCTTAATTTTTAAATTCTAAATCCTTGCTACTCAATGTAGCCCCTTAACAATCACCATCATGTGGAATCTGGTAGAAATACAGAATCTCAGGCCCCACCCTGGACTTAACAAATCAGACTGCCTTTTAATGAGATCCCCAGTGATTCAGGACTTCCCAGGTGGCACTAGTGGTAAAGGACCCGCCTGTCAATTCAGAGATGTAAGAGACATGGGTTTGACCCTGGATCAGGAAGATCCCCTGGAGAAGGAAATGGCAACCCACTCCAATATTCTTGCCTGGAGAATCCCATGGACTGAGGAGCCTGGCCAGCTACAGTTCATAGAGTCACAAAGAGTCAGACACAACTGAAACAACTGAGCACGCACATACCAGATGATTCATAAACACACTAAAGTTTGAGAAGCTCTGGGCTATAGCACAAAATACCAAGGCGGTATCCTTGCATAGACACTAGTATCTTACCTCCCTTTTGTTCCCAGTAGGCAAGAATATTTACTACTATATTGCACCATGGTATTTTAGAAGTTTCTGTTGCTACATTAAAAGTTTGTCTAATCAGGTAATATGTGCATAATGAAAATGTTTTCTATTCCTTACTTCCTTACAAGAAATGCAATACTTTTAAAACCCTAATATATTTTTATCTGCTAATGGCTATATTTAAGTAATAGCCAGCTAACATTTATGGGAAGCTCACTATATGCCAGGTACTACATGACATATATGATACGTATTACTTTATTTAATCCTCTCCAGGAGCCAAAGATGGGAGTAATAATATCTTCATTTGATAGAAGGAGATAAAACACAGAGGTTAAGTATTCTGAGAACACAGCATGAGACAAAAGTGGGCTCTAGACCCACAAAAGTAGAATCTGCCATCTACCATATTAATTTTTTATTAAGTCACTAAAATTGGAAAACAATGCCTAGACCAAATCATAAATATTTTTAACCCCAAAATGACCTGTTCTTGTTTTTTAGAAAACCGAACGACTAATAAGTATAGGCCTCCTACCCTGTAAGGGTCTTTAAAAAAAAAAAAAACAGAAGAAGAAGAAGAGCAATAAGCAATATTTAAGGAGGTAAGGAAATTTCTAATGCTTAATTATTAACCTTAAATAAGATTTGAAGTCCTCCCAGATGATCAAAATTATTGATACCCTTTGACTTGCGTGTGTTAGTCACTCAGTCATGTTTGACTCTTTGCAACACCATGGAATGTAGCCCACCAGGCTCCTCTGCCTATGGAATTCTCCAGGCAAGAATACTGGAGTGGGTAGCAATTTCCTTGTCCAGGATCTTCTCAACCCAGGATCGAATCCGTTTTACAGGCAGATTCTTTACCATCTGAGCCACCAAGGAACCCCTGACTTGTAATTTTACCTAAAACAAATTAATCCCCAAATAAAAATCAGAAATAAATTGGAGATGAGTTATTTCTTGCAGAGTCATTTAATATATTCTTAGATTTAATTAAAATAAATTCCAACATTAGGGTATTACTTAATTGAATTATGGTATATTTATATATTAAAATATTATGGTGTCATAAAGTTATATTTTTTAAAAATTTGCTATGACATGAGAATGTGTTCATTAAATGAAAATAAGTTGGCTACAAAACACTAAACATATACATCTACATAATGGGATATATTACATATATATGTGTATATATATATATATATATTCCAAAAGTAAACATCTATTCATGCTTGTGTTATGTTTATATCTTTCTGATTTATTTGGGAGTGAGGTATTGCCCAAAATAAATAGGCATTATTATGCAAGTGACTTTATAGTTTCTCAAACCAGGAAGAATATGTTTTTTTTTTTTCATTAAGCACCAGAAGCCAGTTTGATTACTGATTGGAATTTCACAAAATACATTTAAATTTAAATTTCTTTGCACTTTACAAAGCAGGAAGTTTGGCTTATTCCACTTTTTCTTGAATAAACATATGCAAGTGAATCTTGTTTGGCTATACCCAAAGAGTTCATATTTGAAGATCCCAGGCTTGTGTATTTGTTAATTATGGACCATCACTTAGTTTATGTAAGTAGTAAATATTTGAATTGGTACACACATGAAACACTGACCATGAACTAGAGTAGAATAAAAGGCTATGTAGATTTTAGCTGATGCCACTAAGATTCAACTCAGCCACATTCAAGAGCAGTAACTTAAAACTTTGTTATCATTTTCTTATTTTAAGACAGCTACTATGCAAAGTAAAAGTCCCTTTTATTTTTTCTCTTAAACTGTTAAATATCATGAATTGTTCAAAAACTAATTTCCCTTTGAAATTTTTGGTTTCGAATGCATTTTTTTGTTTTACACAAGGCATCATTTCTCACACACACACCCCATATTTATGTTCATTTCCCTATAAATGAGACTCCTAGTAATTTATGATTATTTCCATGAGCACACACATAGTCCCCAGGTGCATTATTGTTTTCCTAAAGCCCTTAAAGTAAATATGAGGCAGGTGAAAGAAATCACTAACAATCAAATTAACTTCAGGTGATTTAGCCATTTTCCACATAGAGCTGTGTTCCAAAATTCTATGTTAGCAAAACTTACACATGCAGTCAGTTGCTTTTCGAATTTAGACACGAAAGAGGGTCCAAAACTATGGATGACATTTCATCATGTGATTCCTAATAATTAATTTGTTATGAGTGCCCACAAATAAAATAAATGCTGAATGATACACTGACTTCTGTTGTCAAAAGTGTCCCCCCTCTCGGTTCTGCCTCTCTAGCTCCTGACATTATTTCTTGGTTATCAGTTGACAGTTCAGTGCCTTGAGTGTTGCTCTCGCTGTAGGGTTAGCAGGATAATTGACAAACCACAGGGATCAGATCCCTGGATTAGGATGACCGGACTGTCAAAACAACCATGACATACTCTCACATCAGCTTCAACTGCGAGTCAAGCCTGTGAGGGAAACATTCACCTTGGCAAGGCTAGATGGGAAGTATTTAGTTTAAAATATTTCCCACTGCAAAGTATACTTCAATGACAAACAGAAACAATATAATACCACTGAAAAACATAATTCATGGAAAGATAATCCATTGAAAAATATAATTGTAGAAAAAATTCACCATGGTCACAGTTAATTCAAGCATTTATTATAAGTAAACATCCCAGAGTCTTATTTAATTCGCTTAATGTATGTTTTGAATTTCATCAGGAGTCTTTAATTTTTACTAAAAGAGGGAAATATATCTGGGAGAACTCTATTGTATTGAATGAATGTGTTTATGAGCTATTACACGTGTATATATGCATTATGTAGGAATGTGACTATGAGATATTATGTATGTACACAAAATCAAAGGGAAGTGTGTTAATAATCCAATTTTATGCTGTGTGTATAATTTTGGTTAAAAACTATCTTGTAAACTTTAACTCAAATTGATGTATATATGTAATTCATATAAATAAGCAGCAGACCACAAGTTGTGATTATCAGTTGGGGGGCCAGATATATTTCCATCTTAAACACAGTTTAAAAATGTTTCAAAAACTAAATAAATTTGCCACTTTAAACATCGTCTCTAAACTTTCAGATTCCTACCATAGATCTTTGAAATGACAGCTCAAGTGACATCTATTTATAATGCAGGCATATTCTCTGTATGAAAACATAGATTGCAAAACCGTTAAAGGGAAATTAAAATGCAAATACAAAAAAGGGTTATTTACTTAGTTCTGTGCCAGCTAACACATGGGATATGGACACTTAGGATTAGAAAGATCCAATTATTTTTAAAATATAAAACTTAAAGTACTTATTCATGCACCACTTGGGTCTTGGAATATGATCAAAATAGTTTTGGAATAGTTAATCAGTATTTTTCCATCTGAGTCAAATTTTTCAAAACATTAAAAAGAAGTAGCAAGAAGCATAAGTGAATATTATTTACTGACAGACACTTCAGTTTAACAAATACCAAAATGTTCAAAAACAAAGATTGGAATGAGGAGGCATTAAACTATCCATTTTTATCTTGGAAAACTGACATTTTTGAAAGTTTCATTAACATCTGTGAATAAGGGGAAAAAACATACAATTTTGTCAGTCCCAACCAAGTCAATATCTTATTTTTCTAGTCCTATGCATCAGAATATCATTCTAGAACAAACTGTAAATAGTCTCATATTTTACACATATCTTATTTGCTTAAAAAAAAAAAAACTTGAGACTAGAGTCAGAAGTAATAAAATAAGTAAGTGTTCTGAAAAATACAGTAAATTTTCAGAAACTTGTAGCTGATAAATGCTAATCTTAAGGGAAAAATCTATACTCACAAGAAGTGTTTCATACGATAGAGAAATCCACCAACTCTTATACTTCAAAATGATCTCATCCAGTGTTAACTATGAGGAAAAGCACTGATCATAAATTAATCTTAGTGACATCACCATTTAATTAGGCAAGGCAAGGATATATTAACATCATGGCTTGGAGGCAAGGAAATTAAGAGGTTAAATGATATCCATATAATACATAGCCAGGACTTGAGCCCTATTTAAGTGACATTCTCAGCTTCTTTTTTGTAAAACATAATTAAAGTGTGTTCCTTCACACACAAAAACAGAAGTTCTTTCATATTGCCTTCTTTTTTTTTTTAAAGCAGTCAAGGCTTTTGCTCCATATATAAACCATTTTAGGACATTTCCAGAAAATTATCAGAGAACCAAATCTTCTCTTTTCTACTTGAAAGAGTAAGTAAATCTGAACAATGACTTTTGGTCATGATCTTTGTCCCATAGATAAGAAAGCAATTAGTATATAACCACTGTGTACTTACCACTGCTACCCCATTTTACAGATGAGCTCTGGAGTTTCAAACTTGTTCAAGATAATCCAGAGGTCACATAATTGTAATACAGAAAAGCCATGAAGAGCTTTCTTTTCAATAAATTAGTGTGCTTGTCCATGAAGTTAACATTTTTACCTTTGTTAATCTGTCATATCACTGTCTGTGNAAGCAATTAGTATATAACCACTGTGTACTTACCACTGCTACCCCATTTTACAGATGAGCTCTGGAGTTTCAAACTTGTTCAAGATAATCCAGAGGTCACATAATTGTAATACAGAAAAGCCATGAAGAGCTTTCTTTTCAATAAATTAGTGTGCTTGTCCATGAAGTTAACATTTTTACCTTTGTTAATCTGTCATATCACTGTCTGTGATGGGATTCAAAATGTCTAAGGTGTTGGAACAATACAAATCCTAAAACTTGATTATGGAACTTTCCATCCCTGGGCAGAACTACATTTTAATTATTCAGGAGTAATTAAGCAGTTATTCAGCTTTTCACATCTACAGTACTCACCTTTACTTAGAGCTTACTCTTGTGTTACTCCCAGCCCAAGTGTCTGATACATGATAAATCTTCAACAAGGTTACTTTTCATTCTTTCCTTTTCTCAATCACATGGCTGAGAAATTTATTACACTATGAACATTTTCCAAATTAAAAATTTAGTAGCTACCAGGGAATATTTCANATACAAACTCATGATGCTTGCAATCCAAAAGAGGTCTGGGAATAAGCCCAGATTGGGGAAAAAAAAAAATTCTCATTTGTGAAAAAAGCTTCAACATGGATTTTTTTTTTAATGGTTCATTAGCTTCAAGGCTGATTAGAATTCTATAGACCAAAGTCCTACAATTATTGTTTGATTTTAATTAGTTGAGATATGCACAATCTAGGCCCCAGCAGCCTTTAAATGTCACTGAGTTTCCCAGAAGGGTAGGACTATCTCACTATCTTTCAGTTCAGTCCAAACTGGCCTCTGGGAAAACCAAGAAAAAGCCCAAGAAGATCAAAGCATTGAAGAGACCCTGGTCACTCACATTAATTGGCATTCAAGTGTGTGAAGTATATTTTTAAATTCATATTATCTAATCACTCTTGAGGAAACATACGCCAATAGTTTCATAAAGGAGCCACTGCAAATGTGGGACATCGAGTCGAGACTAAGCTGGGCCTCCCTGCTGTAGCTGATCACCTGGAGAGAAAATCCTAGGCCTGCCTCTCTCCCTCAGCATAGGTTTACAGATCTTTCAACCCACACTTAGAAGCCTTCATGAGCACAGGAAGTGGAACTAAAACCCATCTTCCCACCCATGCCAAAACTCAGTAGTAGTGCTGCTAGGGGACTGACAGTTCAGTCCTGGGAGACTGTCCAGCCCTCTCTCCCAGATCCACCAGGTACAGCCTCTACTGCTCACAGAAACTCCTGTTAATTAATGTCAAAGCTATTTCATGGCTACATACGATGGCACATACATAATCCCCTTCATTGACACTATGTGTCAGCCCAGCATCCAACAATTTCCTGTTCTGTCATCCAAAACCCTAGGAATCCATCAGTCTGAATGAGCTTAGACTTCCTGTGTTACCATGGATAGATTTCAAAAACACTTTGGAGCAAATTAAGTAACCAAGTGACAAGAATCACCAGAGTATAACTATACAAAATTGCCAGAATCTAACTATACAAAAATACATAAAGAAATAAAAATTAAAAATCAGAGAGTGGAGAATGAGACCAGAAAGGATTTACAAGGAGATTCTAAATTGCTATGTTCTCTTTAAAAAATAATCAATATTCTCCTTCTGGAACTATGGAATAGACTTTTGGATGGAATACACTTTTCCCCATTCTGCCTACAAACTACAACTAAGAAGCCTTGAACATAGAAAACAAACATAAGATTCTGAAAGGTCAGAATAAGGCAGATTAGTTAGGGACCTCAGGACCCGAAAAACAAACAAAAGGGGGAGATTTGTTTTTATTTTATTTACCAAGCTTGCAGCTGAAGATGCTGATAATTGTTCTCTCATGTTTTGAGAACTGTCAAAGCATGCAGACCAAAACATCTCCAATAAAAGTCCAATCTCTCTAGCCAAACAACAAGGAAAGGGCAGCCTAGGAAAACAGAAACTATTTAGATATTAACTACCACTTCTAAACAGTATGGGAAAAACTGTGGCCCCACGTCTTCCCGTACCAGCAAAGGTCTTCTACCCTCACCAGGCTATCAAGAGGTGTACCAAAGCTCCCCCCAACATAGCACATGCACACACATACATGCACACACAACCCCTTTCCTGAAGTATCAGGAAAGGTTGCGTAGGGAGCCAGGACATTCATCCACATTGAGCATTAAGGAGACTCTCCTGCTTCAGAGTTTCTTCAGCAGAAACCAAGTAGGGATTCTGGACTTCAGCACATCCCATAATAATCAGGCAGCCCACCATTGTTGTCTGAGTGGTATCAGAGGAGGCTAAGTAAAGAATCAGGACCTTCACCACCATCAAGCAGGATTGAGGCCACCCTCTGCGGTATCTGCAGAGTGATGCATGAGTAATAACAAACAGCCTATCTCCCTCGTCCAGGTGATGACGGTGGGGACTTGCAGGGGAGCCCAAACTCTGACCCCACCCAAGAGTAAGGAGGAGCCCTCCTCTGCTCCCTTCCATCTAGGTCAAAAGAAGCCTAGAGGGGAGACTGAACAAACAAAACAAAATGACAGACTCAAGCCCCAACATGTAAACAGATATGCTTGCATGCTCAGTCACTCAGTATGTCTGACCCTTTGTGACATGGACTGTAGCTCCAGGCTCCTCTGTCCGTGAGGTTCCCTAGGCAAGAATACTGAAGTGGGCTGCCATTTCCTCCTCCATGAGATCTTCCCGACCCAGGGACTGAACCCCTATCTCCAGCATCTCCTGCATTGGCAGGAGGATTCTTTAACACTGAGCCACTTGGGAAGCCTTGTAAACAACTATATTAGGCATAAATTGCCTGAACATGTCAAGTAAAAGGCAGAGATTGGAAAAGTGGATTAAAGAATATGACAACTGTATGTATATACAAGGGATATTTAAAATATAGTGATTTAGATATGAAAATTAAATGGTAGGAAAAAGCATATCATGCAAACATGAATCAAAATAAGACAGGAGTAGCATATTCAGCTCAAATGGTAAAGAATCTGCCTGTAATACAGGATACCTAGGTTTAATCCCTGGGTCAGGAAGATCCCCTGGAGAAGGGAATAACTATCCACTCCAGTATTCTTACCTGGAGGATTCCATGAGCAGAAGAACCTGGCGGGTTACCATTCATGGGATTTAAAAAAGTTGGACACAATTGAGTGACTAACAGCTCAGCTCATTACTAAATGAAGAAACTGACCCAAAAAGGCTACACGCAGTATGATTTCAACTATCACATGTCATTCTAGAAAGAGTAAAACTATGGAGACAATAGAAAAATTTACCAGTGGTTTTCAGGAGTTGGTAGGTGCAGGAAGAATGAATAGATGGAGTAGAGAGAACTTTTAGGACAGTGAAAATATTCTGCATGATACCATAATAATGGATATATATATATCATTATACAATTGTCAGAACCAAGATGAACCATTGTGTAAACTATAATCTTTGAGTGATTATGGTGTGTCAATGCAGGTTCACCAGTTGTAGCAAATGTACCACTCTAGTGGCAGATATTGGTAAAAGGGAAGACTGGGCACTGTACACCTATTAGAGTAGCTAGAAGCAAAAGTACGGACAAGACCAAATGTGATGAGGATGAAAATAAATCAGTTCAGTTCAGTTGCTCAGTCATGTCCGACTCTTTGCGACCCCATGGGCTGCAGCACGCCAGGATTCCCTGTCCATCACCAACTCCCAGAGTTCACTCAAACTCATGTCCATCGAGTTGGTGATGCCATCAAACCATCTCATCCTCTGTCATCCCCTTCTCCTCCTGCCTTCAATCTTTCCCAGCATCAGGGTCCTTTCAAATGAGTCAGTTCTTCACATCAGGTGGCCAAAGTATTGGAGGTTCAGCTTCAACATCAGCTTCAACATCAGTCTTTCCAATGAATATTCAAGACTGATTTTCTTTAGGATGGACTGGTTGGATCTTCTTGCAGTCCAAGGGACTCTCAAGAGTCTTCTCCAGCACCAAAGTTCAAATGCATCAATTCTTTGGTGCTCACTTTTCTTTATAGTCTAACTCTCACATCCATACATGACTACTGGAAAAATCATAAACTTGACTAGGTGGATCTTTGTTGGCAAAGTAATGTTTCTGCTTTTTAATAAAATGTCTAGTTTGGTCATGACTTTTCTTCCAAGGAGCAAGCTTCTTTTAATCTCATGGCTGCAATCACCATCTGCAGTGATTTTGGAGCCAGTGATGGGACTGGATGCCATGATCTTAGTTTTCTGAATGTTGAGTTTTAAGCCAACTTTTTCACTCTCCTCTTTCACTTTCATCAAGAGCTTCCTTAGTTCCTCTTCACTTTCTGCCATAAGGCTGGTGTCATCTGCATATCTGAGGTTATTGATATTTCTCCCGGCAATCTTGATTCCAGCTTGTGCTTCATCCAGCCCAGCATTTCTCATGATGTACTCTACATATAAGTTAAATAAGCAGAGTGGCAATGTACAGCCTTGATGTACTCCTTTCCCTATTTAGAACCAATCTATTGTTCCATGTCCAGTTCTAACTGTTGCTTCCTGGCCTGTATACAGATTTCTCAAGAGGCAGGTCAGGTGGTCTGGTTTTCCCATCTCTTTAAATATTTAAGATGGTATTCCCATCTCTTTAAATCAGATCACCTGCAAAATGCTATTAAGAATTAAAATGGTACAGCTACTCTGGAAACGTTTGGCAGTTTCATTTTTTAAAAAAAGGTATCATAAAAAAACAGCAATTGTACTCTTGGGCATTTACTCCACAGAAATGAAAATTCATATTCACACAAAAAGCTATATACAGATGTTCATTGTAGGTTTGTTCTTAATAGCCCCAAACTAGAAGGGATATTCTTTCAGGGGTTGAATTATTAAACAAATTGCAGTACATCCAGACGATGGAATAATATTCTGCAATAAAAAATAACAAACTGTTGAAATAAGCAACAACTTGGACTAATATCTAGAGAATTATGCTGAGTGAAAAAGTTAATCTCAAAGGGCTGTATATCATATGGTTTAATTTATATAATATCTAGAAAATGACAAAATTAGAGATAACAGTTTGACCAGTGGTTGCCAGAGCTTAGAGCTGAGGAAGAGGTAGGGGAGGTGGATGTACGTGTAAGTCATTACACCATTTGTGACAGTGTACTATAGTTTTGCAAGATGATGTTACATAGGGGTAAACTGGGGAAAGCAGATATAGAATGTTTCTGTATTATTTCCTATAACTGCCTGTGAATCTACAAACCTCAAAATAAAAAGATTATTAAAATATATAAAGCCAATTGTGAGATAATTTGATATAAAGTCAATTTTATGTTAGGCCATTCCCCAGTGACTTTCATGCAGTGAAATTTAAAAATAAATAGATAGTTTTCAACTGTGGATCACTTTCTGCTTTAATTAAGTGAGGTAAATTTTCAAAAGCTTTTTGAACCATAAAATCCCATTTAAACATGAGAATTTCCCCCAAGTGGCTTATATTTTAGATAAACTATCTCATTGTACATTCACACAAGTCAAAGGGCAGTAGTTTTCCTCATATCTGTTATGTAACTGAGGTAAACTGGAGCTAGAAAAAATGATGTCATTGAAGAAATTCGTTATAATTAATTAATGAGCAAACCTGGAGCAGAATCCCATTTTTATAGAATCTCTATCCAATGTTGCCTCCATCAAAATAGGATTAGAGTAGAATACTGTGTTGGTGAGGATGTAATATGATAGTCTCTCTGTAAATCAGTTTGGCAGTTTCTTAAATATCTAAACAGATAACTACCATAGGATTGGAAGAATAAGTGTTAAAGAATAGAAACAGAGGATGAAGAAAGCCATTCTGGTTCCAGTGGAGACACAGAAAGGAGATAGAAAAAGCTAAGACAAGCTCTGTCGTGAGCTTTTGCATGGGGAGTAGGCATTAAGGATATGAAAACATACACGCGGATCTGGGGGGAAATCTGAGACTATGAGTGACAGGGTCCCACTTCTGTGGACATGGCACAGAGAAGACAGCAAATGTCTTTGAGAAGGCAGGCACAGGGCATGACGTCACAGTCAACATGGCAAAAGGTGAAAATTACGAACAGACAAGGTAGTTGCTCAGGTGCCTTGTAGAACCTTGAGATTCCAGAGTGCTGCACTTTGAGAGGGGCAAGGCAGCCCTAAGAGAGTCAAAGTCCAGCTGCAAGTCAAGGATAAGGATAGATCTCAAGCTAGCTCTCAGAAAGCTTGCACCCAGAGAGGATAGGCACTGTGTGCTTCAGCAACAAAGGGTCGGGACAGTGTCCGAGAGAACCTAGTGACATCAGCCACCTGCTAAGGAACACGAGTGCCAGAAACTCAGAGACAAGTCAAGAGCAACCATCCCAAACTGGCGGCACCTTAACTGACACCAAGGAAGAGAAAGATGTATGTGGGTTATGCCCCTGGACCCAAGGTATACTAACTCTCTCTGTGCCAGATGCCATGCTGAGGAGGAAGACAGGAAAGAAAATTTCCCTTAGAAACAACTCTCAATATGTGTGAACTTTACACTGACTGAGAAGTTACCCAGATAAAGCTAAATATTTATCTGGAAGCCAGCATCTTAAATCAAAAAAGATCGAGTTATTTTTGTTTGTTAAAACAGCTCTTCATCTCCCATAAGGAACATGGAGCTCTGGAGCAAAATGTCAAATCAAATGAAACAAACCAACATTATTTCTAAAACATTTTGTGAGCTACTTTGCTGAGCCAAGGACTGGCTACAAATATGTGTGATACATGGTTCCTGCCCTAAAGGAACTTGTAATATATTTCACGTAACAACACCTGCATTTTATGACAGATTTGGGAGGAGAGTCCAAAAAAAAAGGGTGGGGGGAGGCTCTGCTTCATGCCCTGCTAAAGATGGCAAGTGCAAAATGTAATGAGTATCAAGCTAAATGTGAGAAAGGCGGTTTAAAGCTCAATTCTTCTTCACACTGGTCAGGAAGAGCCATCTTGTATCTCTGAAAAGGAAAGAGAAAAACATAACCTAATACCAAATCTCTGCTACCACCTAGTTTTCAGATAATTGCTTTTTTTAAAGAAATGGCTTTCTGATACCCCTGGGGAGTTTCTCCATGTGTGTTTTTATATTTTGGATATACCTGAACACCGACAGGCTTGGAAGAATACAGCCAAACCAGCAGACGTGGTTCATCTTTCCTGACTCAGATATGCTCCTGGGTTTACACCCTGGTTGTGCTCAAATGATTGACGGTAAAAATTATTGTAATCATTTCCTCCTTAAGTAACATAGATTAGCAGAGTTTATTTGACAAGAACATTTTGATGCAAGTATATACATATAGGTTATCTAAAGATGTAAAAACAGCTTTTTAAAACACAAATAGTCTCCAACAGATAATTCTGATGCATATCCCTCATCTCCACATAACCCTCATCTATCAACAACACTCAAATGTATATGGACTTCTCAAAACTTTCTGAGATGTGAAATGATCACCTTATTTAATATTTCCACTCAGATCTCTCTCCAGAATTTCAAATTTAAAATGTTCGATGTCGAACTCTTTCATTTTTCCCCACAAAACGTCCTTCTACATTGCCCTCTGTGTCTGACAACCCTTCACCCAAGTGCTCACACCAGTAACCCAGTAACTTCACACACTCAAACCCATTATCAAGCTATGTCAATTCACACTCAGAATAGGTCTGAACACTGCCCAGTTTTCTCTACTTCCAATAGCCTCATCCTGGCCCAATTTGCCATCATTTTACAGGTCTCCCTAATACTGTTCTTGTCTACCTCAAATCCATTCTTGCTAACTACTAAAGTCATCATTTAAATACCCTCACTCTCCTATTGAAACTCTTAAATAGGTTCTCACCGATCCCGGGTAGAAACTAAGCTCCTTTCCAGTGCATCTGAGGCCTTTCATGATCAGGCCCTATCTAGCTCTTCACCCATCTTGGTGCCCTGTTACACTCACCTGCTTCACTCAGCCATGCCAGCCTTCCTTAGGTCTTCCAATGGTCCAGGAGCTGGCCCTCTCAGACCTTCTATGCAAAGCTGCACTTTAACCTGCCTAATTCTTCATCCACTTCCATGCTGCAGTCTAAACCCCTCTTTATAAAGAGCAACTTCCCTGTGTCTCATTTCCAAATAATTTGCCTGTTCTACTCTCCTGAAGCTCAGTGTCATTTCCTTCATAGCAAGTGTTCAATGTGTGATTATTTGCTTGTTTGTGTGTTTGCTTATCATGGGCTCCCCTGGTAGCTCAATGGTAAAGACTCTGCCTGCCAAAGTCTTTCCCACTAGTTGTAAATTCTCTTAAGAATAGGGACACTATTTTTCACTATTGCAATACTAGGGTCTGGCACAAGGAAGTTTCTTAATAAGTGTCTAACGAATAAAGGAATCATGAATTAATGAATTGTTTGTCACCTGAGAGAAGGATAGCTGCATCCGCTTAAAGAGATAAATCAAATAAACACACAAATAGATGATAAAATTTCCTACCTATGGGAGGGAGTCATGAAGAGGATGTGCCTGTGGGTTGACCTGAGAGCTGAGAGCCTCCTCATCCTATCCCCTGTATTGGAATGTGTGTTTTGCTTGCCTTCCAAAGCTAGAAGCTGCCTCAAGGATGCAGCCTGGTGAGAGGGAGGTATTATTGAGACCATCTGGACAATATACATGACTGAACCCAGTTAAGACCTACATACTGTATAAACTTTTAAAATTCCAGCAGGTGAGTTCAAAGATATACTTGTTTTGCAGCTTCCAGAGAAAAGCCTCATGTCTAAATTCCTTTCTTTTTATTAAATCTGCCACCTACCAATCCAAAGTGATCTGCCTCTTTCTTTGGAAAAACAAATGAAAGTGAAATTGTTGGTTGCTCAATCATGTCCAACTCTTTGCGACCCTACGGACTGTAACCCACCAGGCTTCTCTGTCCATGGAATTCTCCAAGCAGGAATACTAGAGTAGGTAGCCATTCATTCCCTTCTCCAGGGGATCTTCCTGACCCAGGAATCGAACCTGAGTCTAGCACTGCAGGTAGATTCTTTACGATCTTAGCCACAAGGGAAGCCCTGGATCTTTCTTTTGGCCCTCCTTATATGGGAGCCAGTTTGAGAACTAACACTACCCTGAAATTAGGGACTAACACTTATATCTAGCCCCTATAAAACTTAGGTGGAACCCAAGTCATTAACACTTAATAAAAGAAGAAATGATCAATGACACATTTGCAAGACAAATATATGAATATGTCAGGAGACTCTAATCTCTATGATCAGCACAAAATTAGTTAATCTGGTAATGTATGTTAACATATTGGTAGTAAAATATGTTATGTGACAATATTTAGTATGTATACTCTTTTTGTTACAGATTTTTTAAAATATAAGTAACAACTAAATTTCAGATCAGCTTTTTATGGGATCCCTTATAAGGATCCTATAGAATAAATGGCAAAATCCATGCTCAGATAGCAGGATGTTTCTCTAAAGGAATAAACAGTGGTGATTTAAAAAAATTTTTCAGGCAGTACTCCATAGAAGAAAAGAGTTAAAACACTGGTAAGTATAACAAAATCTTACATCAACATTTATATTTCACTATTTTGGATACCAATATTAAAACTGTTAAAAGGAAAAATAATTTTTAAAACTGAACCTATTAGAAAGCAATGAATCATTTAATTGAGAGAAAACTGAGTTTTAATCCACAGAATTGTTTCCTTTAGTAGAAAAAGAATCAACATTTTAGTGCACAAATGATGATAATTTTGCCTTAATCCCACTATTTAGCCAATCTAAATCTCCTCTGATTAAAGATAATTCCAGCATTTTAAAGATCAAAGCTTCTCTGCTGCTTGATTAGTTTCTAGGTCCTAATTTCACATTCTTAGTCAAACCATACATTCTTAAAAAAAAAAATCTAACTTTGAAAAAGGAAGAGTATTACCTCCCCCCAAAAAGAGAAAACAATTATCTCTATATACACTTTTCCAAGAAATGATAAATGCTAGTCAAATTACAGATTAATTGTCCCACTCTATGCCTATGGCTGGAGTGGGCATGGCTCCCTGTTTTCTTCACTTACCAGGAACCCTTATACTGGATACTAAACTGCAAAAAAATACCACTGCTTCCATGAAAGACTGTCCCAACCCCAGAATACATAACCTCTCCCCTTCTAGCATCTCCTACTGTTTAAAGTATATAAACATAATTCAAGAAGCATTATGGCATTATTTCAAAATAGTTTTTCAAAATCCTTAATTTTACAAACGAAAAACAGATTCCTTCCTTTAAATTAGGTTTTTTCTTCTTTCCCTTATTCTTGACTAACAGAGACAGAAAGTGAGGTTCAAGAATAGGAAATTGTGCAAGACCGCTGTGGAGAAGATCTTGAGAGTTCTTTGGACTGCAAGGAGATCCAACCAGTCCATCCTAAAGGAGATCAGTCCTGAATATTCATTGGAAGGATTGATGCTGAAGTGCCAATACTTTGGCCACCTGATGCAAAGAACTGACTCATTTGAAAAGACCCTGATGCTGGGAAAGATTGAAGGCAGGAGGAGAAGGAGATGACAGAGGATGAGATGGTTGGTTGGCATCACCAACTCAATGGATGTGAGTTTGAGTAAACTCCAGGAGTTGGTGATGGATAGGGAACCCTGGTGTGCTGCAGTCCATGGGGTCGCAGAGTCGGGCATGACTGAGCAACTGAACTGAACTGAACTCCAGCCAGAGTTGTATCTGGCTCCAATATGCCCTTTTTGTTTCACTCCATTATGAGATGGCTCCTATAATGTTACCTTCTCTTTTTTCCCCAGGTCCAAGGATCCAGTCTCTTCCTATTTTCCACATGGTATCTGCATATCTTCTTTAACTGTTTCAACTTCTTCCTTGCTATACTCTCTCCAACTCGTCTGTAGAATTAGTAAGACATGTCATTAATGCCTAGACACATGTTGTCTAATGAGCTCAGTGACATCTGTCCACAAAAGGCAAAAGTCCCTGTCACTGATCTTGTACAGCATCCAGGACAAAGAGATTTGCACTTATCAAACACTTTTTGATGTGATTGACAATTCTAAGACCTCCTAGAAGATTTAAGAAAGACAGCATTTCGTGCCTCCTTGAATTCTGACATGTGAGGGGATTCGCAGGCTCCAGACCAACTCTGCAACTCCATGATACCAATTCAATTTCTTACAATGTGAATATTCTCAAGTTTCCTTCTTTTTCCTGTACAGTGAAAGTTTTAGGAAGTTTATATGAATTAATAAAAATCCTGGGCTCTATGAAGCCAATCTAGCTTTGAACATGCTTTTATTGATCTTTCAGGTAAATCTACTGTGAATGTTATGAGCCAAGCCCAGATCATCAACTTCAAACAGAATTGGAGGTACCTGTAGAGAGTTATACTGGCAGACAGGATTTTACTAAAGCCAGCAGAGCAGAGGTGAGGATTAAAAAAAAAAAAAGCTTAATTAACATTTTAGATGTGTTATAGGTTGAGTGATTTAAGGCAGCTTATTAAATTCTCTCCATTGCATCCTGGAGGGTATCATTTTTTCTTTTTTTTTTTTTTTATTTTACAGATGTAATCAATTTGTTTCTAATATCCAAACACATTAGCATAGGGAAGATTTTTAATATGCTGGAGTTCTTTTTATATTCATTCTTATGAGTCAGTTATCTTGCTTGAAAATATCAAACAATTTTACTACAGCCAAGGCAATGGAAAGAATATTTTCTCAGTTCTCACTCTCAGAAGCAAAGAGCCTTTCTCAACCATTAAAGGAAATATTTTCATTCCCTATTTTGCATATTGATGAAAGGAAGAATACAGTGATTACCATCTTTGCCATCTCCAAAATCTCTACCTTATTCACTATGGAAGAACTGTGATCATTCCTACATGTTTTATGTACCAAAGAAAATTCAGCTCTTCAGTACTGGGAATGGTCTTGATTCTTGGCTTTCATATGGCCTAATTTTTTGGTCTAGACCTAATTTGGAACCCGCACCTTTCAAATAAGCCACAGAGTTACTTGTAAGTCCCATATGAATAAAACTTCTCCAATTATATTGGGTCATAACACCCCAGTGAATGTCTCATCCCACAGATATATGTCTTCAGGTATAGACCCTTGAGTCGAGAGTCCCTGGAAATAGAACGCATCTCTGTGGCAAACCATAGTGTGTGATCTTGAGCAACTCACTCTGTCCTTCTCTATAAAATGAAGGTAATAAAGGCAGCAACTTCATAACTGGTTCTTTTTTTTTTTTTTTAAGGACAAGAGCTGCCGCATGTCCTTGGGAGAAAAATTGTTGTTTGTTAACTGCGCAGTTAGTATTAGCTGAGTCTGTTACCGCAACCAGATGAACAGCCAGGAAGATTTTTGCCTCCTCATTCTAAGCTACAGAATATCAAAACACTTTATATTTTTAGAAAGTTACCCATCACCTAGCCTTAAACGTTATCAATTCATGAAAGTCTTGCTTCATCTACTTCCTTTCTGTCTCATATTATTAAAGGGTGTATCCCAGACAATATCTCACTTCGTCTGCAGTTATTGGTACATATCTCCAAAAGATAAAAATGCCGCTCAAAAAAAAATTTTTTTTAAATAAGAGGGTGGTGGCTGGGGAGAGGATGGTTTGTGATTAGCAGCTGCAAACTATTAAAAATGGAATGGATGAACAACAAGATCCTACTGTATAGCACTGGAAACTACATTTAATATTCTGTGATAAATCATAGTGGAAAAGAATATAAAAAATATATACATATGTGTAACTGAATTACTTTGCTGTAAAACAGCAATCAACACAATTTTGTATATCAAATATACTTCAATAAAAATAAATTTTGAAAAATCTTTTAAATGCTACTCAAAAATAAAAACCACATAGCCACCAAAACATTATAATGTTGTTATTATTCTGTTGCTAAGTCATGTCTGACTCTTTACAACCCCATGGACTGCAGCACACCAAGCTTCCCTGTCCTTCACTGTCTCCTGGAATGAGATAGACATTATAATAATTATAAACATTATAATACTTAAAAACAATAATAACTTAATACTTTTAAATATCCAGTTAATACTCAAATGTCCCATCATGTTATAAAATGTTCTTTTTAAATTATTCCTTTGAATCAGGATATAAATAAGATTCACATAAAGCAATTAGATAATGTGCCGTCTCGTTTCCTTTAGCCTATAGCTTTACTTCTCCATCATATTTATATCCATTTGCTGACAAAACAGAGTACTTGTTCTGTAGATTTCCCCAAGTCTGGATTTGGCTGATTGCATCCTCATGAAGTTTGGGGCTTCTTTTTGTTTTCTTAGAAATGTCCCCCTGCCTTCTACATTTCTTGCAAATTTGTAATTAAACCTTGATGTTTTATTAGATGTAGGATGATATTTTGAGGAAGAATATTTCCTGGTAGATGATGCTTCTCCCCTTTAAACAGGTTGTGTTATTTGGGTTTCTCTCTCTTTTTTTTTTAACTTTTTATTTTGTATTGGGGTATAGTCAATTAACAATGTTGTGATAGTTTCAGGCACACAGCAGAATGACTCAGCCATACACATACACGTGTCCATTCTTCCCCACACTCCCCTCCCATCCAGGTGCCAAATAACACTGTGTATCTCTTTATCTGATGTTGCTGCTGCTGCTAAGTCACTTCAGTCGTGTCCAACTCTGTGCGACCCCACAGACAGCAGCCCACTAGGNGAAATAAATCTGTGGACTGCACTCAGCACAGGGCTAGACACAGAGAGCTCCCCTCTCTATACATAAAGCTCCCTCAGTGGAGCTCAGGAAATAAAGCCGTATTTCCCATTCAATCTCAAGACAGAATTCTTTGATCCAGTGACCCACATCTCTGGAGAACAGCTTCTTACAGCCCTATTTAGGCCCTGGTGTGGATTTGCAAATTAACTGAAAGGACCATTGGAAAACATTTCTGTTTAAAGTGCTAAATGGGCTGCAACTTTCAAAACTAACAGGCCTGCCAAATTGTGATTTAAAGTGAAATTGGCATGAGCAGACATTTCCACATCAGCCTGTAGCACATCTGGTCCAGACCAAACAAACAGAAGATTTATTCTGTCAGGGAGATCATTTAGCATTCCTTTTCATGCTTCAGAAGGAGCCTGTACCTGTCACTCACCAAAGCGCTCAGCTTTTGGTGGCTAGGCTCTGTTGCTCCCCCTGACTAGCCTTGATCTAACACTTCTAAGGAGGCTCATGTGCACCGCTCCACCTGGGAGCCCAGTACCCATGCCAAGTTCATTTCCATAGTCTTATAGAAACCTCCTGGAGGATTTCAAACATCTGCTCATAAGTAAAGAAACATTGTCTTGAGCTCTAACAATAATATAAAGGGCAACTGAACCTTCTTTTGCAAATAAAGCAGAGCTGATAAATGATCTTATTTCACAGGACTGGGGGCAAGTTGCTTTGTGTCTTTCTGAATTCAAATCCTTAAAAGGTATCTAGGCAATCATGGGAAAAATGGGATATACCCAGAGTTTTACAGTGAACTTAAGTGGCATACAGTTAAGACTATAGGAGAGGTTAAAAAATTATATCATTTTGCTGAAACTAAAGAACATATTTAAGAAAACAGCATCGTTATCCCTAAAATGTATTGTGTTTCTCTCCCTCTCTCTCTCCCTGGCTGTAACCACAGAGCCAAGTATGTGCTCATGCTGCGTGAGCCACATAGCCACTTTCTTCTCTGGAATGTTAATCCGTTCATGTTGGAGTCAGAATCCCCAGGAGGCTCACTTCTTGGCTTCTATCATGAGAAACACCATTCTTCCTCTCCCATCTCTGGAGTACCAGGAATACTCAGAAGGGCTAGATGTACCACCATTGAGCTTTCCTTATGATGTTACCTTATGTGACTACAAAGGAATCAGTTTCAATCAAAACAAAAGCTGGAACAGGAAGAGGCAAATATTTTTGTGGGTGTACATGTTCTTTCTAATTTCTAGCTAAAACTGACCTCTTCTTCTTTGGAGAAATAAATAAATTCAGGTGAAAATGTCCCCTAATTTCCTTCTAGTTATCATGTAATTATTATGAATTCTTTGTAGTTCTTTTGTCCTTGAGGAACTCATTTAATTCATAACAATTATTGCTTGGTTTTCCTCTTGACGTGTAAATCTAGATCTAGGCAAACAAAGGGCTAGATTATCATACCAACACAGAAAAGGGGTTTGTCTGACTTAACATGTAGCAAAAACAAATATTTTAAAAATCTGGAGGCTTCCAAAGCACATTTAAAAGTATGTGTAGGAGAAGGCACAAGGTTTGTAAATATTTTCATTCTGTTGGTTTGCTACAGAACCAAGATAGTAGGAAGAGTGAATTACATCTATACTAGTTTCATATCTGTCCCTCCTACTGAGTCATTAATAAACATGATACCATGAGTACTGCATTGTTAATACTCAGCTTGGTCTATGGAGCTCAGAAATGCTCTCTTCAAATTCACACAGAACATTCTTAAATAGGTTACACTCTAGATGCTGAACTTGCCAATGAAAAATGCACATCTATAAAAAAAATCTAGCTTCCTCTGAAGAAAACAACAAAAATCAGTCTCCTGTTACAACTTAACTAATTTCAACCAGTCTCAAAATATATATTCATATATGAAATGCTGGCAATTTCTTAGTATATCTGAACATTTAATCCACCTAGGAAATGTCAAACGAGATAAAAGCATACCTGATATTCAGTAACTAAGTAATTCACAAGGGATTAGATTTATTTGTATTCTTATTCTTCAATCCTTATTTGATGATATGAAATTGACATTTAAAGTTTGTATACTTTCACCACAATATATTAGAGTAATATCACATAGAGATCAATGGTTTCATTCTTCCATATTGAATCTGGAGAACTTTGAAACAAGAGGTAACACTTTTAATTAAAAAGAGTTATTATCGAAAGTAATCATGTAAAGGGATCCAGCTTATGAATAAAAGGAATTGGAAAGTTAACTGACTTTTCTAGCTTATATTCTTTTAAAAGCTGTATTTAGAGTCAAAGAAGGGATACTCAAAGCAGACAAGAAGGAACTTTGCTTTAATAGGACACTGGATTGGGAAATGCAATGAAGAGGGAAAAAAGTAAATCTACTTATAAACTATAGAAATGCAATTCATGTAAAAATCATGGGCAACTCATAAGCTATATCTCAATGAGATAATGCAATATCTTTGAATGTTGGGATTGTCTGAACTAATCAATCACATCAATAGATAAGAAGCAAAGAACCATGGGGAAATAACCTGTTTTGATCATCGAAATAATAGATAATGTATACAGATACCAAAAAAAGCAGTAACAAAATATGAGTAACACAACACTTGAGAAGAAACTATACTTGAAGATAAATTTAAGTTCATAGAAATCTCTAGAATGGGGCATTTTTAAACTTATAGATGTCTTCTTTGGGGTATACATTTTCAAATATTTAATGCATTTTATGTGCATCTAATTATTTGTAAAGCTATTTTTTCATCAAAGTTCTTCATTTTATGGCAAAGCACATAATTTAATTACAATTTTTAAAAAACATTCAGGGCTTTGCAACTCAATCATTGATTTATTATAACCTCACTTTTGGAATAAAATCGACTCCTACAAGTCAAAGTTATTATCACTTTCAAAGTGACTAAAAACTTCTTTGGAATAAGAAGGTTTAACAAATGATAGAGTATTCTGCTGTCTAAGAAGACCATAACATGTCTGTTTCAATGCATGGAAGTTTGTTTAGACTATAGAAAACTACTAGCTTAGTCAGTAAAGAATCTGCCTGTAATGCAGGAGACCTGGGTTCGATTCCTGAATTGGGAAGATCCCCTGGAGAAGGAAATGGCAACCCACTCCAGTATTCTTGCCTGGAGAATCCCAAGGACAGAGGAGCCTGGCAGGTTATAGTCCATGGGGTCATGAGAGTCAGACACAATTTAGCAACTAAACCACCACCATAGAGAACTACATGGGACTGAAGAAGAAAACATTTCATCAGTAACTCAGTGTACATTTCTTTTGAGAATGTTCTGCTTAGATAGTCACGTGCTAGATGTTTTGGCATATCTACAGTTCTAGAGAGAGTGTGGATTAACAATCCAACTACAAGTGGCTGGCAATAGCAGCCCACTCCAGTACTCTTGCCTGGAAAATCCCATGGAGAGAGGAAGCTCGTAGGCTGCAGTCCATGGGGTCGCTAAGAGTCAGACACAACTGAGCGACTTCACTTTCACTTTTCACTTTCATATACTGGAGAAAGAAATGGCAACCCACTCCAGAGTTCTTGCCTGGAGAATCCCAGGGACGGGAGAGCCTGGTGGGCTGCTGTCTATGGGGTCACACAGAGTTGGGACACAACTGAAGTGACTTAGCAACAAGTGGCTGACCAAATGCTGCATGTGCTACATAGCAGATACCAGAAAACTTAAAACAAATTAAGATTCAATAAAATGTAATTTTACTACATTATTTAATAAAATGTAATTATATTTATTAAAACCTAAATATATGAGAAAATGAAGACTTGAAAATCAATTAGCTTTTATTGAATAGAAATTCCCAGAATGAGCTCTCTGAACTTAAAGATCTTTGAACTTATAGAACACTACAGGTGTTCCTGGAGACTTGTATTATTTGAGGTTTAAGGTTCCAAATTTTTAACACATTCTACCTGCATCTAATTATCACAAAGTTGATTCTCTTTTTTCCCCATATTTACAGATTTTCCTATTTGCCTAAAATGCATTTTCAACCCCACCGCCAGCCAATGAATACTCATACTTGTGGTAGTTCTCATGGTCATTAGTGTACCTGCGCACAGTGGCAAAATTTTTGTGACTCAGGTATTCCTGGTTTGCCATCCTGCTTTAGCTTTCATATTGTAAATAAATGTGCTGTCCATAATATATTTACTGTGAAGGTTTTTGTATTTTTGTTCTTTCTGTTAAGGATTTCACAGTCTAAAATGGGCCTCCACTATAGTACAAAGAGTTGCCTAGAATTCCCAAGCATAAGAAGCCTGTCATATGCCTTACAGAGAAAATATGTGTTTTAGATAAACTTTATTGAGGCATGAGTTACAGAGCTGATTGTCATATCCAAAGTTGATGAATCAACAACATGTATTAAACAAAATGTCTTTAAAGAGAGACACATGAAACAAGGCTATGTATTGATTACTTAACCAAAATGTGACCAGAGGCTCACAGGAACCTAGCCTTGCAGTTCCTCTAGGAGCAACAGATTCAGTTCAGTTCAGTTCAGTTGCTTAGTCGTGTCTGACTCTTTGCGACCCCATGAATCGCAGCACGCCNGTGGGTTGCCATTTCCTTCTCCAATGCATGAAAATGAAAAGTGAAAGTGAAGTCACTCAGTCATGTCCAACTCTTAGTGAACCCATGGACTGCAGCCTACCAGGTTCCTCCGTCCATGGGATTTTCCAGGCAAGAGTACTGGAGTGGGGTGCCATTGCCTTCTCTGTTGATTCTGCTACTGATACCATAAGCCTAGGTAAGCCCAAGTCACCTAGTTGGAAACACAGTGGCAGGTGAAAATGAGCTTTTCAGAATATATATTTTCTTCAAATAGTTTCAATGGGCCCTGATCTCTGTGGAATACTATCTGAATCTAAAGGGGAACCTCATTCTCCTACAAAGCAGAGATCTCAGAATCAAGAGAGGAGGTTGATTATTGGTGTTTAGTCTTGCACCTGGACCCAGACCATTAGTTTTCTTCTAATGTCCCCAGATTTGCTCTCCTGAGGGTCTTGTTATTCAACTATAGCACCACCTTTGTCTCCTCACTGAAGCCCAAATTTCATTGGCACCTCCAATGCCAAATTTCCTCTACACTCAAGTCTGAAATCTTGACAACACCTTGAGAGTGCTGAGCATCCATGTGGATAGATGCTTCTACCTACACACTAAACCCTGTTACTTGAGCCTTTGATTGCCTGATAAGATCACTAAATCTTTTGGTCAAGCAAAGAGAAGTCTATTAAACTTACTGTAGCCTGGAGAAACATCAGGTTTACTGGAGTGCTAATAGCATTCCTGGAGAAGGCAATGGCACCCTACTCCAGTACTCTTGCCTGGAAAATCCTATGGATGGAGGAGCCTGGGAGGCTGAAGTCCATGGGATCACGAAGAGTCAGACATGACTGAGCAACTTCTCTTTCACTTTTCACTTTCATGCATTGGAGAAGGAAATGGCAACCCACTCCAGTGTTCTGGCCTGGAGAATCCCAGGGACGGGGTAGCCTGGTAGGCTGCTGTCTATGGGGTCTCACAGAGTCAGACACGACTGAAGTGACTTAACAGCTGGAGCAGCAATAGCATCCCCAAAGAGAAAAGAAACTGAAGAGCTTTCATGAGGCTTGGGGACTGCGGCTCAAGTGATTCAAGACAGATCTTTCAAGATATTGCTTTTTAGAACTGGATGAAGTTTGTGACATGGTAGTTTTGTATCAATGGACACAACAAGGCAAGGGTCTCAGAGCAAGTCTTGATGAGCTGATTATTGTCCTGATCAATATACGCTTAATCCAGGTGAGAAGCATATTGTCTTGTTTATTTAGCAATTTTCCCAGATAAGCACAATGTTTACCTGGATAAATTAGTGTACAAGGATATCCTGAAGCAAAGAGTGAAGTTATCACTGGTTTACAGTTTGATATTCCTGGATAAGAATTTTTAAAAGGAAATGTTAAGTTAAGTTGACACAGATGATCTCAGTTTTCACAGAGATGACCATAAGGAGAAAAGATTCTGCTTGAATGATTTCCCCAGGACAAAATCACTCCCTGTGAGGAATGAGAGGTTGTAGCCTCATATCTAACATATTATTTAGTTCTTGAAAATGAGATAAATGGTTTCCCTTACTTTGTAATTTCGTCTCAAACTAGAGTCAGTTCTTTAGTAATAAAAGGAAAACAAACTTAATATAATTCATCTCTATGGCCCAAGACCATGAGATTTTAGTTATTCTTGTTGACAAACCTCTCCGCTATGGAGGAAAAGCATTTTCAAGGTGAAGTTCTCATAAGATTTCTTCTTGTTCATCACAACTCCCTGACTCCTTGGACTCTACAACTCTAACAAAAGAAGAATCGTCGCAAACCAGTCCTCCACCCTTTTTGGTTCAGTTACTTCGAAAGCTGCTATGAATCAATCCTCTAGCCATTCCCTTCCCTAGAGTCATTTCTCTTGGTCTTTCTCTTCTTCCTCAATTTGAACAAGCTATATGCCCTCAATTGCCACATTTCTAAGAGTATTTCATCCTGGTGGCTTTCATAATGGAAATGTTAAATTTTCCAAAGAGGACGTGCCCTGGAGGGGAGTTTTGCTCAAACCCTAGATTGGATGTCAGTTAATATTTAGATACAATTAATTAATGGTAAACCCTAAGGCAAACTTTGCTGTTAGGGAAATCAGACCATATCCCCGATTAAATGAAGGGCTGTTTCCCTGACCAAGTCAACAGATGTTCTATTATCAGCAAAGACTGACATCACATGCTTGGTAGATGGGGACATAGATAATTAAGAATATTTAAAATGTATGGCTGAAAGAGCATCAGATTTTCTTAAGCTAAGTTGCCAAAGATTCCCTCTCTCCTGAATTTCTCTTCCTTTAATTCCTGTCTTCTACCACAACCCAGATTTTCATTTCATGATGCTATTAAAAGTTTTAAGATTTCTAAAAAGCTCTTAGAGTCACCAAGAGGTCTTCTCAGACCTTCCTCACAAAATTCAGCCCATAGTGATTTGAAATTTTTATTTTTTGAAGACACTTAACATTTCTATCTCAGTAAGTATAGAAGACTGGATATACTTGAATCTAAATGATTAAAAGTTTTATCTTGACATTGTAAATATTTTTAAAATATGCATGAGATAGAAGATGCTATTTACAAGGCAGTAAATACTGGAGTTTACTCAATCCAAGAATGTTTTTTTGTTTGTTGCTTTGAAATAAACTCTGGAAATGAGTTAATCTCTTAATAAATTCATTTAGTAAATATTTAGCAAAGGCTGATTGCATTCTAGCTACTGTACAAGATTGAAAATAAATTCAAAAGGCACCCACTGGAAGGGAAATTAAGTATTTGGGGATGGGGACAATTCTTCCCCCTCAAGATGTGGAGGGAGCCCACATCCAGCCCAACTCTATGCCTCTCATTCACTCATGTCCAGCTTGAAAGGACAAACTGGGCATAATAGCTCCTCCCTTTCTTGACCCTTTTCTCTGGGACCCAGCTGCTCCTCCTTGTAAGTTTTAAGGTTTACTAAAAGTTAATTCTCATGGTATTCCACATCTAGTGGAGTTGGCCCATAGTGCCGTTTACTTTTTCTAGGGTGCTTTTTATGGGGTAACTGTCTAATTTTGAAGTTCAGAATTAGAAACCCCATCTGTCTACTGCCCATTTTGAGTTTTATAAAAATAAATATGATATTTTGTATCCCGCTCAACTTATTGCTTTGTCTCCATTGGTTCACAACTCAGGTAAGAAGAGGGTACTATTTTGTCATCAGCACTCAAATTCTACAAAGAGAAGAAATGACTATGACAAGGTTTGACATGTAAAGAGAACTATAGAATGGAAAAGCAAGTATTTCTAATCAGGGTACAATCAACAACAGCAAAAGAAAATCAAGGCAGATTTCTTTAGATTGTAAACTCCAGGATGATGGGGGCTTCTTTGCTTGGGCTGGGCTCATATTCTTTCCCCAGCATACAGCTATTGAAAATGAATTAATGAAAAAGACAGAGACTTCAGTGAGCAGAATTAAGAATGTGGATTAGAGAAGAAAAGAGAGAGTTGGAAAAGACAGAGGTAGAAACATTGATCTATGTGCAGGGGTAAGAAATGCTTATTTCTCCTAAGAACTGAATAGAACAAAAATATTCACTAAATTAAAACTTGTGATCTAAAATGAAAGTCAAAAACCTATTTAATGCAGAAAATATATTTACCTTGTTACAATTTTTTCCCACAGAAGCCCGAGACAGCTCTTATTTACATATTTAACTAAAAAACGGTGAAAAAGAATCAGTCTATAGGTATGCTCTAGAATAGGAAGCAAGTCAAGAATTTCTTTCTTCTGATTCTTTTAATGATACATTATGAATGTGACAAAAATCCCTAAACAGCATTCCTGGCACTCAATCAAATGTTTTGGAGTGAAAGTGTTAGTTGCTCAGTCATGTCCAACTCTTTGTGACCCCATGGACTGTAGCCTGCCAGGCTCCTCTGTCTATGGGATTCTCCAGGCAAGAATACTGGAGTGGGTAGCCATTCCCTACTGTATGGCAACTTCCCAAGTCAGGAATCAAACCTGGGACTACAGCATTGGAAGCAGATCCATTCCCACCTGACTCACCAGGGAATTCTTTTGATCAACTATAAACTTCCAGTCTATAATATGTATACTGATAAACCACTAAAGGTGGAAGATTAAAAGAAGGTTTGATGCCAAACTTTGTCGCCGGGTTTGTTAAAGAAGATATTGGGGAATATTAAATTAGCCTTCTTACCAGATGCATTTACTTATCTGTCTTCATTTTAAACTGAAACATCCTCCTCTCCTGCCCGGATTTCTCCTGATTTCACACTCAGTAAACCACCGGATGCAGGCTCTTCTACTCACTGAGAATCCCAGTCACTTAAGGTTCAGCAAGACACTTCTGAAATAACAGTGGACCTGTTTTATTCTGCAATCAGCCTCTGAAACCATGATCAACAAAAACTTTACTTTGTTTGTTGCCCTTTAAAAAAAAAAACCACAGTAGAGTTTTTGTTGTTTTTTTATTTGTTTGTTTGTTGTTTTGTTTTGTTTGAAAGAATAAGAAATGAACTCTCCAAAGAACAAAGAAAGCAGCGGCTCTAGATATATTTTAAGCCTAAGGAAAGTTAGAAGCCAGAGAGAATATGAGTGGCAGGACACATACAGTCGACCTTTAAAGGTTTGATTTCTGTTTTAAGTTCTGCAAACGCCCCCGGCTTTCCCCCACATAAAATGAAAAAACCTGACTTATGTTCAAATGTGGCCTTCGCCCTTCACCCTAACACCAAACACCATGAGGAAAAAAAATTAGGGGTGGGAAGGCGACATGTCTATAAAGATATGAATATCCATCCCCACTGTACCAGCTGAATCAAAGATGAAGCTCTGAGATTTGAGCTTGGTGGAGAATCACGATGTAGTGTGATGATTCTTAAGCATGGGGGTCAGATTGAGACAGTGCTTTCCTGCAGAGCTGATGAAGACTTGGTCTCCCCACCTTCTCCCCCAAAAAGACTACCACTCAAACCATCCTCATGAAGCCCCTGCTGAGAGCCTACATTTGACCCTGGATGCAAGTCCCCAAAAGGCAAGATTACTTTGATTGGTGATAACTATTTCATCCGAAATTCAGGTCCTCAAGTCATTAATACTCTGGCTATGTCTATACTAACGTTATGAAGCATTGCAGAAAAAATCCAGAAAATCAAAAGGAAAAAGAAAGTGCAGGAGGCAAACATAACTTTAGTTTAAAATATTTAGATAAGGAAGAAAACATGACCTTACTATTAGTTGAAAAGTAAAAATAATTTACTCAATTTTCTATTTTACTTTGGGATGAGCTATTTTATTCTCTCTGCTCAGGCACAATTTAGTTCATGGCACTAAAGAAAGATCACTAAGAGGGTGATTCAGGCCACTTTCTGCCACGGTCATTATTATATTTTTTGCTAGTGGTCATTGCAGTGACAATAACTTAAGGAAGCAGGAAATTAGAGGGAATTCTTACTCACAATTCAAAATCCTAATATAGAGGATTTTTGAAGTTTACTAAAATTCTGAAATGCATCCAGTCCCATTGGTTTGTATATTTAATAAATAGAGCTATTTTGAGTAAATGAGAAACAAAAAACAATAGAAAAAATGGTAAAATTCAGAATATGCACAAAACATGTAATACCAAACAGCAAATAGAATATGCTCAAAGTCACTAATAAAAATTATAACATCAAATTAAAATGAAATACACATCTGTCAAATTGGCAAAGATGAAAAATGAAGAAAGAAAAGGGATATCACCAAGGGTTCGTGGGCTTTCACACACAGCTATTCAGAGAGAGAACATCTGTGACCTTTCTAAAGGGCAATTCAGCAAGCTACAGCTGAAATTTTAACAACATGCACGTTCTTTGTCCCCACATAGCACTTCCAAGGTTTATTCTGAATAGAATGAATATTAAGGATGAAGGCAAAGATTTAGTGTCAAGGATATTATCTCATGTATTCACAATTCTACAAAGTTTGGAAACAAATGTTATATCCAAAAATAAGAATTGGTTAAGTAATCTGTGTTAAACCTGAATAATAGAACACTATGCAGCAGTGAAAAGTGATATATCGATCATTTTATATAAAAAGTAATTTTATTGTTATAGAAAAATGTTACGTCTCACACGAAATATTGTGGGGGGACAAAGATATCTTATGAAAGAGTTCATTAAAAGAATTTTTCTGTTTTTTAAAAGAATCTATATTACTAAAATGTTAACAGGTGCTACTTTGAGTTGTAGAATTTTACAGATTTTTAAGTTTTTGACAACTAAGATATACATAATATAATTTCTTTTTAAATTATACTGAAGAGTTCAAAAGGAAATGATGATGTGTAGATAAGCTAAAGCAAAGAGCAGAGAAGTGAAATTGTGAGCCTCACATCAAGGACACCAAGATATTTGGTTAGAACTATGTGAACATAGGGCTTCTCTGGTGGCTCAGACAGTAAAGAGTCTACTGGCAGTGCGAGAGACCCAGGTTCAATCCCTGGGTCAGGAAGATACCTGGAGGAGAAATAGCAGCCCACTCCAGTATCCTTGCCTGGAAAATCCCATGGAAGGGGGAGCCTGGCAGGCTACAGTCCATGGGGTCGCAAAGAGTTGGACACAACTGAGCAACTTCACTTTCTTTTCTTTCTTTCTTTTTGTGAACACAACCCCAAATAACTTCAGGAAAATGCAAATGAAAGCATTCTGTGTTGGTTGTATATTGTATTTGTCCGTATACATTTAGGACTTTTTGTACTTTTTATTGGAATGCTTTAGTAAGTTGAAATATGACTGATAAGAGTTTGGCCCAATGACTGAGAAACAAGAACTCAAGTTTTCTTACATGTGTACTGGACTTTAATGCTAAGCTACAGTGCACAGTCCTTTCTGTAATAGTTTATAAACATTAATAGAACTCCATTGATTTTCCTAAGTAAACAAAGTTATATAAATTCATAAAAATGACAATGAAATGCTGTTATAAAAGTAAAACACATTTTTATTTATGCTCCTCTTTCCCAATGGTATTTTCTGTATACTAAACAGGAGTAGAGGTTTTGCCTGAATTATCAGGATATTGCCACACTTCCCATCTTTGCTTTGTTAGGAAATATCTGACATATGGGGCTTGCCCAAGGTTGTTTAAAAATGAAGGAAATGCCATGAGGGGAATACAGACATTCTAACTAATTCAAATGTACCTCTCATTATTTATTCATTCATTCATCCATCCATGCCAACCCAATTGAGTTTATGAGATCCATTTCTCCCCTGCTGGGATCCCCTCTTCTTCCTTATGAAGCTGGCTGCACTTCACAGGTCTGCTTTAATACGGATACCCCCTCCTCCACTCTCTTCTTACCTCAAAGTTGACATGTCTTTAGTTCTGGAATACATCAATTTCAAGTCCATCAATTAACTCCATCTAGCTGGAAGTAGCCACTTGAAAAAAAATTGTTGAAAAATATTTTAAGGGCAAAATGAAAAACAGTTCTTACTCTGCGTCCTAATTCATTTATGAAGACTTCCAAGGTTGATTAGCAATGCCTATCATTCATAAAACAGATGGAAGGGATGAAGATAGTCACCCTAAGTTCTCATTTCCAGGACAGGCATTTCCAGTTTCATCCTTCGCTCTCCACTGCCCTGTCCCTACTGTTGCAGAAGCAGCTACTACTCCATCTGCCCCTTTGGGATTGCCCTATTGGGACTGTCTGTTCCTGGGCCTGGAACATTCCCTGATGTGGAACTGGGAGTTGGAGGCAAATTGTCACATATCCCCTTCTTCCTCATTAGGAGAAACCTTTCGTCTGTGCTGTGCACTAGTGAATGTCACTGTATTGCTTAAGCTTGTGCACCACATGGCAACTGGCCACACACCACCCACTCCAGCCCATCTGCCCACAGTGAGAAGAGTAGTCGGTCTTTGCCTGCAGTTGGCTCAGACAGTAAAGAATCTGCCTGCAATGTGGGAGATCTGGGTTTGATCCCTGGGTTGGGAAGATCCCCTGGAAGAAGGCATGGCAACCCACTCCAATATTCTTGCCTGGCAAATTCCTACAGACAGAGGAGCCTGGCGGGGGGTCTACAGTCTAAGGGGTCACAAAGAGTCAGACATGACTGAGCGATTAGGCACACACATAAACACACACAGAGGGCTATGTGCAGTCCACTCCCTGAGTTGACAATCCAGAGTGACCCAACAGCCTTTCTACAGATACTAATCTTGCTGTATTTCTTTNAAAGGAAATGATGATGTGTAGATAAGCTAAAGCAAAGAGCAGAGAAGTGAAATTGTGAGCCTCACATCAAGGACACCAAGATATTTGGTTAGAACTATGTGAACATAGGGCTTCTCTGGTGGCTCAGACAGTAAAGAGTCTACTGGCAGTGCGAGAGACCCAGGTTCAATCCCTGGGTCAGGAAGATACCTGGAGGAGAAATAGCAGCCCACTCCAGTATCCTTGCCTGGAAAATCCCATGGAAGGGGGAGCCTGGCAGGCTACAGTCCATGGGGTCGCAAAGAGTTGGACACAACTGAGCAACTTCACTTTCTTTTCTTTCTTTCTTTTTGTGAACACAACCCCAAATAACTTCAGGAAAATGCAAATGAAGGCATTCTGTGTTGGTTGTATATTGTATTTGTCCGTATACATTTAGGACTTTTTGTACTTTTTATTGGAATGCTTTAGTAAGTTGAAATATGACTGATAAGAGTTTGGCCCAATGACTGAGAAACAAGAACTCAAGTTTTCTTACATGTGTACTGGACTTTAATGCTAAGCTACAGTGCACAGTCCTTTCTGTAATAGTTTATAAACATTAATAGAACTCCATTGATTTTCCTAAGTAAACAAAGTTATATAAATTCATAAAAATGACAATGAAATGCTGTTATAAAAGTAAAACACATTTTTATTTATGCTCCTCTTTCCCAATGGTATTTTCTGTATACTAAACAGGAGTAGAGGTTTTGCCTGAATTATCAGGATATTGCCACACTTCCCATCTTTGCTTTGTTAGGAAATATCTGACATATGGGGCTTGCCCAAGGTTGTTTAAAAATGAAGGAAATGCCATGAGGGGAATACAGACATTCTAACTAATTCAAATGTACCTCTCATTATTTATTCATTCATTCATCCATCCATGCCAACCCAATTGAGTTTATGAGATCCATTTCTCCCCTGCTGGGATCCCCTCTTCTTCCTTATGAAGCTGGCTGCACTTCACAGGTCTGCTTTAATACGGATACCCCCTCCTCCACTCTCTTCTTACCTCAAAGTTGACATGTCTTTAGTTCTGGAATACATCAATTTCAAGTCCATCAATTAACTCCATCTAGCTGGAAGTAGCCACTTGAAAAAAAATTGTTGAAAAATATTTTAAGGGCAAAATGAAAAACAGTTCTTACTCTGCGTCCTAATTCATTTATGAAGACTTCCAAGGTTGATTAGCAATGCCTATCATTCATAAAACAGATGGAAGGGATGAAGATAGTCACCCTAAGTTCTCATTTCCAGGACAGGCATTTCCAGTTTCATCCTTCGCTCTCCACTGCCCTGTCCCTACTGTTGCAGAAGCAGCTACTACTCCATCTGCCCCTTTGGGATTGCCCTATTGGGACTGTCTGTTCCTGGGCCTGGAACATTCCCTGATGTGGAACTGGGAGTTGGAGGCAAATTGTCACATATCCCCTTCTTCCTCATTAGGAGAAACCTTTCGTCTGTGCTGTGCACTAGTGAATGTCACTGTATTGCTTAAGCTTGTGCACCACATGGCAACTGGCCACACACCACCCACTCCAGCCCATCTGCCCACAGTGAGAAGAGTAGTCGGTCTTTGCCTGCAGTTGGCTCAGACAGTAAAGAATCTGCCTGCAATGTGGGAGATCTGGGTTTGATCCCTGGGTTGGGAAGATCCCCTGGAGGAAGGCATGGCAACCCACTCCAATATTCTTGCCTGGCAAATTCCTACAGACAGAGGAGCCTGGCGGGGGGTCTACAGTCTAAGGGGTCACAAAGAGTCAGACATGACTGAGCGATTAGGCACACACATAAACACACACAGAGGGCTATGTGCAGTCCACTCCCTGAGTTGACAATCCAGAGTGACCCAACAGCCTTTCTACAGATACTAATCTTGCTGTATTTCTTTTCTGTGAGTTAAGCTTTGTTCAGACCAATGCCTTGTTGAGTCCTGTCCATCGACACTAAACCCATAGAAGATGCAGTTGGGGAGGTCTGTGGGCTCCTACTTCTGAGAATTGGTTGTTATGATCTGTGCTGTCCTCCATGCCACAGGAGCTCTTACTTGGGGTTGGTGGCTGGATCTTCCTGCTCCATACTTAACATAAATAATTATCAATCCTTAAAAAAAAATCGATAGCAGAGCCCAGCCTGGCATTTCTCAAGATGAAACACATCCTCATCCTCAAAACAACTTCTTCCTAAAACTCTCCTATGTTTCAATTCTTGCCCTAAACCTTGATGCCTTCACCGTATTACATATGGAGCATTAACTGCCAGGTATGGTGCTGGGACTCCAAGAAAAATCATCAAAACTGAACTGGACAAGGGGATACTATAGCCAAACACATGCAGTATTCAACACTCACAGGGAGACTCCACTTTGGATCACCCAGAAAGCAATGCCCTTCAGGCTAATTGTATCTCTGGTTCATAGCTGGGGGAAAAAAAGACCTCCTAGACATTTAATGGGTAATGCATGACAACGTGTCCTATATGTATACTATATGTGTCCGTTTTCTTCTCCTTTTTCTTTTTTCCCTTCTCTCCCCTATATTTGAAATGTAGCTTAAACAATATTAGGCAGAAAGTCACCCCAGGAAGCTAGCTAAACTTCTGTCTTGAAGTACTTGAATACAGATGAACACAAAGCAGGAATTAAATGCCACTGAAGACTGTTAACCATCTGAACTGAGTTAGATTTTAAGCAATTGCATAATATTGCCTGAAGCAACAAACCTTACCTAATCATACGAGTCCATACCACTTTAACACAAATATAAACATTGTGAGAAAAAACCACATTCAGCCTTGAACTAAAAGCCGCAAGATACATGCTGAAAAACACTCCTCCAATGTACAATGAAAGAGCTAAAACACGAAGTTATATGAGAAAACTCTCTACCCAGAGCTTTCTAGGCAAATAAAACAAAACAGGACTAACATGCTGCAAACAATTTTATTTTTCCTTGAAGGGAAAAATATCTAAACTTTGCATTTATCATTAGGAAAAATTTTAAATGTTGATTCAATTTTAAATATTGATTAAAATGTTAAATGTCTTAATACATTTTAGGCACTTAGAAACAATGCTTTGCATGTGGTAAGCAATATATCATTTAGTTACTACTACTATCAAATTATCCCTATTATTAATTCAGAAATGCCTGTGACTACTCCATAAATTGGACCAAAATTTAATTAAATTTAAAAAGCTGTAAGAGGAAAAGTAAACAAGACAGGGATTCAAGAATGCAAATTCTAGACTAAGTACACAGTTTTTAAATTTATTTTACTGAAGTATATTTGATGCATCAGTTCAGTTCAGTCATTCAGTCATGTCCAACTTTGCTACCTCATGGACTGCAGCACACCAGGCTTCCCTGTCCATCACCAACTCCCAGAGTTTACTCAAACTCATGTCTATTGAGTTGCTGATGCCATCCAACCATCTCATCCTCTGCCATCTCCTTCTCCTCCTGCCTTAATTTTTCCCAGCATTAGAGTCTTTTCAAATGAGTCAGTTCTTTGCATCAGAAGGCCAAAGTATTGGAGTTTCAGCTTCAACATCAGTTCTTCCAGTGAACATTTGGACTGATTTCCTTCAGGATGGACTGGTTTGATCTCTTTGCAGTCCAAGGGACTCTCAAGAGTCTTCTTCAACACCACAGTTCAAAAGCATCAATTCTTTGGCTCTCAGCTTTCTTTATAGTGCAACTCTCACATCCATACATGACTACTGGAAAAACCATAGCCTTGACTTGGATGGACCATGTTGGCAAAGCAATGTCTCTGCTTTTTAATATGCTGTCTAGGTTGGTCATGACTTTTCTTCCAAGGAGCAAGTGTCTTTTAATTTCATGGCAGCAGTCACCATCTGCAGTGATTTTGGAGCCCCTCAAAATAAAGTCTTTCTCTATTTCTATTGTTTCCCCATCTATTACCAAGAAGTGATAGGACCAGATGCCATGGTCTTAGTTTTCTGAATGTTGAGCTTTAAGCCAACTTTTTTACTCTCCTCTTTCACTTTCATCAAGAGGCTCTTTAATTCTTTGCTTTCTGCCATAAAGGTGGTGTCATCTGCCTATCTGAAGTTATTAATATTTCTCTTGGCAATCTTGATTCCAGTTTGCCTTTCTTTGGGATTGGAATGAAAACTGACCTTTTCCAGTCCTGTAGTCACTGCTGAGTTTCTCAAATTCACTGGCATATTGAGTGCAGCACTTTCATAGCATTATCTTTTAGAGTTTGAAATAGCTTAACTGGAATTCCATCACCTCCACTAGCTTTGTTCATAGTGAGGCTTCCTAAGCCCCACTTGACTTCTCATTCCAGAATGTCTGTCTCTAGGTGAGTGATCATACCATCATGATTATCTGGGTCATGAAGATCTCTTTTGTACAGTTCTGTGTATTTTTGCCACCTTTTCTTAATATCTTCTGCTTCTGTTAGGTCCATACCATTTCTATCCTTTATCAAGTCCATCTTTGCATGAAATGTTCCCTTGGTATTTCTAACTTTCTTGAAGAGATCTCTAATCTTTCCCATTCTGTTTTTTCCTCGATTTTTTTGCATTGATCACTGAGGAAGGCTTTCTTATCTCTCCTTGCTATTCTTTGGAACTCTGCATTCAAATTGGTATAGCTTTTCTTTTCTCCTTTGTTTTTTGCTTCTCTTCTCTTCACAGCTATTTGTAAGGGCCCTTAGACAGCCATTTTCCTTTTTTGCATTTCTTTTTCTTGAGAATGGTCTTGCTCCCTGTCTCCTGTACGATGTCATGAACCTCTGTCCATAGTTCTTCAGGCACTCTATCAGATCTAATCCCTTGAATCTACTTCTCACTTCCACTGTATAATCATAAGGAATTTGATTTAGGTCATACCTGAATGGTCTAGTGGTTTTCCCTACTTTCTTCAGTTAAAGTCTGAATTTGGCAATAAGGAGTTCATGATCTGAGCCACAGCCAGCTCCCTTTCTTGTTTTTGCTAACTGTGTAGAGCTTCTCCATCTTTAGCTGCAAAGAATATAATCAATCTGATTTTGGTGTTGACCATCTGGTGTTGCCCATGTGTAGAGTCTTCTTGTGTTCTTGGAAGAAGGTATTTGCTAAGACCAGTGCGTTCTCTTGGCAAAATGCTATGAGCCTTTGCCCTGCTTCACTCTGTATTCCAAGGCCAAATTTGCCTGTTACTCCAGGTGTTTCTTGACTTCCTACTTTTGCATTCCAGTCCCCTATAATGAAAGGGACATCTTTTTTTTGGTGTTAGTTCTAGAAGATCTTGTAGATTTTCATAGAACCACTCAAATTCAGCTTCTTCAGCATTCCTGGTCAGGGTATAGACTTGGATTACCATGATATTGAATGGTTTGCCTTGGAAAGAGAGATCAGAACAGAGATCATTCTGTCATTTTTGAGGTTGCATCCAAGTACTGCATTTCAAAATCTTTTTTTGACCATGATGGCTATTCTATTTCTTCTAAAGGATTATTGCCCACAGTAGTAGATATAGTGGTCATCTGAATTAAATGCACCCATCCTGTCCATTTTAGTTCACTGATTCCTAAAATGTCGACGTTCACTTTTGCCATCTCCCATTTGACCACTTCCAATTTACCTTGATTCATGGACCTAATATTCCAGGTTCCTATGCAATATTGTTCTTTACAGAATCAGTCTTTGCTTCTATCACCGGTCACTTCCACAACTGGGTGTTGTTTTTGCTTTGGCTCCATCCCTTCATTCTTTCTGGAGTTATTTCTCCTCTGATCTCCAGTAGCATATTGGGCACCTACTCACCTGGGGAGTTCCTCTTTCAGTATCCTATCTTTTTGCCTTTTCATACTGTTCATGGGATTCTCAAGGCAAGAATACTGAAGTGGTTTGCCATTCCCTTCTCCAGTGAATCACATTTTGTCAGAACTCTCCACCATGAGTCATCCATCTTGGGTGGCCCTACACAGCATGGCTCATAGTTTCATTGAGTTAGACAGGGCTGTGGTCCATGTGATCAGATTGTTTAGTTTTCTGTGTTGTGGTTTTCAGTCTGTCTGCCCTCCATAGAGAAGGATAAAAGGCTTATGGAAGCTTCCTGATAGGAGAGACTGAGGGGAAAACTGGGTCTCCTTCTGATAGGTGGGGGCCATGCTCAGTAAATCTTTAATCCAATTTTCTGTTGATGGGTGGAGCTGTGTTTCCTCCCTGCTATACCTGGAGCCAAACTATGGTGGAGACAATGAAGATAATAGCGACCTTCTTGAAAAGATCCCATGCATATACTGCTACACTCAGCACCCCTTGCCACAGGCCACCACCAACCACACTTCCTGGAGATTCCTGGACAGTCCTAGGCAAGTCTGGATCAGTATCTGTGAGGTCCCCGCTCCTTTCTCCCAGGTCTCGTTGCACACAAGATTCTGTTTGTGCCCTCCAAGAGTCTATTTCCCAGTCCTGTGTATGATGTGGCTGGAGGGGTTAATGGCGACCTCCTCCAAGAAGGCTTATGCCATAACCAAGTCTGCTGCACCCAGAACCCCTGTCCCTGTGGCAGTCCACTGCTGACCCATACCTCCACAGGAGATGCTCAAACACAGTTCTGTCTCAGTCTCTGTGGGGTCCCTGGGTCCTGGTGCACACAGGTTTGAGCCCTCTGAGCATCTCTGGTGGGAATCGGGTTTGAGAGAGATGGTGTGGAGTGGGAGGCGGGGGGTCAGGATTGGGACCTCATATACACTCATAGCTGATTCATGTCAATGTATAGCAAAGTGAATGCAGTATTGTAAAGCAGAGCAAACTAAAAAATTAAAATAAAAATAAATAAATAAATAAATGTGAATTCACCCCTCTTACCATCTTGCTGGGGCTTCTCCTTTGCCCTTGCGCATGGGGTATCTCCTCACAGCCACTCCAGTGCCATGCAGCCATAGTGTTGTGTTAATTTCTTCTGTACAAGATACCACTGTATAGCACAAGAAGCTATATTCAATATCCTGGTATAAAGCAGACTATATTAATTTTTGCTTTGACATTACTTTTTGCTGTGACAATGAGCATTTCACTTTGTTTCTCTCCATCTCATTTGTTCTCATTTTTAAAACGGAAAGCCTGTGCTCCGTGACTAAACCACCCTACAGAAACCACCTGCTCTTTCTGTGGGCAGGGACCACTGACCTAAGCACGTAAAAGTCTGAAATGCTCAGTTGTATGTCAAAAATAAAGGACCTTGTGAAGCAGAAAGGAAGAAGCCATCTATCCACAAGATTAGAAAACAAAACAAGACTTCTCCATAAAACAAAAATCTCCCCTCTCCAAAAGCCTTAGCTCCAGATTCCCCAAGTTGCTCTAGTCCATGAATTCCTTTGCCCGAGAACACGACCACACTAAGATCATGAGAAATAGATGCTTTCTAATAAATGAATTTGTAATATGAATCTTTAATTCTCTGAACTGAGTCGTGAGAAAATGGGGCACTGGCTATATATGCTCTGAAGAAAACACCAACATATGAATGATGGTGAGGGACTTGCAATGGAGAAGCCCAGGGAGTCTGGAAGAGCAGGGCAGTGAAGAGACAGATGGCAGGAAGGGCAATTACTGACCCTGACAGTATTACTTAACCATTGCCTTCAAGTCTAATCTTTCCAACAGTTTCAATTCCTGACCCGAGCTCTGAAGGACAGCATCGCTGTATGCCTTGGCTTGCCTGGGTCAGTCTCAGCTTGCTCCTTTTTTCTCAGTATGTGTGCGTGTGTGCTAAGTCATTTCAGTCATGTCTGAATCTTTGTGACCCTTTAGATTGTAGCCTGTCAGGCTCCTCTGTCCATGGGATTATCAACAAGAATATTGGAGTGGGTTGCCATGCCCTCCCCCAGGGAATCTTCCCAACCCAGGGATTGAACCTGCATCTCTTGCATTGGCAGGCAGATTCTTTACCACTAGTGCCATCTGAGAAGCCCTTGTCTCAGTATAATTACTAATAATTTCCTTTTTCTCTCTCAAAAGGGCTCTGGTTTAAATGATGCCATTATGTTTCTGGTGTTATTTAAAAAAAAAAAAAAAAAAAAAAAAGCAGACAATGAATCTATAGTTATCTTTCCAGTCTCTCCAGTCATCCAATCTGTAACTTCTCTCCTCCCCATCCCATTTCTGATGACCAATTTCCCTATAGACACAGGAGAAAAACAGAAATATCTGTACACACAAGGTAACTCTTCCTACAAAGGTTATAAAATAGGAATTCAGTGTTGTTTCAGCTTTACCTAAACTGTGATGTCAAGTGCCTGTGAAAATCCAAAGTGAACAAAAGTGGATGTATGTGCCAGAGTTTGGAGCCAAAGCTTAAATGTACACCAGCATCCACCAGGGAATCAGAACAACTTCAAAGTAACAAATTCCTCTATACAGAAACGTTCCTTCAGTCTCTGACAATCTCTTCAATACCTGAAAGGCTTTGTCACCTGCTTTGTAAACGCATTCATTCTTGAGTGAAATATAATGAATCATTAATTACCAACAAGGAAGTTCTACAGGGAACCAAGATCCAGAGGCTCTCCATTTGGTATTGCCAAATTGATCTTGCAAATATTGTGGTTTAATGACTCATGTTCTTGTAAAAACTTCCCAGTCTTTGATATTTGCCTTCATGATTTTAGGACCTCAAGGGGAATGTCCAATATGTCAAGTGGTTAAACTTCCTGTGCCTCTTTTTTTGCCCAAAAACACTTTCCCAGTATTTCTAGATACTGAAATTCCTCCCAGTGAACTTTGTCAAAAGGAGTAAATTAGTAAATCCTTGAAGGCTCAAAGATAAAAAAGAATATGAAAGTACATCCACATTTACTGGACTTAACGCTATCTACCAGGTACACTGGATTAAGTATTTTTCTTTTGTTTACCTTGTTAATCCTCCTGAGAGTCTGACAAGATAATCCTCCAACACATAAGTGAGAAAAACGGAACTCCAGACAGTAAATTGTCCAGGACTCCACAAGTATTGGATGGTAAATCTGGGCTCCAACTAAGACCCACTAATTCAAAAGCTGAGCTTCGCTGCCGCTCTCCAGTATTGCTCAAACTTCTGGAGTTCATAAATCGTCTCCACAGTGACCATCCTAAGGGCCAAAACTAAGATTCTGATGCAAAGCACTCTTGTGCTAAAATTTTTAAATCTTGATCTGTCTGTTCTTTTCTCATATAAAAGGAGAAAAATAAATACAATAAACTTCAAGAATTTTTCAAAATTTTATAAATTCAAGGAATCATGTTTTTCTATTAAAATTAAAATGGTGTAATGAGGCATGTCTACACTCTGTTTAATCCACTCTGCTTCTCACTTTATATTTAAAGCTTCTGAGGGACTGATGAGGGGCAGGAGCTCCTATTACCAAATTCAGTAGTGAGTCCTATCTGCTTTATGTTGCTGTCACAGCTAACAATGCATCAAACTTCACAGGCCTGCCTCAGTCTTAATACCTACTGGATCCAAATAGTCAGGGTATTCATTATGAAAACAAAAAATGAGGTGAGAGAAGAGAAGCATGGGGAGAAGTCCTCATAAAGATGGAAAAATCTGGATAAGGTCTTTAATAATAAGACTAAAATAAAAAATAGTAGCAAAAATGCCAGTTTGCAAAGCAAGTACTTAGATAGTTAATGCTTTCCTTCCTAAAGCTAACTGATGGCCTTGAATATTCCCACTGTGTCTTTCTCACACTGAGAAGGACTCAACATCACTTCTTGGTGCTCCTGCCAAAACTCACGACTGAGTCTAATCATCAGGAAGTATGAAACAAACCTAAATTAAAAGCTAGTCTGTTCTCTTCCAGGGTTTCTCAGATAGCTCAAATGGTAAAGAATCAGCCTGCAGTGCCAGAGGCCTGTGTTCAATCCCTGGGTTGGGAAGATCCCCTGGAGGAGAGCATGGCAACCCACTCCAGTATTTTTGCCTCCACGGATAGAGGAGCCTGGTAGGCTATAGTCCATGGGGCCACAGAGTCAGACATGACTGACTAACACTTTCACTTTCTGTTCTCTTCCAAAATATGAATGTTAGAAGAGACAGAAGAGATCTGTCTTTTCTTGTAACAAAGAGAAACCACTCTCCCACCTCATCCCAGTAAAACAGGAGGCTAAACACAACACGTGACACTCTGGACCTGAAGTGTTTACTTTTGCTACCAAAAAAAAAAAAAAAATCAAGGTGTAAAATTTAAATAACCTTTACAGATCACATCAAGCATCTTCCCCAGTGGCTCAGATGGGAAAGAATCTGCTGAAATGCAGGAGACCCAGGTTCAATCCCTGGGCTGGGAAGATCCCCTGGAGAAGGGAATGGCTACCCACTCCATTATTCTTGCCTGGAGAATTCCATAGACAGAGGAACCCTGACAGGCTACAGACCACACAGTCACAAAGAGTTTGACATGACAGAACGACTAGCAAACACACTATAGATCACATCACGCTGCTGCTGCTGCTAAGTCGCTTCAGTCATGTCCGACTCTGTGCAACCGCGTAGGCGGCAGCCTGCCAGGCTCCCCCGTCCCCGGGATTCTCCAGGCAAGAACACTGGAGTGGGTTGCCATTTCCTTCTCCAATGCATGAAAGTGAAAAGTGAAAGTGAAGTCGCTCAGTCGTGTCCTGAAAGTGAAAAGTGAAAGTGAAGTCGCCCAGTCGTGTCCGAGTCTCAGTGACCCCATGGACTGCAGCCCACCAGGCTCCTTCATCCATGGGATTTTCCGGGCAAGAGTACTGGAGTGGGGTGCCATTTGTCTTCTCCAGATCACATCNGGGGGGGGGGCGGTTCAAGATTGGGAACTCATGTACACCTGAGATAGGAATAAATAAATAAATAAATAAATAAATAAAATTGCCTCGCAGCCATAAAACCAAAACATAAGCAATGGAAGCAATATTGTAATAGATTCAATAAAGACTTTTAAAATAGCTCATATCTCAAGATTGGGAACTCATGTACACCTGAGACGGAAAAAAAAAATAAAATAGCTCATATCAAAAATTAAATTAAAAGTACAGAGGACTGGGGGGTCCAGAAGAAGGAGTGACTAGGTCTGCCTTAGGATGCTGCCAAGGTTTTGCAGGTGGAGAAAGGAAACCATAGCCAGGAACAGAGGGCAGAGTGAGTGTTGAAAGGCAGGGGCTGGAGGAAGTAGGGCCTATTTGGAAAGTGGTGGTGGTGGTAGGGGAGCAGGAACACGATGCACAGGGCAGGAAAGGGGTCAGAGAAGAGCTTGTAAAGCTGGGTTGCTGTCAAGTGTGAAGAGAAGCTAAGGTACTTGGATTTGATCCTGTTGGCAACAGTGTATTCCCCAGATAAGTTAGCAAGGAACTGAAAAATAATATGAGTCTTAGGTCTTTCCATATAAAATTACCTGTTCAGTCAGCATCCTTGTCAAGTAATTAGAGGTTAAACTTGAGAAGGGATCAGTGGGGGAAGAACCTCCGAGACAGCCATGGGCGTAGTCTTGACTGGTTGAAGCTGCTATAGAAAGTGGGGATATAGTCACCCTAAATCTTCAGTTTTCTGATTTAACTCCTCCATAAACCAAACTGGTTTCACCGTGCTTCTCAAAGGGAGTCGGCTTGGCTTCCCTGTCACTGTATAAACCTGATAAGTAATCAGGTTTCTGTCAAAGTGCTTCAGAACACACAGGATGTCCAATAAATACATTGAAATTTAGTACTATGGCTTCCCCGGGAAGGGAGATGTTCAGAAATTCCAGGCAGCATACATCCCTATGTAGATAACCTCCTTGGAGAAAGTTGTCCCCTCAGAATTTTAACAGGCGCCTTTGAGGCAGAAACATCTGGCAGCAAGAGGGGATGGACATAGCCTATCAGATCAACTGAACCAAATGTGGAGACTGTTAATACTACCATTCTCGCTGTTCAGAACAATAACTGTAAGGCAGAGAAGATGAAACATGTTCTGCAGATCTCTAGCTTTCTGGCTTGTTTAGGGGAGGCTGCTACTGCTAAGTCACTTCAGTCGTGTCCGACTCTGTGTGACCCCAGAGACGGCAGCCCACCAGGCNACTGTTAATACTACCATTCTCGCTGTTCAGAACAATAACTGTAAGGCAGAGAAGATGAAACATGTTCTGCAGATCTCTAGCTTTCTGGCTTGTTTAGGGGAGGCTGCTACTGCTAAGTCACTTCAGTCGTGTCCGACTCTGTGTGACCCCAGAGACGGCAGCCCACCAGGCCCCCCCGTCCCTGGGATTCTCCAGGCAAGAACACCAGAATGGGTTGCCATTTCCTTCTCCAATGCATGAAAGTAAAAAGTGAAAGTGAGGTGGCTCAGTCGTGTCTGACTCTTGGCGACCCCATGGACTGCAGCCCACCAGGCTCCTCCATCCATGGGATTTTCCGGGCAAGAGTACTGGAGTGGGGTGCCATTTGTCTTCTCCAGATCACATCATAAAAGTGTGTGAATGTTAATTTCCTGATGTGGCCATGACACTGTGGAATGTAAGACACTACTCTAGCTTTAGTTAAATAAACTAACCTATTTGACATAAAGGGACACTAATTCTTCATCTTTCAAATGTTCCAGGAAGAAAACAGGCACATGTACACAATACATAGAGGAAAGAGAATGCATACAGCAGAAAGAGAATAAGAAAGCAAATATGGTAAAATATTAACCATATTTGGAGAATCTGGGTGAGTTTTATGTGTGAGAAATTTTTGTACTTTTCTGTGTATCTGGAGTTATTCCAAGAGTAAAAACTTAAAGGAAACAAGTGAAAAAGTCCTCCTGCCTGAGACTCACCTCTTCTGAACAAGATGTAAAGGCTTTTCTTTCTCCCTGCAGCACCTAGCCCTCCACCACGCACAGGCAGGGTTCTGAATATCTTACCAGCTGTCCCTAGAGAGGGATCAAAGTGTGTGTGACTGAATGCCAGATTGAAGCCTAAGAACCAGATTCAGCTGGTCAGCATGTTTTGTTTGCCCCCTGCCCCCTGCATGTTTTGACATATGAAATTTGCAGCTGATTATTTTTAAAATCTGGAGATTTCACTTTAAGAAAAATCCAGGTTAGGAGCATCTTTAAATGTTAGAAAACCAAGCAGCATTGACTGGAGAGACTTAGCATGGAATGGCAGAGCCATATACATGTCTGTGAGTGTGTGTGTGCTCAGTTGTGTCCAACTCTTTTGTGACCCCACGGACTGTAGCCCGCCAGGCTCCTCTGTCCATGGGATTCTCCAGGTAAGAACACTCGAGTGGGTAGCCATTCCCTTCTCCAGGGGATCTTCCCCACCTAGGGGTCAAACCCACATCTTCAGTGTCTCCTGTATCAGTAGATGGACTCTTTATCACTGTGCCACTCAGGAAACCCCCCATTTATGTCTGTAGCCACATCTTTATCTAATGTGAGGGACAGAAAAGAGGCTGATAGCCTTTAATAACTTCAGGTTACCTATCTAGCCCCTGTGGACACTTGAGTTTGAGCCTCTTGACTTAACTCATTGTGAGGGTCTGGACTTAAGTTTTAAGGGCAGCAAGACAGTTTGGCTCCAACTAAGCCCCCTCTCATCCCTGAGAATTAAAGTTAATTCCCTATTTGAACAAGCTTGAGGAAACCTTCAATACATCAATATCTACTGGCAATGGAGCAGATGCTGACAAGGAAGACACTATAGGAAAGAATCATTAGATAGATTTCTTTTTTTTTTTTTTTTCTAATTTTCTCTGACAGAAGCTAGAAGTCAAATAATAAGATAATGGGAAAGAAGACCTGACAGAAAGTGGAAAGATGGGAGAGGTTTCTCAGCTTTCCTTGGGTCTTGGAATCCATGCAGATTGCTGATCTTAACAGCTTCTTTAATTAGCTTCTATATTCTGTGGGTAAAAACAAACAAATAAAAAACAAGTTTCAAAATGCTCTTACTTCTCCAATAATAATGGCAAACCTTTGTGTAGGGTTAAATGTTTACCAGGCTCTTCTTGTATATGGTACGTGTAATCTTTTTTGAATACTTATTTATTTGGCTACCCTGGGTCTTGGTTGCAGCCCTCGGGATCTTCACTGCGGTGCACAGACGAGCTGCGGTGAGGGAGTTCAGCAGTTGCAGTGTGAGGGCTTGGTTGCTCCAAGGCAAATGCGATCTTATCGTTATCTCATTTTATAGATAAGGAAACTGAAGCAGAAAGCATTCATTTGCCCATAGTCACACGAGTAAGTTATGAAGTCAGGATTCTGTCCCAGAGAGTATTCTTTTAATCACTACACTCTTCTTCTGTACAAAAGGCTCTAATTAACTGTTCACGAAAAGTTCTGAAGAGATTCTGTTAAAGTTCAGAGGCCACCACTACCAAAGCTTTTCATGAACTTGCATATTGCAGACTGAGGTGAAATAGAACACGTTTCTGTTGAGAAATGAAACCATGACCTAAACGTGTGACAGTTGGTTTTCAGTGACTCTGGACTAGGAAGAGGACAGACCAATGGTTGAGACCTCGGAGTATGCCTAGGATTACATGTCCTAACTGGCCTGGGGCCCTTTGTGTGCTTCTTGAGGTCCGTTCTTACAGAGTGTAGTCCTCTGGCCATACGTTTGCAGGTTATACTAGATCTTTCTGTCAGAATCTGCTTTCAGGAATGATGAACAATTGACTATAGATGCTTTCCAGAACTAGAGCCATGACCCGGCTCCCAGTCTGGACATACATGTGCCCGTTCAGAAATTTAACAATCTTCTCTGCAACAAGTACTCAGAGCAGGCTCACCAGGTCCCACTGGCTTTGCGGGAAGAAGCTGATCAGCACAAAATGTATGTACCCTTGCTTCCTTAGGAATCTCTCTCCCTGCTCAGCGCAGTGCTCACTCAGCAGAAGGGCAGGAAATTAAAAGGCTGCCCAGGGCCTCAGAAGCTCGACCTGCTTGGCTCAAACCCTCCTTCCTTTGAAACTCAACTCTCTGGATTCCCAAGGTCTGTTTTTACTTTGTGCCTTGTTAGCACTTTGCTAATTTCCTTCGGTGTCTTGGGCCGACTTCACGGTCACCAGGTGTCCCCTATCCTCCCATCAACTGACACTTAATGAGCAGATGGTGCCAATGGCCTGGCAGTAATGTGGTGCCTGAGCAAGTGGCTGAGGCTGGGGAAAGACAGCAGCTTCAGGGAAAAGGACAGATCGGAGTGGTGTTTGTACCACCTGGAATCTGTAACTGCAGACAGAGGTTAGGAGCAACCATTTTTTTAATGCAAAATAAGATCAACTTTGTTTAAAAGGAAGAAATGGATATGAGAATCCAGGGCTTTCGTGCTTGTGTTTGAGGAACATGGCATGACTTAGAAATGTTCTGAGATTTCAAGGTCCTGGTGGTCAAGATGATTCACATTTAAGGTTTGGTTGGGTGAGAATAAATTTCTTGTCATTTGTTTTGGATGCCACAACGCATTCTAGGTCAAGTACTTTGTTAGGGCTTGTGGGGCAGTCATCACCATCCATGTGCTCAAAATGATGTATGTTTCAACCTGAAGGAAGCCCTAAGAGCATCAGATCCACAGCTTTTGCAATGTTCTTAGGAATCACCTGGAATGTATTTCAAATGCAGTTTCTAATTCTAGTAGGTCTGGGGTGAGGCTTGAGAGTCTTTGGTGATACTAATGCTTCTGGTCCATGGACCACACTTGGAATAGGGAGGGTCTAACCAACTCTGTCCTAATACAGTTGAGTAAATGAAGCTCCAAATATTCAACAATGTGTCCAGGATCACAAAGCCAGTGAGGGACAAAGCCAGGCTTGCAGAGGTAGGCTGGACCTCAGTCCACAATGATGCATGGTTTGAACAGTGAGGAGGGATTCAATGTTTCAGTTCTTCCTCTCATAAAAATGAATTGATAATAACTATCCTTACCATCTGTCATCAGGGTTACTGAGGTAAAATCATTTAGGCCATTCAAACAAAAGATTAACTTTATCAATTATCCTTTGTAGTCTGAATCCAAACCACCGAAATCATGACAATCTCCCTGTGGCCAGATGCTCAATTTATCTGCAAATTTTCATTGAAGTACGACTTGCTTGAAAAATATAAAATTGGAAGTGACAGACGAATCTATTTTTATAAATCTTACCCTGTCTATTTTGAGTCTCTGCATTTTAAAAGAAGGATTGAGGGCAGCTGTTGAACTTCACTGAAATATCTAATGATGCTACTTTATTTACTTGTAATTTATGAGATATAGTCATTTTCTCCTGGTATTACTAATATGCACTGTGATATGGGGCACCTCAAGAACCTAAAATAGACATGTTTTAGCCTGGCGTTCATTGGATATAAGGCTGAAAATGTGGCTGCAGTTGGGGAAATTCATGATTTCCTAGAAACAGAATCCCAGCTTAAACTAACATACTATGTGACCTTAAATAAAACACTGCTGTCTAGACTTGATATTTTTTTCATCTGGTACATAGAGATGAAATGGTATAATTTCTTGATCACTCAATTTGAATATCTCATAGTTAAATATAATGCCTTCTACTTAAAAATAAACATCATGACAAGAAATTTGACTTACTGGAACCGTCTAAACCATATATAGGATTTTGTTTCAGGTTCTGTAGGATCATTATTCATTTAGCTATTCCCATGAGTAAGGTAATGTCACTAAACATTCCATAAGTAAGGTTCAGAGCATTCCTATTTAAAATGTATTTAGTATATTAAACAAATGATGAGAAATTAAGAGCCCCAAGTCCTACCAAGTCACTTAAGATAAAATTTCCAATGGAATTCAGAAGGAAAAAGGTGTACAGTGAAAATGAAAGTCCCAACATTGACCATACAGAACCTATTAACAGAACCAAAGGAACACTCAAAGAGTGGGGAACACCCATCTTCCTGTTTTTGGTCACAATAAAGAATCTAATATTCTTCCTCTAAAGCTAAATGGCTCTAATTGCATACACTGGCTAATTGATGGGTTGAAAACATCTCTCCTCTCCTGGTCATTCATTCTATCCTTTAGCCAATGTAAGCCTCTCTTATAGGAATTCATTTCATCCCCTCCTCAACCACCCCAAAGTTTCCTGACCTGACCTTCAAATAGGAATGTAATAACTTAGGTAAATTGCAATTTTTGAGCCAGAACATCTAGTTTCCTTCAGGCCTCTCACATTAGTAATAGGTGACAGAATTGGAAGAAGACGAATAAAAAGTATGTTGAATGTGAATACTGACTGAAGGCTGTTAAAATGTGTCTTAAGAGAAAATATGGCACATAATTTCATTCTTATGGTAACTCATGTTGAAGGCACTAATTCTTCCTGCCATTCTAGGGATGATGTAACCTCTGATACACGATTGCCTGAGATCAACTTGGTCCAGATTTGCTACTGTTCCTATTGCATCACACTGTGACTCCAAGTCCCTCCATTTCTTCCAGTGTGATTCCTGGCTCTTCTTCCTTTCCTTTTTGTCCTCTTCCTTATCTTCCTAAGAGTGAAAAGAGACTTTCTGATTCACCTTATCTTGCCGTCCTTGGCAGATCGTTGAAATGAAGTTAAGTTTCTTCCTAGATTTAGTATAATCAATACTGGAATCCATAAGACAGTTGCTTTTATTTGAAGATATTTGGGGCTCTGAGATGTCTTTAAATAAAGGTGGTCAAGAGCTGATCCTGGAGAGGGAGGGGATAAATGTTTAACTGCATTATTTTCTTTTCAGTATCAAATCCTGCTCAAAATTCTTTGCTGTATTTGGATATATTAAAAAAATCACTCTTTTTGTGTCCACCTGAGGAACTCAACTCTAACTTTTTTCTATTTTTCTTAGTTCTTTTATGGATGCAGAATTGCAAACCACATCATCTACTGAAGTTTCTTCTGCTCGTATTCATATTTATCCTATTCACCCCTCATCCAAGCTAGCAAAGTGCCCAGAATATAATCAGTTCAGTTCAGTTCAGTTGCTCAGTCATGTCCGACTCTGCAGCCCCATGGACTGCAGCATGCCAGGCCTTTCTGTTCATCATCAACTCCCAGAGTTTACTCAAATTAATGTCTATTGAGTGGGTGATACCATCCAACCATCTCATCCCCTGTTGTCCCCTTCTCCTCCTGCCTTCAATCTTTCCTAGCATCAGGGTCTTTTCCAATGAGTCAGTTCTTCACATCAGGTGGCCAAAGTATTGGAGTTTCAGCTTCAATATTCGTCCTTCCAATGAATATTCAGGACTGATTTCCTTTAGGATGGACTGGTTGGATCTCCTCACAGTCCAAGGGACTCTCAAGAGTCTTCTCCTACACCACGGCTCAAAAGCATCAATTCTTCGGTGCTCAGCGTTCTTTATAGTCCAACTCTCACATCCATACATGACCACTGAAAAAACCATAGCTTTGACTAGATGGATCTTTGTTAGCAAAGTAATGTCTCTGCTTTTTAATAAGTTGTCTAGGTTGGGCATGACTTTTCTTCCAAGGAGCAAGCGTCTTTTAATTTCATGGCTCCAGAATATAAAGGTGAATAATTAGTGTTGTTTAAAGAAAGCATTATTATATAGTACAAGAGGATTAAACTATTAAACTAGAGTTTACATAGGTAGCAATATTATTTTTTAATTCTGTAGCAATTTTATCTAATTTCAGGTGTTTTGTACAAGCAAATATGCATGCATACATACATATATACCAAGGACGTTTGGCAATGTATGGAGACATTTTTTTGTTTTCACAATAGGAGAAAGGTTGCTACTAATATAGAATGAGTAGAGGCCAGATATGCTTCTAAACATCTTAAAACCAGCCGCCCTACACATATACACAGCAAAGAATTATCCAGTGCAAAAAAAAATCGAGTGGCAATATTTAGGAAGTCCAATATAAAGGTATTGAAGTAAAGTGACCCTAGAAAGTCTTTAGTTATCTTAACTTCAACCTAGAAATTGTATGTCCTGTCCTCTATACTCAAACACTGAGCCCAAAGTAACTGACTAAAGCTCTTCAGGCAGCGCGGGCATCATTCCATCACCCTCCCTGCCACTTCAGAATCAGAATGGAGGCGGATACAACAGATTGTTTAAAGAACATGGGATAATGTACCCACCAGACCTGCCACATCTTCTGTTGCAGCGTAGTGCATTCAAGAGCCTGTGCTCTGTGACAGCAGAGTTGGAACCCCATTGCTAAAGCTTTGTTAGCTGAGCAGATTTGAGCATATCATTGAAAAGTTCTGAGCCACAGAGCCCATAAAATGGGGATGATAATACCAATGCTTCAAGATTTCTACAAGGATTAAAAAAATAACATTATAAAGTGCCTGGCACATAGTACATGTTAGCAACAAAAATAAGTCAGCTAATATGGTTTTATTCTCCCTGATTTTAAAACATTCATACTCATTTAGACAATCTGGTACCTGTATTCACACCACAGTAAGGACTGGCTCTTTAAAAATGTATATAGATTCAACCCAAGTCACTGTAGTGGATTTTATTATTATACAAAATATTACTACTTTTTATTTATTATTATTAGTATTACTCATCATCCTTTTCAAGGGAGGATTGTATGTCCACCTCACTGGTGTCATGGAACATCAAATGGTAGATAGGTGGAAGGGATCAACTTTTCCTCCCAAAATTCTGCCATGTTGGATTGTCTTTGTCACAAGACATGCAATGTCCCAGAGACAGACTGTCCTTCAACTTAAGGTTGTAATGAAGTCACTATGAAGTCACAGTCAATCTACAAGATGTGTACTGTGAGTGAGAAATAAATCCTTGTAAGCGTCTGAGTCTTAGAGGTTGTTTTTGCATGTGTCCATGCTTAGTCACTCAGTTGGGACTCCTTAGACCCTTTGGAGTGGCTCCTCTGTCCTTGGGGTTGTCCAGGCAAGAATATTGGAGTGGGTTGCCATTTCCTCCTCCAGGGGATCTTCCCAACCCAGGGATCAAACCTGCATCTCCTGTGTCTCCTGCATTGCAGGTGATCTCTTTATTAACCAGAAATAAAAACTCAAGGACTTCCCTGGCAGTCCAGTGGTTAAGACCCCCGAGCTTCCATTGCAGTGGCCATGGATTGGATCCTTTGTTGGGGAACTAAGATCTGACATGCTGCACAGAGTGGCCAGAAAAGGAAAAAAAAAAAGAAAGAAAGAAAAGAAAAGAAAACCCCCCTTGTAGCCCAGGATATCCAGCACCAAGTAGATGACGGTTTATTGGCAGAATGCTGGTTTAGTTGCTAAGTCGTGTCCGACTCTTTGTTGACCTCATGGCCGGTAGCCCGCCAGGCTCTTCTGTCCATGGAATTTCCCCAAGCAAGAATACTGGAGTGGGTTGCCATTTCCTTCTCCAGCGGATCTTCCTGATCCAGGGATTAAACCTGGGTGTCCTGCACTGCAGACTGATTATCAACTGAGCCACCAGGGAAACCTAAATGCTAAATGCTAAGAAGGACATGGTGTAAAGCTTTCTTAAAACCTAGCATGAATTTTAAACTCCTTTAATTGGAATAACATGAATGCTTTGGAACCAAAAATTTGACATTTTTGTTTATTTGCTTACTTATTTGAAGTATAGTCGATTTACAATATTATATTACTTTCAGGTATATTATACAGTGAGTTAATACTTTCATATTTTATACTCCATTTGAAGTTATTATAAAATGTTGGCTATCTTCTTGTGCTATACAATATATTTATTTTATGCATATTAACTTGTACCTCTTAATAGCCTACTCCTGTCTTGCCCCTCCCATTTCCCTCTTTCCATGGAAATCACTAGTTTATCCTCTATATCTAGAAGTGCTTCTGTTTTGTTATAGTCACTTGTTTATTTTTCACATTCCACATTTAAGTGATCACATATAGCATTTATCTTTCTTTGTCTGAATTATTTCACTAAGCATAATGCCCATGTTGTTGCAAATGGCAAAATTCCATTCTTTTTTATGGCTGAGTAATATTCTGAAAACTTGACTACTAAAGCCAGAATCTAAACCTGGTCTGCAGCCTTGCCCTTCACTTTTTTCCTCAAAAATTTGGTCTTTCACCTTTTCCAAACTTAGCCTGGCCCTTAGTAAATCCTTGTCAACCATAAATGAAACTCACTTTATGGAATAATTCTCAAAGTTGTCAAAGGCCAAAGTCAAAATATTATGCATAACTACGTGCATGAATCTGTTTTCAAGCATCTTAGTACATCATTCTCCAAGTAACCTGATTATTAGACTTTCCTCCATATTTCACCTACTTCTAGAGGAGCTCTAATTGCTTAATCAGCTTCTCGGTGATGCATGATTGCCTCTCAGGAAGTGTCACTATGTCTTCTATATATTCCCAACATGATGAGACAAAAAAAATAAGTTTTATAGATGCCCTTTTTCCCTACTCTATTGCAAAAAAAAATCATTTTCCTCTCTGCCAACTGATTATGCAGCCACGTTGTTTGAAAGCTTGCATAATTTACATTAGCATGCTTAAGATCTCAGGTGACTATGCCTTTGAGGCCAGCATGCTAACCCCAGTGGGCCGATTTGATATTCTTCCCAATATCTGACCCTTTTTTCCTTGTTAATTACAGGCAGACTTCCCTGGTCTGGCCCTGGATCTGCACCTGTTTCCCATCTTTGAGCAGCTGCTAATTAGGTTGAAAATGGTGGAGCTGGGCAGTGCAGGCCACACATGCCTCATCAGGCTATTGATCAGGCTGGCATACCACACATGCGATAACAGCGGCACAGCCCAACTCCAAAATAAAAGTCATTCCCGGAGTTGCATGTTTGAATCCAAGCACACTACAGGCTCCACACCAAATATTCAAACATGTGAAAAGAAGAGACCCTGTAGATTTCAAATAAAAATTTTCATCAAAATGCCAAGAATAATGCTAAGTACTATTTACTTCTCATCTGAGTCACTTTGGAGGAGGGGGGAGAAAAATTCTTTAAGGGAAACAAGTATGTATATTCTTATGGAAGTTATTTTAGAGGGAGATTATGTGGATATGAATTATTTGTAAACTATCCAAGCAAAGTCCTTATTTTGAATTCCCATTTGGCCTTGTGCATAAGCCAGTTATATAAAGTTCCACACTTCATCATGATTTATAGTTTGGGTAGCTATGAATATCTAGAACACTAATTATGAAAGGTGACATTACCAGCTGCCCATTGATAGACTTGGAAATAGGATTGTTTGGGGCTTGTAAAAATGATTAAGGGTGTCACTGGCAGTTAGCAAACAGGTAAAATGTGTTCACACAGTGCTAATTTGTCCAATATCAATTACAAATCGCAAATAGTGGACTAGGCTAAAAATCATTTTATAAATCTCTGTATCCATTTCACATATAAATATAAATATAAAATAAAACATATTTGTAACTTTATTGTACTAAAATTTAATATGTTAGAATTCCAAGAATGAAAATCCTTGGAAAATTCGGCTTTTATTTCGTTTGAAATTTTTAAAGAGTTCCTCAGTGTTTTAAAAAGCTACATTGGATATTTCAATTACCAATAAATAAACCAGTGTCTGTCTCCATTTATAGCTTTTGCAATCAAGATTCTATGCACAACTCAGGCATCTGACTATCTCCCTATATCATCCATCTAGCATAGTTGAGCCTAAGTCTCTACATATGGAAAAATATATTAATATTTTTATATAATTTTCCTGGATATTACTATTAGACCATTGTATTGATTTTTTTTTCAGTTACTTGCAGAGTTAAGTTATATTAGCTATGATTTTCATTCAAGGATAGTCAAGATTACAAAGCATTTACCATGATAAAGTGAGGGTTAGGTCTTCAAATGAGAGTCATTGTCCTTGGATGATACTCCTGGGTACAGTTTATTCTTTTGGCATTGACTTTGTACCTTTGGCACCTGCGATATGATAGTCAATGAATTGTTTCTTAAAATTTTGTTTCTAACTTCCCCTCCGGATATTGTCACACATTCTACTGTTGTCTATGATCCAAGCACATTGCTCAGCACAGCTGCCCCCACAGCACCACCCCATAATCTAGATACAAAGAAGCCTCTGATATCCAGGAAATGAGTCATAGCACCTGTCTAAAATGGGACACACCTTATTTTCACTGTATGTAAACACTGCAGAGACCAAGATGAAATACTCACCTAGGATGGTGATGTAACAATCTGTTACCGTTGACCCCTCCTAATTTCTCCTGTCATAAAACTCTACACGATTCATTCTTCACTTTGTTCTTTCAAGCAAGAAAGAAATCTTAAAGAAAATCGTGGCCTTCACCTTTTATTATCTACTTCCTCAAGATTCCTGGGCTTGGGTTACATAATCAAAGACGTATATTGACCCTCCTGCCATCTTGTAAGCTGAATATAGCTTACTTTTATTAAATTTCCTTTAGAAACTCTCCCATTACTACCTTGATTGCAGTATTTTTCAATGACCATCTCTTTATTGTCAAATAAAATGAATTAGTTTAAAGTAACCAAGATATATGAAGGCATAAAAGACGCAGACAATAGAATAAGGCAACAAAAGCATTTGAGTTTTTATGTATAAGATGAAGAAGGAAAAATAATAAATAGCTTCCTAAATGGAGAAAGATAAAACTCACAAATACCAAGCAGGAAAAACAGCAGTGTATATACGTCAGTCCCACACTCTAACTATCCCTCTCTCTACTCATCCACCTGGTAACCATAAGTTCATTCTCTAAGTCTGTGAAGCCTCTAGAAATAAAAAACCATGTTTTCCTTATATAGTCAGGCACCTGAGTGTTACCCAGCACCTAACACAGAGCAAATGCTTCATGAGTCCTCTAACAAAGTGAATGAATGCACTCATTGCTCTGCGTAAGGTGATAAGCTCTGGTAAAACGGGGCTCTTTTGCTTAGTTTGTCTTCACAACTCTAATACCTGGTACTGAGCTTGCCATACAGTGAGCTGAATGGACAATTGTTGAATGCATGGGAAAATACAGGTATCGAGGAGTCGTCTGCCGTTACTGCTTCCCATATTTTTGTGGGCTCAGGATCACTCACACTCCATCAAGAAGGTGAAACTGAATTAATACTAGTATTAATACTAACAGCTTCCACGCACACATAAACATAGAGCTGGTACATGAAATGATGAACTTAAACAGGATTACCTGAAGAGAGTAAAAAAGCCTGATCATGCACACACTTTACTATTGCAAATGCAACTTACATGCTTTGCAAGAGAAAAAGAGAGATCACAGCTTAGCAAGTGTAGGGGTCCACCTGTCATTCCAAAGGAAATATATCCCATATTCCCACCCTCTAATAGATATTTTGCCTTTAAAAAAGATGCTCGGAACTTCCCTGGTTGTCCAGTGGTTAAGAATCTGCTTTTCAAATTACAAGATGCGGGTTCATTCTCAGAGAACTAAGATCCCACATGCCACAAGACAACTGAGCCCTCACCACAGCTAGAAAGTCCATAGGCCATAAGGAAAGATCCCACATGATGCAGCGAAGATCTTGTGTGCCTCAACCAAGACCCAGCACAGCCAAGCAAATAATGTTTTCTAAAAAGAATGTCTGAAAAAAAATAAAAAATAAAAAGAATGTCTGACATTAAAAAGAAAGACGCTTATATTTTAAGTTATTTACTTTTTAGACAACACAGCCTTAAGAACAAGCAACTACTTTATCTGGGCCTCAGTAGTAACGAGAGATTCAGTATTGGAGAAAAAGACAATATATGCTATGTTGGTGTCTGCGGGGCACCTTCTTAGGAGATTTTCATGGGTAACTTCAGATGCAGTTTTTGTCTGAATGCCCCATTGCTTAGAGTGAGAAGTATGGCACTTCAAGCACAAATCTGTGAAATGTGTTGAGAAGGAAAAGCCATCAGAAATTAAAGGAAAATTCAGTCTTATGAGGAGAAGCAGCTTAAAAGTCAAAAAGCAGAAGATTTCTAGGGGGAAAAAAAGATTATATTTCAAAGAGAGCAAAGAGATCTAGTGAGTACACTGAGTATACTTAATATTAAGATCACCAAATACTATTCAAAGCAAGGTTCTGATTATTCATATTAATGGTGAAATACTTAAAACTACAGAGTTGTGTTTTTTTTTTTTTCCTTTTTCTTCATTGAAGGGAACATAAGACTAATACATATACAAAAAAAAAAAAAAGTGCTTCCTTAAATATCCAACCTGACAGTTAATAACAATGGAAAACTTTCTGTCTGAAAAAAAAAAAAAATAGAACATATTCTGAATTTCTTTAGCTGGGAGTCGGATTAACCTGACGAGACATAATACAGATTCAGGGAAATATGAGAAAAATTGGACATGGAACAAGTTAAGAACCGGAAAATGTAATTATAACAGGAAACAGCAACTCCCACTATATATAACCTGATACTGAGAAAGTCTGAAGTCTGAAGTTGCTCAGTCGTGTCCGACTCTTTGTGACCCCATGGACTATAGCCTATCAGGCTCCTCCATCCATGGGATTTTCCAGGCAAGAGTGCTGGAGTGGATTGCCATAAAGGTTTGTAGAATTCATGGCAGAAGGAAACCTAGAACCTAGAGGGTCAAAAGTAAAACTGTTTTTTAAAGAAATTCTACACATTTATACCTGGAGCCTAAAAACTGAATTAGAATTGTAAAAAAAGTGAATACATGGTCAGATCAGGTAATAGCATCCTTGTAAGGAATTTTCCCAGCCATTAGAAACCACTCTTGCGTACTTCCCTTGTGATCCAGTGGTTAAGACTCTGCACTTCCACCACAGGGGCCTGGGTTTGATTGCTAATCAGGGAAGTAAGATTCGTGTACTGCCTGGTACAGCCAAAAAAAAAAAAAAAAAAGTCGCTTTTGGATAGATTAAACTCACAGGAGCAAAGAAAACCAGAAAAAAAAAGGTGAAGGAGAAAGTTGAACTCAGCTTCGCTTTCTTGTCCTTAGTCCTGAGAAAATTGGGGCTTAAACTGAAAGTGCCCCGAAGGCTTCTTTAACTTCCNAAACAAAAAAAAAAAAAAAAAAAGTCGCTTTTGGATAGATTAAACTCACAGGAGCAAAGAAAACCAGAAAAAAAAAGGTGAAGGAGAAAGTTGAACTCAGCTTCGCTTTCTTGTCCTTAGTCCTGAGAAAATTGGGGCTTAAACTGAAAGTGCCCCGAAGGCTTCTTTAACTTCCCTGACCAACCCTCACCCCAGGATTGCCTCAGGTCCTGCCAACTTGGGCAAGCATTCCAGGGTCAACTGCCCATGCAAACTCAAATGTTCTTGAAGAAACCCTTCTGTGTATTCAAGTGGGCAGCATTGCTTTCCTCTCTCTCAACTTGTCTTTTCCTTACAGTTGTTTGTTCCTTAAAGGCTATGACTTAATTTGTGCTCCTGGCAAAGGAGGAATTCCTGGAGAGGGGAATTCAGGCAAGACTGTGGTGCCCCAGTACTTCCCTAGGGGGGTAACAGGAACTCTTTGTCATTTCCCTGCTGATGCTCTGCCAGACTCTAGCTTTGCTGCTGCTAAGTCACTTTGGTCATGTCCGACTCTGTGCGATCCCATTGACAGCAGCCCACCAGGCTCCGCTGTCCTTGGGATTCTCAAGGAAAGAACACTGGAGTGGGTTGCCATTTCCTTCTCCAATGCATGAAAGTGAAAAGTGAAAGTGAAGTCGCTCAGTCATGTCTGACCCTCAATGACCCCATGCTTTACATGTTGTCAAATTGTCCCTGTATGTTTACTGAAATCAGACTTCCAATGAATAGCACAATTTTTATTATTTTAATAGCCATTGGGGATATTGACGTGAGTTTGGTTGGTCAGCTGATAGGTTAGTAGGGAACCATGATGGAAAGGGAAGAAAATAAAAAGAGGATTAGGAAGAGAATTTATGTGAGAGAATCTGCTTTAGAAGTCCCATTCCTTAAAATGCAGACTAACCCCTTTGCACGTTTCTGCAATATTAATACAATGTCCAGAAAGAGCAAATCTATCAGTTCAGTTCAGTCGCTCAGTCGTGTCCGACTCTTTGCAACCCCATGAATCGCAGCATGCCAGGTCTCCCTGTCTATCACCGACTCCCGGAGTTCACTCAGACTCACACCCATCGAGTCAGTGATGCCATCCAGCCATCTCATCCTCTGTCGTCCCCTTCTCCTTCTGCCCCCAATCCCTCGCAGCATCAGAGTCTTTTCCAATGAGTCATCTCTTCACATGAGGTAGCCAAAGTACCGGAGCTTCAGCTTCAGCATCATTCCTTCCAAAGGAATCCCAGGGCTGATAGAAGCAGAAAAATTAATGGCCACTTAGTGCTGGAGAAGTTGGGGGTTAGAAGAGTGTTAGATCAAAGGTATAGAGTCTCTTTTGAGGTGAGGATAATGTTCTAAAATTCTGATGACAGTTGCAGTATCTGTGAATACTGTTTACTACAAGCCATTGATTTGTACACTGTAAATGGGTGAATTATATGATATACAAATGATATATATCTACCAGGAATTATTAACCATGAAGAATGTATATATGGGTAAGTGTTCATGAGTTACAGAGAAAGGAATGAGAGGAAATATTCCAATTCATTACCTGAATACCTTCCCACTTACAACCCTGTAAGAGTATTTTATGAATCTAATAGTCTTGTTCAGCTGGGCAAAGGGCACTTCTACACCATGGAAAACTAGTTGTGGTTGTTGGTGTTTAGTCACTAAGTCACCGCTGACTCTTTTGCGACCCTATGGATTATAGCCCACCAGGTTCCTCTGTCCGTGGGATTTTCCAGGTAAGAAATACTGGAGTGGGTTGCTATTTCCTTCTCCAAGGGATCTTCCTCACCCCAGGAATCAAACCCACATCTCCTACATTGACAGGTGGATTCTTTACCACTGTGCCACCTGGGAAGCCCGAAAAGTGGTTAGCAGCTTCTTAAAAGGTTAAACATAAATTTACCATATGACAATTCCACTCATAGGTATCCAGCCAAGAGAAATTAAAACATTTTCCACATAAATATTTGTATTCAAATAGTCATAGCTACATTGCTTATAACAGCCAAAAACTGAAACCAACCCAAATGCCCAGAAACTGGTGAATGGCTAAACATAATATGGTATATTCACTTAATGTAATATGATTCTGCAATGGAAAGGAATAGAAGAACTGATGCATCCTGAAATATGGATGAACCTTGAAAACACATCCCTGAAAGAGAGAAGCCAGTCACAAAAATACCACAAGTTGAATAATGCATTACCATAAAATATCCAGAAAAGGCAAATCAGTAAGGACAGAAAATAGATTAGTGGTTTCCTTGGGTGGCTCAGTGGGTAAAGAATGCAGGAAACGCAGATTCCATTCCTGGGTCTGGAAGATCCCCTGGAGAATGGCAAGGAAATCCACTCCAGTATTCTTGCCTGGAGAATCCTATGGACAGTGGAGCCTGGCTGGTTACAGTCCATAGTATCACAAAGAGTCAGTGACTGATTCAACTGAGCATGCACACAGGACTAGCAGTGGAAGTAGGGAATGACAGCAAATAGGCAAGAGGGTTCGTTTTGTCTTGTTTTGTTTTTTTGAGGGGGAGAAGAAGAGGGGGGAATGGAAATGTTCTAAAATTAGGCTGTGGTGATGATTTGTTTTATACATTTGTTTTATAAAATCACTAAATTGTACACTCAAGACAAGTGTTGTATGATACGTAAATAACACTCCAATAAAGCTGTTAAAAATCAGTCAATGTATCACATTAAGAAAATAAAAGAGGAAAATCAATACATGCCAAAATGGTAAACAATAGAATTCAGTATCTAATAAATAATTTTTAAATTACCTTTTCAAAATCTGTCTCCCTAAGAGTCAGATTCTGAGGCAATTATAAAATGGCATTGCAGTTAGGATAGAGTAAGTTGTGCTGTGGTAATAGGAAACCCTCAAATTTCAGTGACTTCATACAACAGAAGCTCATTTCTCTCCCATATTAAATGGCCAACAGGTGTCATTAGCAAAGACTGGGTATACAGAGGAGGACTATGTTCATCTCGGTGATCAAAAGCCAAGTCTGAAGAATCCTTGCATCCCTGGGATAAAGCCCACTTGGTCATGGTGTATGATCTTTTTAATGTGTTGTTGGACTCTGATTGCTAGAATTTTGTTAAGGATTTTTGCATCTATGTTCANCTTTTCTTTGGGTCTTGATATTCAATATCAATTTATATTTTCTTGGGCCCTATTTTTCATTTACAGTTCACCCTTGGACAATAAAGTCCCTCTACCCCCATCCTTGAAGTCCAAAATCTGTGTATAACTTTATAGTTGTCCCTCTGTATCTATGGATTCAGTCAATCTCGAATCTTATAGTGCTGCAGAATGTACTTACTGAAAAAAATCTGAGTATACGTGGACCCCACAGTTCAAAACTGTGTTGTTTAAGGGCCAACAATATTTACATTTTAGTGTAAGTAATCTTATGAGCTATTTCAAATAATCTGTGTATCAAAGCTTGTTATAAAGAAACATGCACAATATAACACAAGAAATTAACTATGTTTTGCTTTTGCCTTTTAATTTTATTTTTATTTGGTTTAGTGTGGTTTGATATGGTGAACTATCAATGTGTTAGTTATAAAAAATGTGTGTCAAAGAAGTCGGAAGTGGGATTTGTTAGAAAGACAGAAAGTGAGAAATGATGCCTGGTTTGTGGGCTGAATAAAATTTTGGTAATATACTGCACTTTCAAAGCTATTTATGGGATTATGGAGTCAATTGCTTTTGTATCTTATTTCTCTTGGTCTTTAAAAGTGTTTTCGCTGGCTATGTGGTGTGTTATTCCTTGTTAATATGATCACCTCTGTGAGTTAATATCTCTCTTATGGGGAATGAAACTTCCAGCTAAGATCTCCAGGGAAAACCTTGACGGATCATGAGAGAAGGATGGATCATGAGGAAGGGGACCTACATATTTCTGACCAGCAAAGGGAAAGGTAATATTGCAATAAATATGAAGGTCCTGTGTAAGAAAAACAAAAGTCATAAAGGCACTTTATATGAGCAGTTCTGTTAAATGTTTTATGGGATCTTTTGAGATTAAATAGACCTTCTGAGCCCTGTGCTCTTAGAGAACAACTAAGTGGCTCACCCACTGGCTCACAGGCTCTGGTGGCAGGGCTGAGATTGCATTCAGCTCTCTGGATGCTCAGCCCATGCTCTGGCCCATTGAGCCCTAAACCAAATATGGGAGAAATTATATTTCTAACTTTGGGAGGGACAATCATCCTCTTTATGTGGGATGGTGCAAATGTCCTTATGGATTGGAAAATAAGATTGAGTTTAATTTTAATTTGTTTCTGTTTGGATAATTTTATCTGACTTGCCTCTATGATTCACTTTTTAGAAGAATATATATTCTTTACAAAACTCTGACTGGGGAAGTAGTCAGTTGCTTTAAATCAGTGACTATCACTCTTAGTCATTAGCATAGTTTTAAGACTATATAGGTTTTGGAACCAGACAGACTAAATTTGAATCCTGATTCCTCCACATGGTAGCTGTATGACCATGGTCAATTTCCTTAAACTTTCTGTACGTGTTTCTTCATCAGAAAATGGAGATCCAGTTAGGAACTACCTCATTTTGGTGAGAGTTAAATGAATGAGTGAATACGCATTTCTAATATGCCTGGCACAATAAGAAATAGATAAATGTTATCTCTCTACTTTATTTCTCTACTTTTGGTTTTTAGGTTATATATGCACACGTTTCCCATGGTTTACTGTATTTGAATAACAAAACAGTATAGAAGAGAAAACGAGTGAGTTAAAAACCATGCAAAGAAACACAAAGGTCCTCTAATTTGAGGAAGTATTCAATTCATGAAGGTTTATTGTAACATTCCAGCAAGTAGGTTGTTCCAACTCTGCTTAAATTTTTTAAAAATGAGGAATTCACCTTTTCCTGAGCCAATCTATTCCAGTCTATTCTATTAAAATGATATCTACATGTTGAGCTGAAATCTATCTTTCTCTAGCTTCTAATGCTTCTAGTTCTTTCTTTTGGAATGGCACAGGGCAAATTTAACTGTCTTTTCAAGGAACAGTCTCTAAGTGTTTGAAGAGAGCTTTCATATAGTATCAACTCCTTCCATTTTCTTCTTTAAAGAGAAATGAATAGTTGAGACACACTATCCAAATGTTTCTCCCCCAACCACACGCAGCCCAGATACCCACACCCTGCTACACTCTTTTCCCCCTAAGTTATCTTATCTAGAATAGTTTTAATCAACACTTGATATGTATAATTTTTGCCATGATTCCACTCCAGAATCTAAAGTCCCTTGCCTATTTTCTAGGTGGTGATTGACAGGTAGATAAATTAATCCTGAAGGGAATTTTCTTTTTGCAGAAAACCTCATCAGGATGCATAGCCTTTTTGAAACATGATGTATAATCTAAAAGTTGTAATACTTCTAAGACATTAGAACATAGGGTCAACTTTTAGCCTCAATGATAAACAGACCATAATCTTAATATATAACTCTCCTATTTCTTTGATTATGAATTTGAAAATTCTATTTGAAGAATTTGAAGAATTCTATTCCTCTTGAAGTCTTTTAAAAGTCTGAATTTTTGCTAATTTGGTTTCTCTTACCATTGTTAGATACAGGTCAAAAAGGATTTCAGTTGGCTAAATGGGTGCATCTTCTCCAGCCTGGTGCAATCAATGGAACATAGCAGTAGAGGTTTAGATCATACTTTAATTGTAAGGATGATTGTTAATACTTAACTCACATGTGTTTTAGTGTATAGGTTATTTTAAATAACATGTGTGCAGTGCTTAGTGTAATGCATGACACAAGGTATTTGCCTAGTAAACAAAAAGTAATGGAACGGTTGCATTTCTGGTTCAAAAGGAAACCCCATTGTTGTACACCACTTTCTCTGAGGTTCTAGACACGGCAAAATAGTCCAGACCTGTTCCTGAGTGTGGTATATTATTCAAAGAGCCAGAAATATAAACATACCCTGTTATCTCCCATTTTTCATTCTAGGAAATTCTACTTTCCAGAAATAGCCATTGTTGACAGTTTGTTTTGTATTATGTCCTTTAAGGCATTTTGTTTTCATAAACATATGTATGCATATGTATAATATGTACAGTATGAATGTTTATGAATTTAAGTGTCCACATATATGAGTGCTGTTCTTGTACAAGTGGGACCATATTTTATATTGTAGTGCAGTTGATTTTATTCACTTAATATGTCATGAACATATTTCCACAGACTGAAAATGGACACACCTCATCTTTCTAATAGTTACATTAAATGGATGTCTTGTGCTTTAGTTAATAATTCCTTAATGATAGAAGTTTACGATGTATCCAAGTACTTGTAAATGTAAGCGATGACACAATAATATCCTTGGACAGGTACTTCTGAACAGCTTAAGTAAGCCTTGAGGAAATATCCTTAAAGTGGAATTGCTGGACTGAAGGGCAAAAGTATTCAAAATGAAATATTTCTTACCAAATGGACCTCTGAAAACCTGTACCAAAGTGCATTTCCAAAGTGCATCCATTTATTCTCTCATTCAGTAGAAGTTTCTGTTAGCCTCTACTCTCACCAGTACTGTGCATTATCAACTTCTTAATTTTTGCTAATTTGGTTGGTGAAAAATGATAGCCTACTAATGTTTTAATTTGGATTCTAGAACCATTAGTCAAATTGAGCATCTTTAAATATGTTTATTGGCTATTTGTATTCCTTTTTCTGTGAACCTGCCAGATGAATTCATTGTCCATTGTTCTATTGGATTGCCAGTCTTTTTCTCATTGATTTTAGAAATCAATAATGTATTTAGGTTTCTGTTGCAAAATTTGTTTCCTAGTTTGTTGTTTAGAGAGAGGCTAGCCATTTAATGATTATATGATTATTCGAAGCAGCATGCTACTGTGGAAAGATGCTAGACGAGGGCCAGAATGCACAAGTTCTAGGTCTGTCTCTTGCATGTTCTATGATTTGGGGTTTCTCATCTGAAAAATGTAGAAACTCACTGAGAGTTTTGCAAAGACTTAATGAAATAGTATATGTGAAAGCATTTAATGGACTCTAAAATGCTTTCCAGGTGTAATGTTATTATTTTATGATATCCATGGAATGGAGGAAAGCTTTTTTGCCTTCTCCTTAAGCTCTGGGTTCTTGCTTCATAGGTCCAAAGCTAACCTCTTCACAGATGGCACATCTGAAAGTGCTGGGTAAGGACAAGTTTTGCTGAGGCCTTTCTACCCTGCACTGGTCAGGTCTGTTTGGAAGAAACAGCTCATTTCTGGCAATTGTGCCTTTCTGAGAGCATTAATGTTCTGGAAAGTATTGTATGAGAAGGTGCCACGGAGGAAAATTCCTGGAAGCCATGTTATAAAGAATAGAAAAGCTTGTCTTGGATAAAAGGAAAAGTTGCAAGGGTTTGCTATTTTAGTTTAGATGGAGGAACTTGGGCCAGAGCCAGGTATGAACCAGGGCTTCTCCTCTGCTCAGTGGCCGTCATTGTTCTGCTGTGGACAGGATTGGGTCCCAGGGGGCTGGAGCAGAAGTCTTGGAGGTCAGGTCCAAGCTGACCCACTAAGTGTGCTCTCCCACTATCGGAAATGGCACCTTCGCCCTAGAAAGCAGCAGTACTGAGTAGGAGGGTCTGAAGCAGGTGCCCAGTCACGTTGGGGGGTGTGTTAGGACCATCCGTGCAGATCAGTCAGAGTCTCAGATCACTCTCAAAACTGCCTCCTCCAGCACCAGTGATGGCCACCTTTGCCCTGTTCTAAGGCAGTGCCAGGTCCTAGCTAGCTCCATTCCCCACAATTGCACACTCTTCTCTACAATGGCAGCCTTCACCCTATTCTGAACTTGTGCCAGGGCCAGGAACTATACTTGGTGATGGTTGGGGTGCACACTCAGACAGCTGGTCTGGGAAACAAGCCGGAGCCCTGGGCAGTTTCAATCTGTTGTCTCCTCGTCCCCAGGTGTAATCAGGTGTACAGTCTCCATAGGTGCAGTATCAGTTTCTTATCACCCTTCTTTAAGTCCCACTGGTTTGCAAACCAGCTAAAGGGACTTGTCTTACCAGTGTTGGATCCCAGAGTTGGGGGCCCCAAAGTGTTATTTGAACACCTCGCTCCCCAGGAGGGATCTCCAAGCCTGTGATATCCTCTCCTCTTCTAGGTCCTCTCCTATGGTCATGAGCCCTGACCTGATCACTTCTTCTCTGCTCCTTCTTAACCTTGGGTGGATCTTTCTTTGTAGTCTTTGCAGTAAATGAATCTTTCCAGAAATTTCTAGCTTGTTTTCAGTGAGAATTGCTTCACATGTAGATGCATTTTGATGTATTCACGGGGGGAGGTGAGCTTAGTGTCCTCTTACTCTGCCATACTGACTTCCTCTTATCTATTCCTTAGTTTTAAAAGTGGTTTTTAATGTATATATTGATTATATATTGGGGCACTTTATATTTGGGTATGCTGTTGTTATCTGAGACCTTCTGCTTTTCCTTTAACTTGGTTTTACTAATGTTCATCGATGTTTGAGCATAGCTGTGATCTATTCTTTTCTCACTGCTGTATAATGTTTCATTTTGTGAGTAAAAAAGCAGAAACAACAGTGAAAGTGCTATTTGTTCAGTTGTGTCTGAATCTTTGTGATCCCATGGACTTTAGCTCGTCAGGTTCCTATATCCATGGAATTTCCCAGGGAAGATCACTGGAATGGGTAACCATTCCCTTCACCAGGGGATCTTCCTGACCCAGGGATCGAATCTGTGCCTTGCAGGCACATTCTTACTGACTGAGCTATCAGGGAAGCCCCAACTATACTTTACTTATTCTCCTGTTGAAAAGTATCTAAGTCTGTTAGCAGTTTACTCTTGTGAACAACTATTGTTGTATTTACACATTTATGTTTTTTTCTTTAGGATTTATACCATAATTATAAATGCTGAGTCAAATGATATGTATATGTTTATCTTTACTAAATGTTTGTGTCTTTGGTTATATTCAGAGTAATCTCTCTTATTACAGTATATTTTGCAAAAATATGTTTTTTTTAAATTATATTACACATATGCCCAAGAACTCATAGTGACATTCTGATCAAATGACTCAATAGTATATTCAAAATTCTCCAGTAAGATTCCTTAAAAAATTGCAAATAGAACTGCCTTATGACCCAGCAATCCCACTGCTGGGCATACACACTGAGGAAACCAGAATTGAAAGAGACACCTGTACCCCAATGTTCATCGCAGCACTGTTTATAATAGCCAGGACATGGAAGCAACCTAGATGTCCATCAACAGATGAATGGATAAGAAAGCTGTGGTACATATACACAATGGAGTATTACTCAGCCATTAAAAAGAATACATTTGAATCAGTTCTAATGAGGTGGATGGAACTGGAGCCAATTATACAGAGTGAAGTGAGCCAGAAAGAAAAACACCAATACAGTATACTGACACATATATATGGAATTTAGAAAGATGGTGGTGTTAAACATGTACGCGAGACAGCAAGAGA